>VXAX01004361.1:79593-131113 GCA_013399835.1 Leptocoma aspasia
AAAAACAAACCCAACCCAACCAAAAAAAAAAGATAAGCCATTAAGAGAAAAAAAAATTAACCATATTTAATAAAATTTAAAGCTCCTTGTCCTTCCCTGGCAGGGACAGCCAGACAGGACTGACCCCAATGTCTGGCCCTGAGAGATGCTGGGCTCCTGCCAGTGCTCCAAACAAGAACTCTGCTTTGTTCATCTTAAAGTGTACCTCTGTTCAGGCTGCTTTTTCCTACTTTCCTTGTATGAAGACAAAATTATATTTTTAAAGATCAGAGTGGCTTCTGCTACAGACTGGGGTAGACCACATGTCAGCTTTAATGTGGGCATTTGTCACCTCTCAACCACAGTGGGAGTCACCAGGACCTGTTTGACACTGCATCACACATACCAGCTCCTGGATGCTTGGCCAAAGCCAGCCCTGAGCCTTCTGGGGCCCTTGGCCAAACCCGTGGCCTTGCTGTGCTGAGGGGATCTCCCAGTCCTGCTGTAGCTCCCAGTAAGCAGGAAAGCTGGGAGCACTGAACTGACCAGCATCTCACTTCCCGTTAATAATCTCTCCTGGATTTACCCCTGACTTTTACAGGTGCAAATTACAGGTAAACTAAATACTTTAGCACAGGCTGGTGTTTGCAGATCCAGCAGTGTGTGAGGTGCTTTGAAGCTGGCATGCAGAAGGCAGCTGCCTGTACTGGGGTACACAAAATTTAAGGGCTGATCTTTCAAAGAGCTTGCAGCTCGGGTGGGGAAGATTCTCAGTCATAATCTTGATTTCATGTTTAAGTTAATTTTGTTCAGGAAAACACCAAAGCATGTATTTATCTGTAAGTGGATAATTTAGTGTAATTCTGGATAATTTAGTGTAGCTCATCGAAAAGGGGTGCTTTGCTAAACAGGGGCTGTAAGAACACATTTAAGCTAAACTGAAGTCAATGGGCTTTACTTCTGAGTAATATGACCTGGTGTCTGAAGCATTGGGATCAAGATCTAAAGGGCTTGATGGAGAAGGGAAGGATGAAGGAACAGAGATTACAGTGGCACTAATGTGTGGTTACTCATGGACACAAGCGCAGGACATGCATTTTACCAATGGATTTGTGTAACCAATGGATTAACCAATTGGATTTTGGCAAACAGGCTTTTTTTTAGGAACTGAGGGATCCTGAGGGAACTGAGGGAACAGTGTTTTCTTACTGGCTTGCAAACACTTGCTGCTGAGAGGCTGTTTTGCAGAAGAATTTAGACTGGTCTGAGAGAGAGACAAGGTTGGAGCAGAGATGTTTTAAGAGGACAAAGAGCCATCAGGGTATGGACATAACAGAGGCAGTAACATCCAACAAGATAACTTTTTCTGTGTCATGCTCTCCCTTTCTACCCTGAGCCAAAGCTTAATCTCATTTTTTTTACTGGTATAAAGTGGTTTGCTTAATATAGTCTTGTGCAGCTGTAACTGAGAATAAAATTAGATCTTGGTGTGCTAATTGGGGCCCTGACCCAGAGGAGCAGTTAAACATACGCTTAGCGTGAAGCAGGAGAGCCACTCCACCTGAGTCAGTAAGGGTACGCCTAAGCTTGAGGTTAAGCATCATTTCAAGTATTTGGAGCACACAGTTCACAAGAGCTGGTTTCCAGCCTCCTCCCATTTCTGCTTGGATACCTCAAAGCTCCAAACATTTTCAGCTTAAAACAGTGAGTGTTTCACAGGGAACTATTATCATTTTCCTCCCTTCCTTGGAGGAAAATTGCCCTCCAAATTAAGAGGTGAATTTCATTTTAGGAGAACTGCAAGACTAGAGACAAAGGCATCTCTCCTCTACTGACCTTCATTTTGCTAGCAGTGGGAGTTCCTGGTTGCTCCTTCAGTGGAAGAATTAGAAGGAGGTGTTTGTAGGAAAGTCTGTGGTTCACTGGCTCGCAGACTGTAGAAGACAGGAGGATTGGGTTTTAATTTAAACTATTAATTGGAGGGAAGCAATAAAACATAAAAGATTTACTTGCCTACAAACCTCTGAAATGTCTTCTATTTTTAGAATTCTCTGCAAATGCTTTTCATGTGAATGTATACTCACGTATACATACGTACGTATATCTCTGTTCTGTAAATCAACTCTTGATTCCTTATTCACTGTGTTAAGGAGCTTCAAAAAGGCTTTGGCATTTCTTTTACTGTGATGGGATTTTTATTTTTAAAGAAATAGTTAGACCTGCGTACCATAAAGGTACTTTTAAAGCAGCCTGACTCTGATAGTTGTATTCAAGCTAAATATGATCTGGTTGTGCCAGTCCCCTGAAGTACTTCCCTAAATACTGTCAAACTTTTAATTGCTTGCTTAAAGCTGATGCTGAAGTATCTGGCTGAACTGAGCCTTATCCATGGATCCAGGGTGTTTGCTCAGCATTTGCAGAGCCAGGCACTTGGGGTGGGACAGACGAAGTACAAGGAGTTGGCTCAACCTCCCTGGCCTGCCAAAAAAACACATATCAGGCCCATGGAGCCATGGGAAGCCTTTACCTGCAATGCAGGGTCACAGTGAGTCTTGTGTCCTTGGTATGTCTGGTCCTCCACCCACGTGTTCAGTGATGGCACTGGGCAGGCAGCTCTGGGTGTGTGTCTCCTGGAATAAAACTTCTATTCTTTAAATCATCATGAGTCTCCATCCTGCTGGCAGTGAATCAGGAGGTGACTATCACGGACCCCTTCAGTGCAACACCACCTTTTATAAAGTCATCAAAATCCAGAGGGAAGCCAAGAATTCTTGAGGCTGGATTGCATTGCAGTGTGCCCAGTAAGCAAAGATGTACATTACATGTATGCCTAAAATGGAAATATGAGCTGGTGCTTGCTTCAAAGGCAGCAGCCAGCAAATTCTCTCTGGAGCCCAAATGCTCGTCCCAGCAGACAGCTCTGCTGGCTGAGAACAAAGGTGAGAGGCAGGCCCCAGCCCGCAGGTGCTGCACAGCAGCAGCCAGATCTGCTGCAGGATATCTGCAAATAAAGTGGTTGGATCCCACCACATCTGTAAGAGGACTAAAACATTTAGCAATCAGAAAACATCTTGGCAAATATTTTTTTCCCTGTAAGTAGAAGGATGTTTCCTAGTAGCAGCTTCTGCCTGTGCCCGCTGTCAGCTGCTTTGCGTGACTTCCCTTTTCACTTTAAGCTGTCTGAACTGAACACCAAAGGAAATGATGTGGGATTATTTTACACCCAAGTTGTATATCCCATAAAAAAGGGAGCACCCTGCTGTGGCAAGCAATGGCTTCCGTACAGTGGCAATGCATAGAAAACAGACACTGACTTTGAAAAGCAAAACACTCCAGGGAGTCACTGCTCTCCCTGAGGAAATAACATTTACAGTGCACCAGCTCCATTTGTTCCAGGGACATTTCTAACCTGTTGTCTGGATTTTAATGCAGTTCAGGCTGTCACATCACACCAAGTTATGAGATGCCTTTAGTGAATAAGAACAATGGGCTCAAAGGATTGGGTCTTGTTGGTTATAAATATTGTTTATTGATTAAGATTAATGAAGGAAGAGCCAGTGTGGAGCAATCAGGTAACGGAGGCAAAGCAGTGATGTCCCTTTGCCACCTATTGCCCTCCTAGAATACCAGGACCAATTGCCCCTCAGGCTTGATTTCCACTGGGGTCTCAGTGCTGAGCTCCAGCCAGAGAGGTGAAACTGAGCAATTTCCATATTGCCTGCATTCCCTGAATATTCATCTCTCTTGCTTAAAAAGGAAAAGAAAAAATATAAAGGAAAGAAGAAAGCAAGCCTCACATTTTCTGTGGCATCTCAAGCTGGGGGGAAAGGCCAAGATAAATGGCTACTTTCAAGGTCATTAGCTTGTGGAGCTCACAGTTTGTATTGCCCTGCCAGAGCCTGGCTTGGAGAGGTTATAAATGTTTTTCGTCTGGAGCAGGGAGCTCATTGTTGGAGTTTGGATCCTCTGCTTGGCTGACAGTGAAAAATCCAAACTCTGGTGGAGCAGGGCCCCCCTCTCTGCCCAGGAGGTCTTTTGTTTATTCATCTGTAGCAGAACACTCAGGGAATTGGATGTGAGTTTGAAGGTACTGCGATGCCTCACCGCTATGGTTGCCACCACCAAAAATGTCGCTGGGCAGCTGACCTTCCTGGCAGCCCACCAAGAGAGGAACAAGGTCAAGTGTTGTTTGCTCTCCAAGAAAATTACATCAAAATGATGTCCAGTCCTCTCCAGCCTCACCAGCCAACAGCCCCACGGCCTGTGGAGAAGAGACAGGGGAAGGGACAGTCAGAAAACAAGGGTGTGAGGCAAAGCACCATCTGCTGGTTGCCTGTTTTGGGGGTATCCCAAGCCAAGGCAGTGATGTGCCTTTTGCAGCTGCAGCAAGTGCAGCACTGCAGCAGCTGAGCCCACCTGCTGACACGCAGGTGTCGTCTTCTCGCTGCTGCTCCCAGGCCTGCCAAAAGTCACTGCTTTTGTTTGTCCGAGTAAATAACCCCTGCACCTGGCTCCCTTCCGTACTGCTTGGGGCCCCTGAGAGGTTTGGAGGGGCAGGGGCACAGCCACAGTGGCAACGAAACCCAGCCTCTGAGGGGGAACTGGGGTCACCCTGCCTGGCCATCTACATCTCTCCTGCCTTTTCCCGTTGCTTTGCCACCCAGCAGTGACACAGTGCGGGAAGGGTGTGTGCAAGGGCAGACATCCTTCAATTTCACTGCCCTGCCTTGAAGGCTGCTGCATTATGCTATGTAATACTGGAGTTCTTCCTTCAAAATCAGATTTCTCTGTTCTCCCAGGTGTGGGCTGGGTTTGTTCACTGGATCAAGCTTCCCCCAGCATCTCAGTCCCCATGGCTTCCAGGGGACTCATAAATGGTGCAGATAAATTGTTGTTTGGGGTCAATGCCACCGAATGAAATGGCGAGAAAATTCCAGCTATTTGGTGCACAGTCAGGCCAGATGTTTTATAGCCTCTGGTGGAATATCAGTAGAAGTATTTCACAGTGGTAAAGGTCAAAGATGGACTCTAAAATAAGTGGAGCCAGCATTTTTGATGGCTTTCCAATTAGAGGAATATTTATTGGCAGATAATATCTGCAGAACAAAAACTTCTCAGTCAGAAACAAGAGTTTTAGCAGTGGCCTCTGAGAGCCACCAGGCCTCCCAGACCTCACGTTGGCACAGGGGATCTACAAGGATTTTGTTATCTTCTTCCAGGGCATGAAAGCCCCTGATTCATGGAGTCAAGCCCCTCTGCCTCTTGACTGTGCGCTGCTGAAGATGTTTCCTTGGTGGTTAACCACAGGGATTTCTGTTCCTCAGTTCCAGATCTTGACACTGAAGCAACATTTGGCATCTCCATTGCTTCTCCTTCCCTTGCCCCACCAAGCCCACGGGTCTGGCTTGCCTGCTGCCTGCACCGGTTGAGGAGCAGTGGGAGACATTTTTCCAAGCCCTTTCTCCTCACCGCCTCCAAGAGGCTCCAAAAAAACTGCCTCAGCACAGAACAACAAAGATTTTTTCCCACTTAGCTGCAGCAGGACAGATGGACCGAGCTGAGATTTAAGTGCCAGGTGCAAGTCCATTTTGCTACTGAATTTATGCCCAAGATAATATGCAGTGGAAGTCTTAGTTTATATAAAGATCCATCCCCAAGCATATATAAACTAGAGTCTGAAATAATATGATTTGAAAGTAGGCAGGGCATGAATTAGCAGTGCTCTTCCAAAGATATTTCTGAAATGGCACACAGAAATACTGAGAGCAGATGTTATATTGCTTTTGGAGGACAAAAATGGGTCAGACCTTATAGCAGAGTTTCTAAACGCCGCGTAATCTCTGTTGTCCTATATTTCTCAGGATGAGAGTGAGTAACACTAACGCTCCTGCTCCAGGTGTCCCAAACCGCTGGAACTGAGGCAGTGCTGGTATGGGTGAGAGGAGGGTCTGCCTTTCCGTCTGTCATCTTCAGAAAAACAAGCTCTCTCCACATCTGAATCAGGCAAAAGCAGAATGGTCAGCCCAGATGTCGCTGTCCTAAGAATGAGAGTTTGGGGAGCAGACAGATGCCAGGAAGCATGGGATGAAGCCCAAGCAGCTGCAAGTGCTCTGGTTGTGGTGTTACCCTGTGGCCAGGGGCTGGAAGGCAAAGAGGAAGACTCTTGAGACCTATTCAGCACTAGGCATGGTGCACAGAACTGGCAGCTGGGGCAGGAGCCGTGCTGAGGCTGGAAACCATGGACCAAGTGGCAGGTGTGCCTGCAGCCCGGGCAGGGCTGACCTTGGCTGAGGTGGAATGGAGGGATAGCCACAAGGCACTGGCAGGACCTCCCTAACAGACAGACCAGCCTGAAACATGAGGCCTCTGGATGGGAGCCAAATCATTTGCCGTCACCTTGTCAGTGTCCTGGGATGACCTGGACACTGAACCACTTCAGGCTGACTTAGTGGCTGGAGAGCCTGTAGTTCCTGGGACGAACAGCTTACCATCACCTTCACCTGTTCAGTTTTGTGAGCAGAAAGGCAGCAAACAATTCTGTGGTTTTGCCTTTTTAAAAGGTTTGCTCTTTTTTCAAGTTGTGATTTCCTGTTATAGAAGGTCTTCCTGAAGAATTGCCTTCAAGTCATCTGATGCTTATTGGAAAGGGAGGCTTCCCTGTGTAGCAGTGGTTAAAAGACAGAGTCATGCTCCCTGTGTATTGCCAAGGTCTATATCACTCCGTGCTGGCTGCAGGCAGCAGCAAGTCAGCCCATGGCTGTAGCAGCAGGAGAGTTACAGGAAAGTGGAAGAAGTAAGCACAGGAAGAGTACCTGTGATTCCTGCTAGCAGGTGCCTAGGATAGCAGAAAGCAGGCAGTGCCACTTTAACTCTGCTGAAAACACCAGCAAAAGTCCTCCTGCCTCCCTACACAGCCCAGGCTTTGGCTTCAGTATTCCTGACACAAAAGCAACTGGGACAGGAGGGCTGTGCTTCACAGGCATGGCAGAAATCCCAGATAAGGTCTAAGAGAAAGGACACCCATTTCCCTGAGTGCCTGCAATGCTGGGACAGGGCTGCGGGAATGGCCGGACCTGGCAGGGCTCTGCCAGGCTCTGGGGTCACGGCCCGATGGCTCCCGGCAGCGTTGTAGACTAACAGGGACAAGCCTGAGGGACCAGCATCTCCAGAGCAACCAGGGGGACAATGGCAGGAATGCTCCCTGGCCCTCACCAAGTAGACTGTAAGTCACAACAGGCTATCACACCCAAAATCATGTCAGGGGATTTGTTAGTGCCAGGGGAAGGCTTACTGGGTTTCATCCTTCAAATATATGGACCTAAAATATCCTAGCAGGATACCAGTCAGAAAAATGCCAAAAACCAGCCAAAATCTTACCAAGGCAGCCATTAATGTAAAATAATTCAGCCATTCAAAACCATTTCTTTTTCACATCAGTCCTTGATTAATAGGCACTAATTTAAGTTTTATTTGTTTATTTGTTTTTTCTTCTGGGATTAGCTGTTACACTTTGAAAGAACACAAACCCCTCAAAAGATAAATGGAGGTGACATGCTGCAATTGTTCACCCAGCCTTTGCTTTTTTTGGAAAGGCTTAGATAACTTCTGACTCTCCTTCTGGGTTTCAACCTGCCCAAGATGTGAAACAGGAACGTGGTGGGTGCACAAGGTGGCAATGGATCACAGCTGTGCTGGACTGCAGTGAGGGCATTGGCATAGCTGGGCTTCGGTGACTCATAATGGAGCAGGAGGAGGTTTTGGGTTTTCCCCTTATCCTAAGACAACATCCCAGGGAGGTGACACCAGGTTCTGAGGGCTCTGGTGGAACAAAGGTTGGATGTGGTGCCCATCTCAGTGAGAGGAACAGAAATTAAACTTCATGAACTTGAACAAAAGACTAATCTCTGTGAGGAGAGAGGGGAGGGACAGAAAGAGGAACTACAGACAATTAGTACTCTACAGGCTCTCACAGAGTCATTAATGAGGGAATAATATCCAATTAAGGAGGAGGATGGGAAATCTGGGGAATGCCTGTATATATTCCAGTAAATTGCTCATGGCTCCTCCCTATTCCCCTCCCCAACTTTGATAATTGTCTAAACAGGAAAGTAATGTTCAAGTGAAATATAGTTCATGGAAATATTTAGAGCCCACAGGTAGGTGGCTTGCTGCCCAGATGTCCTGGGAGCGCGTCTCTGCTCACATGCCTCATCAGAGATGCACACATTGAAGTGTGTGCAAGAGGGAGCCTAAAAGGTTCTGGCAATGATTTAACTCAATTAAAGTCTGTAGGAGGGTTCAGCTTCACATCATGAAGCAAACACAGGATGAGTAACTGATATAAAACTGAAAGGCACTTTACTTGTGTCTTTTGTCTTTAGGATGGCAAAAGAGGGATAATATTCTTCCACTGACAGGGTAAGGCTGGAGCTGGGCAGACTCTTGTAAAGCACTGCGGATTTTTTTTGTTGTCAAAAAGGTCATCAACAGCTTGGAAATGCAGATTTCCTTCCAGCAGGAAGTAGTTTTGTTGTTTTTTTAAATCCAAACTTTCTATCCATCTCAGCATTTCTTTAAATGGAACTGTTAGTCCTGTTGATGTGACCTAAATCAGCAATGTCCTGCATAAGAAAGAGAAATAACTCACAGTCCCCAGTGCCTCAGAAACACTTGACTGGATTGACAAAGTGAGAGCCTGTTTCCAGAGAGTCTCCTATAAAAATAGCTAGTAGTAGTTTTCAGAAGTTTGAATTGTCTGGGTTTGAGGGGTTTTGTTGGGTCTTTGGGGGGCATGGGATTTTTGAATAATTTTATTTTTAAGGCAAACCCCCCCAAACATTAACCATGCCAGCAGTGTTTTAGCACCTCCCTTAAAGTGATTCCCAAAGTAGTCTGGGGAGTAAAGCTTTATTTGTTTAACTCTTTGCATGTGCTGAATAGGGTGAGAGCTGGAAGAACTCCTAAGACTTTTCCAGACCTTTGGAGCTTTTTAGAAAACAAGTAAGTCGCTTGTCTGCTCAAGCTTTATGACTAAATTCTCTCCCCAAGGGTACTGCAAGGAACAGAGACCTTAACACGTCTGCATTTACAGATGGGTTCTGAACAGCATAAGCTTTGAAGAATGGGACTTCACTTGCTCCTTTTCTCCATAAATATATATATATACACACACGATTATATATAAAATCCCTCTCAGCCCCATTGTATGCAATCAGTGGCTATTGCATCAGTGAGTGTTACAGATCCCATTTTTCCCAGGGCAGGGAGGGCCCTTAGTGTGCACAAAGGCACAATGCAGGGAAGATTAATATCAGCTTCTGCTTTGCCATTCCAAGCCCCTGCTAACTGTAAATAATATTCTAGCAAAGATCTTGATGCATCATGATCTATTGTGTTGCAGCGATGATGCTGCTTGTTATGTCTTTAGCAGTGATTTATCATCCTCTGCAATGACACAAATCATGGATGGCTCATGACACTCCAGGATGTATGATCTCTTAGTGGTGGCAGTGATGAATCCTGTGCTTAGATCATAACATTTTGAAACCTGGGATGTGGAGCTGCTCCTTTGCTTTTTACTTCTAGAAGCTACCCAAAGCAATGAAATCCTCTCTTTGTTAGCAATATGTCAAGTAACGCGTCTCCCCTTTTCACAACATCTCGATACGGTTAATTCTGGCTAGGACTCCAAGGGTTATCAGGCAACTCCAAATTACTCACTCCTTTTGCTTTTCCCCTACTACCTCCTAACCTTTAATGTCCTCCTCCTGCATTCTGGTCCCAGGGACATATTTTGAAATTCTGCTGCATGTATAATGAGTATAAAATGTTCCTCTAGGAGCTGGAGAAAGCTCAGATGTTTGGGTACAGTAGGCCCATTCCGACACAACAAGCCTACGCTCAAGCTGTGATCCCAACAGAGAAGAAAGCGTTTCAGGTCTGAGCTGCTCTCATCCAGTGAGCTACTGCCATATCAGCTCTGCTCCGAGGAAGTGGAAGTACTTGCTTTTATTTATTTTTATCCTGTGGCATCAAAACGCCCCTGGGTAAGAGAGGACAGAATGGGGAGGGGGAATGATGAAGGTTCTTACTCTTCACTGCTGGGTTCCTGCTCTGAGACAATGTGCATTTCTCTTGGGCAACGTGTAGATTATTGTGAGAATACAGGTTTACTGGCTGGTAAAATAGATATGAATGTCAAAGGCACAAAAAAAAAAAAAAAAAAAAGAGAGAGAGAGAGAAGAGAAGAAGGGGGAAAAAAAAAGAAAAAAGAAAATTCCAAACAGATGACAGGAGACCAAAGCTGCCCTTAATGATGAGCACCTTAAGCACCTGACAAGCTGCTCTGGCTGTAGTGGAGGGGCCCTGCAGGCTGCTTTCACCTCGGACACAGCTGGAAACCTGGGGCCTAGGATCACTCCAGCAGCCAACACTCCCAGCTGGGCTCAGACTGAAGCCAAGGGGCCCCTCCTGCCCTCGGCTCCTGTTGCTCTGCCTCACCCCAGAAGGGACAAAGAAATCAGCACGCCACCCCAGGGAGAGCTTGGTGAGGCAGCCGGTCAGACGAAAAGCCGGGGCTGTAAGGCAGCGATGTTGTCCTGCCAACACAAGGCCATGGTCAGAGAGGTGCTGGAGCCCTAAGCCCGCCGTTCTTCGTGGGGGTGACGGCTGCACAGTGGGGCTGTGCGTGCTCCCGGCACTCTGGTACCCAGGGAGGAGCGGGGCCATCTGCTTTGAGGGCTGCAGGAAACTCAGGCAGGGCGGCTGAGGCACCCTGTGGCCCACGGCTTCGCTCTGAAAGCCCGGAGGCTCCAAGATGGCTCGTCACCACTGGATGGAGCAAAAGAGGTGGGCGAAGACAGCCGAGGAAGCCTCCCGGGATGCTGGGCTGGCTGGCTGCCTGCCCTGGCCGCGGCCCCGGCTCGGCTTCCAGGGAAGCTGTTAATAACTCGGAGCCTGCTCTCCCCTCTGCTCGCGGGGCCGGGGCCCCTCGGGTGCCCCCGCCGCTCGCTGCCCGGCCTGCTGGCTCGCCAGCCCCGCTCTGCCGCAGCTGCTGCCGCCGGCCGCCAGCTCTCCAGGTGCTCCACCGGCTGGAGACACCCCCGTGGCCAAGAAGGCCTGGGCGGAGGGACCAGCGCCGGCACCCGGCAGGCTCGCAGTGCCCAAGCAGCACACTGTCTCAGGGAGGGCTGGGCACCGGCTCCGCAGCCTGCCCGACCCCCCGCGAGCTCCTCCGGCTGCAGGATCGGGCAGGGCGGGTGTTCCTGAGCCCCTGGGCACTACAGCCCCGTGCCTGGGGAGCTTCACGTCCTGAAGGCCACGTTTGACCGTGCAGCCGCAGCACCCAGAGGAAGATAATTTCCCGTCGTTTCAGTGTAATGCTGAAGCCCGGGGAGGCGAGTCCCGCTCTCCAGATTGGGAAGGGGACGTGTTGCAGGCAGCTGCAGCACCCAGGGGCACCAAAGGTGAGGGAGTGGGGGCCAGGCACACCGCTCCAGAGTGAGGTCTGCCCGCAGGATTTCGGGGCTTGCCGCCACTCCAGCTCTGCGGGACCAGACAAACCGGATTGCTTCGAAGATGTAACGTGGTCAGACTCGTGGCGTTTTGCTGATACACCATGTTGGTGTTGCATCTCAGAGAACTGACATTTTTTCCTGTTTCTTCCATCAAAGAAGTCGTAAGCCGGTCAATTAATGTAAGAACTTATTTTACAGGAGAACAGGGCTCTATTTAAGGAAGGCACTTTTTTTAATAATTTTTTTTTTTTTGGGTAAAACTTAGCAAAACAAGAGCTGTAATTATCAGCCTGAGACAGCCAAGCATCATGGAAAATTTTACCTCAAATGGTGAATGTTCAGCCAAGTCAGAATATAACAAAGGAAGATTTTAGAATAGAAAATCTCGGGCAGTGCTGCTTACAGTCTTCAGTACTCATTAGTGCCTGTGTTTTCTGTAATGCTGTAATTCATTCTATAATATCATACCATGATTATGATACTGCTTCAGTAGGCAATGCTTCTGTAAGAAGAGAGTTATACTCAGCATGAAGAAAATGTATCATAAGACTTTTTAGGCCGCATACACAGGTATGAAAACACACAGCAGCCTTTCAAACCAAAGCCTTCCTTATTACTAGTCTTAAATATCTCTCTCCAGAAAAGGAAACATCTCCCAGTGGTGTGCAAAGGTGAGAGAAACCATTTGAGATGCACCTTGTCATGGTAGCACATTTCTTCAGTTCCCAGCATATAAACATGGATGGCAGTGAAATTTGTAACAGCTGGGATTCTACACATAAATTTATCACATATAATACTCTGTAAATTTAAATATGTATTTGGAACTTAAATGCACCAAGAATAACCTTATATCCTTTAGTATGTAACACTTTACTATATATTTCTCACTATCTTAAATTCTTTCTCTACAATAATCATATTTCCATACGTCATATTTCACCAAGTGTTTCTAACTTAACCTGTTGAAAATGTTGTACAAATGATTGTGCATCTGTTGAATGTTTTTATTGAATGTATTTTTTGAAAGTATGAATAATTTGATTTGATGAAGGATTAAAATTAGACCAAACCAAAACAGACAAGAACTAAAAAAATAATAAAAGTGATATGAATGAGGTAAAGAAAATGACTCATCTTCCTAAGCTAAAACAATTACAATAAAAGGATTTCAGTTAAAAATATTAATGAAAAGTAAGGGATGTAAAAGATGGGAAGACAGAATGGGAGAAAAGCGAGCCAGTATCACAGCAGCCAGAACAGTTTTGTTAACGTGGAGGACTCATGTTTAATATCCAATATTTTCCCATGCCCAGAAAAGATGTGAAGCCACATCACAGCCCTGCTCAGACAACACCGTGATGTGGGAAATGTGAAACCCTACAGGTTTCATTGAAACTGAGTCTCCTTGTCCTCAGTGACAGCTCTAACCACCGTGCTATTGAATGAAAGAGGATCCCTTGTTCTTTATTTTGTAGGAAGCCTCCTCTTTTTTTAACAGGTGCCTGAATCTTTTGACTATGCTAAACCAGCTAACAATGAAAATTATGGGACTAGTTTGTCTACCATGTTCTGTTGCATTTCTTTCAGCTGAAAGTCTCTGGCAAAAATCACTTGAATTTGTAAATATGTTTGAGCTGCCCTCAGACATCATTTGTGGAAGCACCTGCTATTTTCCAAAATATGATTTGATGATGATGATAAGAGTAATGATAACAGCTGTTATTGTTCAGGTAACTACGAGCATTTTGTTATTTCTTCTTTTACATCACTTTTATACTGTTCCCTATTTCTTTGCCTATCTGCAGCATATTATTTTACATATATTTTCTTATTTATTTTGTTTTCTCCTCTCCACTGGAATGGTGAGGTTTTGATGGTACCCTCATGGGCTTATATGTCCTCAGGTGCACAGCCACACAACTCATGACTTCTTTTTGTATTGCCTGGGCCAAATCTACTCCAGTTTTCCTCAGGTGCAATGCCAATGAAATCAAGTTACATCAACAGACTTGTGCAACTAAAGAAAAAGCAGAGCCCTTATCAATATAATGCCTCGATATATCTTTTCTTTCATAATGTCTTTCTCACCACATATCTTTATTTACAGTTTCCTTTATTATTTCTTTACACCTCATTTTACAAACCTGGCTTCTTTACATTCAGTAGCCATCATTGTGGTCTATCTGATCTAGACAGCTGTGCCGAGACGGGATTTTGGAATATTACTGTAAAAAAACGGAAGCTTTTTGCCACACTTGTATTCATTTTAGTGGTTATCACTGTAACAGTTAACAAAAGACACAAAGACATCCATACCCAAAACAGCATATGAAGATTTAATTTTTTTTTTAAATGGCACATACATTTAAATAGCTCCTACTTTTCCCATTTGGCAAGGCCATTGTTGTGGCTAATGTATGTATTTCTGAAAACAATGATACATTTCCAGTAGTATCTTCCACAATTTTTTTTCAATGAGCAATAAAGGAGGTTGAGGTGGGATGTGTTTTATCCCACCACATTATATCATTCCTCTTTTTCCTCTTTGTTGGATGGCAATCAGGAACCCTCATGCCAAGCTTGGGAAGCAACAGCATCTGGTTCCTTGGCAGATTCTGCAGGCGGTCTTGTTGCCAGCCTTTAAGCTGTGTCTGGGTCTGCTGCATGGTTTGGCTGCAGATGGGCTCTCTGGGTTGCCTTGTGCTTATGGGTGCCAGTTTTGGCTTACCTTTGATTCTGAGGACTTTACTCATTTTTATTCATTTGTGAATAAGGACCCATCCAAATGCTTCATGAAACCAGTATCAGAGTGCACCAATATTTAAAATGAAAAGGGAAGGAGGCTGTTTCCCTTCCCCCTCCCCTCCCCAGGATGAAACATTATAATAGCATCTGCAAATGGATCTGGATCTATCAGTATTTCCATTATAAATCAGAGGCTTAGAGCTTAGCCATGAATATTCCTCCCAGAATGAAATGCAATGCGGCCACTTGTATCAAAACAACACTGAATGTTTTTTCAGACCATCTAGGCATTCCCACACTCACTTCCCCTTCCTTCCAGAGGGATAATTTTGAAGACACAACAGTCTTACATCAAGCATATGTCCAAAAACCTCTGTATGGAAAAAAACCCCCTCTTCTTGCTGTTTCTGGGTGCTGAGGTTCAATGCTGTTTTGGAGCCACATACAAGACCAGTGCCTAGGCCTGAAAGAAAAGCCTTGAAATCAGAGACTTGGTGGACACTGAGGGAGCTTTGGCTGTGAACACAGCCCTCCTGCCTCACTGACCCACAGATCCCCAGAGCCTGGGAGGGTGCAGTGGGGAAGTCATGTATCTGCCTCCTGTATTTGCTATCAGCTCCTGCCGTGACCCCGTCTGGCCACCCTTTGGCCTGGATTTGGGCACCCAAACACCCTCTTGGCAAGAGCTGCCTCTCCTGGAGAGTATGGGGGGATAGCAGGGTGTGGGGAGGCTGTGCTCCCTAATCGGAGGTGTAAGGCTGTTGTCAGGGGGGAGCCAAGTGCCTCTGCCCAGCCAGGGAGTGCAGATACTGCTCAGCACAGATGGCCAGGGGGGTATGCCCAATAACCAAATTAAGCCTTCAAAACACAATGTGACTCTTAGGATTTTGGAAGGAACCTTCCTGGACCCCGGACTTCAGTGCCTGTACGTCCGCATGCACAGCCAGACCAGGGACGGCTGCTTTCAGTCATCTTGGGACGAGTGCATTTGGGGCAGCCTGATTCTCTCGGGAAGCAACAATTCTGCTGAGTCAGGGGATATGCAGGGACCAGCATCCCAGAGAAGAGGGTGGGATGGGGTTGGAGGGAGCAGGGGAGCTTGCTGGCACCCTATCAGAGTGTACATACGGTAATACAGGTGACAGTGCCTGGGGAACAGAGCATTTCCCCCACCTACAACGGGGCCCTCTCGATGATGCCAGATACTGGGCAATGCCGGGTCACAGCTGTCCGTGCTGATTCCCAACATGACCCTGTTTCCCTGCTGAGTGCTTCTAAGCAAGCTCTGAGCAGCCAGCCAGGCACTGGGGACAATGCACAGCAAAACCTCTCCTAATTACAACAGGATCCACAGGCAGAAGTTCCAGTACTGATAATGACAAAAGAAAATTAAAGTAAAAAAAACCAGCAACACTTTTTCAAAAGGGTATTCCTATTTTTCTCTTTGCTATTCGCAATGTAAAATACCGGTGCACAAAATTTTATGCCTATGAATATATGCTGAAGGAGTCATGTCAGTGACACATAGTGTTACACGAAATCCAGCTAAACGTAACACAACGTTCAAAGCAGCAGTGTTTCTGGTGTCCCTTGCTTCCATTTTTAAACCTGTCTTTTCTGTACTTAGGAAGAAGGATTCTTGCCTTTCCATGTTACCCTGCAGTCTATAGACAGTCTGCACGTGATTTACAGCAGTCTTGCTTGTGAAGTCTCTTCCAAGATTCATCTTTTCACGATCTTTTGTAACAATCTTATGTTCTTGCAGTCTTTCTGAAATGGATCAAGGCAGAATGTAAAAAAGTTAAATCACAACAAAATTGTTACAGATTCTCTTTAGCAGGTTATTTGGGGAAGGGAAGCGATTCACCTTTAAAATGAGTGATTCTCTCAGTCTGGTGAAAGGCTTAAGCATCTGTGCAGTTCCAAATATGGGAGGAAGCTACCTGCATTTGATGAAATAACTTGCCTTTTAAATTAAAGTGCTTAATAAGTTTCAAATGTCAGGTCTCATTTTTACATGTAGGTCTTGCCCTTGTCTAAAGTTAATTTCTGTTTTAGGCTGTAAAAACCATACATTACAGATCAAAATAATAATCAAATAATCAGTTAGTCTCCTTAATGGGAACCTCTCCCCTCTTCTGCATGAGTAGTAATAGAATTCTTAAGGAAATCACCCACTAGCATTAAAAACACAAGCTAATATTATCTCAGAGAAAGACTCCAAGATGACCAAAGACAGAGGGTCCAAATAACAGAGCAGGCTAAGTGCTGAAAAACAGGACTGGTGAATATTTGCTTAAATGCTATTTTAATTCTCATTCCTTTCCTTGTTTTCTGGGTATTTCCTTAAGGAATTGAGCGTTGACTATTGTCGGAGTGGTTGGTTGCTCTTTGTAATGTTCTTATTCACATAAAACCCGCAAATGTTTATGAGTTTGTGGTATTTCCTTGTTTACTGTTCTCTTTGACAAGTTTCACCTACCCAGAGAGAAACAGACAAGGTACTGTGTGGTTTAGGTGATCAGCTCAATACTATGAGCAGCAAATAGGAGACTGTCAACCCAAACAGCTCATAAATAAGGCACAGGATGAAAATCATGAGTCTAAACCATTGACAGCCACAAGTAAAAATATACCAAAAGCTTAATGAATATGCTCAGTGCAGTTCCAGCTGGTCCATCAATCATCCACCAACAGAAGTGCTACAACCATGGCAAATAATATTTAAACAATAGTATTACTATTGCTAGCTCTGTTGGGCATGACCAGTGTTTCACAGAGGAGGGTCAGGCAGGCATGTCCTGCCCTCAGTTTAGAGCATATCAGAGATGCTCCACAGAGATGTGCGTCCACAGCCACCTCTCCCATCTCAGCTCTTTGCTATATAAGTAAAAAAGATTCAGTTATTGCTGCTGGTGGCTTGCTGTGGATCCAGGCACAGTGGTTGGGCAAGGCATCTTTATTGCTGTCTCACTGTCCAGTTTCTAGTGGGCCAAAGAGCACAGTACAAAAGCTGTCATCCCACTTGGCTCTCATTGCTCTCATTTTTGGCATCAGTAGCTGAGGCCAAGGGCTGAATGAGCACAGGGGATGAATCCTGCTTTGAAAGCTTGCAGATCAGAACTGAGCCATGTTGGAAGAGCAATGCGAGATGCCTGTACACTTCTTTCTTGCATTCCTCCTATTCTCTAGCTAACGAAGGAAATTGTGATCCTGTAGGGCTAAGAGGACTCTTCTAACATTCTGGCATTCTTGCTAATGGTTTGAGAAAGTGGTCAGGTATAAAAACGATGCTCCAGGAAGAGGAACTTCTGGAGAAGATTGGTCCCTTGATTTCTTGTCCATGGACAGTTTTTTGTTTGAGAAGATTTGCAGAAAACACGTGTCAGGTATTTTATCCTTTCTTTAGGTTGACTTGCAAGCCATGCTTTGCCATGCTTTGAAGGCATCCATAGAGCATTTAAACCCCTCCTTACATCTGCGGCCTATCTTATTAATTTCCCTTCTGTGGCATTTCACCTGCAAACTTAAGGCTTTTGCCATTTGCCAAGAAACATCCTCAACTCCTCACTGGGCAACAACACACACACACACACACACACATGAACAGCAGCTGCTCCTTTATGTGCCTGGAACAAGCAAAGCTTGGAAAGTCAGGAAAGCCATGTAGTGCAGCCCGATGTATGCAGAACGGGGGCGTTTGCTGCACAGCAAGCCAGCCTTGTACACGTTGGCCCGGCAAAATGGCAGAGCCCTACATGCCTCCTATGCCTGCCCACTTTACTCTGCCTTCCAGCTAGGGCAAGGCAGCCCAGCATGCCTCAGGTCTCTGCTGTGCCCCCGGCCATCCTGTCTGAGGAAGGGAGGGAGGCAGGGGACAAACCCTCTGCTCTGGCCCCGGTTCCTGAAGCAGAGGAGCCACCAGCCAAGAGCACAAGTAAAACAATCGAAGTAAATCTTAAGGTTTCACTAGTTTGTTTGGGTTTTTTGTTGTTTTCTTTTCCCATTTTCTACTGTGTAAGCTGTCTCTTGTTTTTTGTTTTTCACAGGTTTGGCAAGCGTTTTGCTTTTACAGCTCAAGCTTTGCCCAGTCACAGAACTGCATATAGGCTTTGCTTAGCTTTTGTCTTGCATATTAAACGAGAATTAGGAAATAAAAGAGATATTATTAGGGCTTGGACTTTCTGATTTTGGAGTCAATAGGAGCTTTGTTCTGCACTTCTGGCAGAGGAGAGGGGAGAGCAGACTGCCTCCTGTTAACATTGTAACCCAGGGAGTTTGCTCTTGAACCCCAAACCAGGTATGTGCCGCCCATCTGACCTCTTCCACAACCCTGCTTTCAGTCCCTGGCAAGAAAAACTTTTCTGTTAGGTCCACAGAAGCAGGATAAGGTCCAGGATGTTTAAATCCTCTATACTTTCTGTTATTTCTTGACAATACCCAATTCACTGGTCCAAGGTTTGAATACACATCTTCCTCGCACCATTTCACAAAAGGCTTGGACCCCAAGAATAGAAGAAACCACTGCAATACAACAAGGACATATAAATATGAATGTCAAACTGCCCCGTCAATGAAATGCTTTAAAATGCAGGGAGTGCCATGGTGCAGTGGGCCACAGAAACACAATGAAATGATAATGAGGACAAACGGAGATGAAGACCACCCACCAGTAGTTTTATGACTGTGACTTGGAACGACAGTTCTCAGCGGGGCCATTGCCACTGGACGCCATTGTCATTTTTAGCACATGCTAAAGTAGCAATTGTGCACGGACATTTCAACTGTTGCCTCTGACAAACAGCAGCCAGACTATTTATGAACAACCCCCAACCCCATTCTTGTGCGTTTGGCTGTGTCTGTAGGTAGGAGAGAGTGGAAGACTGCTACTTTGTTCTGACAGGTTTTCCCATAGTCACTGTCTGCTACTCCTTGCATATGCTTAATTTTCTGAGGATTTATGCTGGCCCCTTCCTACGCAGCTCTCCAGCATTAATCTTCCTTACCCAAGCTTCTGCCCCACTTACGCTGTAGTCTCCTTCATGCTGCATTGTGTTTACCCTCCTTTCCTAGAGAAAAAACAACATTCAGAATTAGGGTATCAGAGCAAACTTTTCTAGGGCTTGGTTGTGCATGTAAGACAAAACTTGGGTGTTGGAGGAAAGAAGAAGATGAGGGAAAGACAAGGCATGAGTCTGTTCCTGATATGTTTGTTCACCCTGCCAGGGAGGTGCATGTGCTGGATCAGAGCACCTCCCAGGTGTCCTGGCGTAGGTTTCTGCCTCTCTATCCCCAAATGCTGCCACTCATTTTCTTGGCAACTCTAACCAACACCTCATCTCCAGCGCAGGGCACAGGGAGTGCAAAGAGGGTGCAGGAGAATTTTCTCCCACCCAACTTCCATGCCAGAAACAGTTTGGCTCAAGATTTAGGTAAGCAACAAGTCTTCAAAACAATGATCCAAATGCAAATCTTTTCTGTTTTGCAACTCCGCTAGAAAATCACCGAATCACATTCAAGAAATGCAGCCTTTTAAGTTTGTTCACCGTTTCATAAATATCTATAGATTACACAGCACTCTACCAGCTTGCCTTCAAATTTTATTGTATTAAGAAACTCATCCGAAAAGTAGTTGATATCTAATATATTCTTAATCCATCACTCTTCAGATCCTGTCATAAAATGTGTAACTGAGAGAAGCTGTTCACATTAGCATGCCACCATATCAGGTCATCACTCCCAAAGCTTTCATTATGGGATGTTGCTGAAAGGTGCCATCTTCACAGCCAAGATATGCCTAATTTATCCATTAGGCATTCCTTCAGTAGTCATTTAAAGTGAGCATGATTGGGTTTTTTTAACTGTCTATGCTTTACCAAGAAGACGCCTATAGCGTGGCTCAGAAAATAAGCACTCATGTTATTCTCGATGGGCTGTGCAGAAAAAAATGTTTAATTTGCATGCACACGATGGTAGAGAAAGCTGACTCAGAACAAGCTGTTGGTGTTTCTGGATGGCCAGAATTAAGGGACTGTAGGAGCACTGAGAGGTCTCCAGCATGGACCAGGGAACCCTGTGTGTGTGGGTGTTGTTCTGTGTGTTGTGTAACCCCTTAAAAAATGGGGAGTTATGTATTCATCCCTCAAGGAAGGGAGGAAAAGAAAAGGAGCTAGAGAGGAAGATGGAGGGGAAGAGCGATCCACAGCATACAGAAATACATAATTGAAGGTACAAGGAGACAAGGCACAGCATCTCTAGGTTATTAACCACTGTACGGAGCATTGTTCAGGTCTGCCTTTATCTTACCAAAGCTTTGGGAGGAGGCCTGAGACACGTCACTGACACACCCTTAGGTAACCCACGAAGGCAATGGACAGATAGACTGGAGGGCAGCAACTTCAGAAGACAGTTCAATAAGCCTCAGATGAGAGAGTTTCCTGGAGCTATCTATCACTTTCTGTCCAACTTGAAAAGTGGGCTCCGTCACTGTCACAAAAGCACAGATATGGAGCAGACAGCCAACTTCCCTGGCTCAGAAAGCTTCCCATCAAAATCTTCACAAGATGGACAGTCACAAAATACATAGTGGGAGCTGACTGGAGCAAGAGCTCCTGGATCATATCATAGGCAGGTGGTGACTGTGGCTCTGCAGGAGAGGTGTGATCTGACTCTGTGACTCCTCTGCACAGGTCCTGTGCTGGGCCGGCAGCTCAAGACTGGCAGCAGAGCTCTTGAGTCTGTGCAATCCAGTCTTCTGCTTCTAGAAGTAAGAGAGACAGAAAGGCCTGCACCATGGAGTTATAAGGACTGACTGCATGCCCAGTCCAATCCCATCCCCTTATGGAGCAGAGGGGTCCCCAGATAGCAAATTTGTCTTCTGTCTTGGCACCTCATTCTTATCTCAGCTTTCCAATGCACAAGGGAAAAGTAGGAAAGTAGTGTCCAGTGATTCTCTGCCATGAACGAAATTCTGGTTTATAGATACCGGGTAGGAAATGCAGTCTTTCAGTGGAACACAACTGTCCAGCTATAAAGCCACTGGATCTACAATGTCTGTAGGAGTGATTGAGAATAGTACAGGAAGCTGGAATTTCCCCTTGAACTCACTCCTTGCATTATCCCATGACTTCTCTGAAATTTTAGTTAGTGAGTACTTTGGTTTGCAGTGGAAATCTGGTGCAGGTAAATAGCAGTCATCTTTCACACCTCATGGGATATTTGCTGTTGTGCAGAAACAAGGGTCACCTTACAGAAAGTTCAGCAGGATAGGCTTGGCAGTAGCACTGACATTCTTTGCCAAGCATGAATCCTCAGACTGATGTTTCCAGACCTCAGAGCCTCCGCTTCCTTTTCAGCCTGGTTAGTTAAAAGCTTCTCTATGGTGTTAGCCTAAGTGAGATCTCAGAAACTCTCAAAAATGCATTGAGACACCCAGCAAGACCTCATAGTGTGGGCTGTCAGGTTTCATAATTTGACAGATATCCCAATTGAGGCACATGTTGGTGAAGTGGCATATCCAACATTGTGCAGGAAAATTTCTGGTAAAGCTGAGAAAGGAAGTCAGCTTGAAGTTCTCTGCCATAACCCCCACTCCTTCCCCTTCATCCCTGCTCCCTGAATCCCCATTCTCCTTAATGCCTCAACACAGAGATTAAATAAGCCTTATGAAAAGAGGACATGTGGTTGGAAAACACTATATGTTTAAATGCAGCATAGCTGTGGGAACAGGCAAAAAGAAATGGGATTACAAACAGTCAAGCAAGTTCACACGTTAGTTATGTCCAAAGAGAGTTGCTCTCCTTTGTTGCAGTGTGCTTCACTCATCTGTGCAGCTGTGCATCTGGCCTTTTGTTTCTCTACCTATTCTCATAGGTGATTGTTGTAATGAGGAATGACAGAGATGGGGTCCTGAAAGGCAGAAACCTCCCAGATTGGGTGAAGCATGGGATTCACGTGAATAAGGCACTTGAAGGAAAGGAATCTGCAAAGATATTCAAATATATACAAAACCATAAATACTACAAGCAACACTACCATTATGTCAGTTTTGCTTTCCAGCAGACCTCTGTATGCATTCAGCCTCACACTGGACTCTCTAGAAAATCTCTCCTGTTTATTCTGTCTGTGTTCAGATACCGTGGTGGAGACTACACGATAGCTCTGCTGAAGCACCTGATCACGACTGTAGTGCTGGTCCCTCCTCTGGACTGTGCTGAGCTTCCCCGAGTCTAGCACAGCTTGTTCACTGTGCCAAACACAGACCAAGTCACCTAGAGCAGCATTTTTCAAACTCTGCCTCTGATTTTTAAATGGTGGGTTTGGTGCTTTGTAGGGGAGATTGATGCCTGGCTGCCAAGAAATGTTTATTCTTGTGTTCTTGCCTAATCATTGTCACAGATGATTCAGCAAGAGCAGAACTGCCACTCTGCCTGAAAAAAAAAAAAAAATCTGCTGGGGCTTGTTCTTGTTCATTTTGGAGTAGAAATGAACAAAAATACATAAAAAGCCATCCTTGTGTTTCCAGAGGGTAATTTTTTGCATTTTGAGGAAGGAATATTGGGCTAAAATTAGAGAAACTGCACAGGTAGAAACATTATTAACATAATTAATGGCTTATGTAAACCAGAAAGAATGTTTTCTGGGGGGTGTTTTGCTGTCTGCAAAAACCCAGAGACCTAATATTGTTTAGCCAATTTTCCCCTGCCACGAGGAGGTCAACAGTCATGTACCCTCTGTGTTGGACACTATCAAGCCTTGTTTACTGCCATTAGAAGGTCCCAGGAGAAAGCTGGTGAGTTTTTGGCAGTTTGTGGCAGAAGAGAGAGCTACAGCTGCAGAGCAGTTGTTGTCATAACACCTATTCATCATTATCCCTCCCATCATGAATCACCTACTGATAACCAACCCCTCTTTGTTTACATTCATCACATCTAGAAAGCCTGTGCTTGCTTCCAGGAACTACATCTCTACCTGGGAAAACTGGCTGCTTTTGCACCAGTATTTCTCCCCCAAACCCAGAAAATTCTTGAAATCTCCCTGCTGAGAGAACAGGGACAGCTTTTCAAATGTTTTGTTCACTTCCACTTAAAATTCAACCGGAGTATCTAAATTAGGAATGCTGCTACATTCCAGCTCAGAGAGCTGCAGTGCTCTGTTACAAAGAGGGGCTCGGTCTCCTCTTCGTCATCCAGAACCCTGTCTTTCTGGATCGGCTGGTCCATTTGCCTAGGTGGAAAGCTCGGTAGGGGGCCCATGTCGTACCCTTCCTTCTGTGTCTGGTACAGCATGGAGCACCATGTCAGCGATGCACTAATACACAAGAATAATCAGCTCATCAAATCAGCTTCATTAGTTGGAGCTCGAGAGCACAGCTCTGCTGCCCAGCCCTGCAGACACGCAGCCTGCCTCACCACTCCATCTGCTGCAGCCGAGCAGGAGGGGTCTGCCCATTCGGCTGTTCACGCAGAACTGCAAAAGCCCGGGACACTGGGGGTACTCCGAGCATGTGCCATGTTCCTGCCTGACACATGTCACCAGGGGACCACTGCTCCTCCCCTGTCTCTCATATGGAGACCAAATCCAGCTCCAGAGTGCCAGCAATGAAGCCGCTAGAGCGAGGTTTTAGGCCACTAATGATTTTCCTGGGTTTTGGGGGAGGGGAGTGGAATCTGGTCCAAGAGGTCTGCCTCACACCCTTATCGCAGCGCGGACTCCTGGAGGCCACCGCAGGCTGCTGGTGGGTGGCTGAGCACTGGGGGCCCTCTCTGTGTGACGGGAGAGGCGAGAGGTGGCAGTGCAGAGGCTGCTGGAAGGTGGCTCATCTCCACAGCAGGCTCGGGGCTCTGCGGTCCCTGTATGCCGATAGCAGAGGGGCAGAGCATCAGCAGGTCACGAGTTTTACAGATTTGTTCACTGCTTGGAATTTCTGAGTGAGAGTATTTATGGATAGCTCTGGAGTTATTTTTACGGGAATGGCTCTGTAACTAAGCGCGACAGAAAAAAATCAGGCCACTATGTAGATGAAAAGGCAGGTGAAGGGGGCTTCACTTGAGTGTATCCAGCTTGGAAAGAGATGGGTGTCAGCCCCTAGCAGGTGCTTGCTATGAAAAGCCCTAGGGCTGGTTATCTTCACAAATGCTCTTCTTCAATGATGAATAATAAAAACATGTGTAAATTTCTCGGTCTTTGGTATTGCCAAGGGTCTGTGCAGAAGTATCTGTTGCTTACACTGAAGTTCTCTCTCTCTCTCTTTCTCTCTGTGTATTTTTAGCATGGATGGAGATATAGTCTCAGAAAATGTAATGACATGTGACATGCAGGATTCATATGTATCTAGGCAGCATGGGAATGTACCATGTAGGAGGAGATGCAACATACTGCTTGGCTTCTAATACCCATTACTTAAGCACAATAAGGCGCCTTATGGAAGCAGATAAGGGGGCTCCCCATGGAGGCTAAGCATTAGAAGACATATGTTTGTCCCATACCTGTATTCTCTCTTTGCTTTATGTCATTGCATTTAAGTTACTTCATGCAATATTGACTGACGATTTTTACTGGCTTGTCAGAAATGCTCTGGGTGTCCACCTTTAGAAGATGATCAGTTTTCACAAGAAAACAACTATCAACTTGATTCCACCTCTCCCATGTCATTAACAAATATCTGCTAATGAGTCCAGCCTGATACCAATGCAATCCTATGGCAAATCATCTAAAGTTCAAGAGAATTTCTCTGCTGATTTTAAGACAGTCAAAAGGCAATGTTCTGTCCTGGAGTTACCTCTGTAACTTTAACAAGATGAGACAGTGAAGTTTTGCCTTGTAAGTGGTTCTAACAAAATGGTTTTTTTTCCAAAAAATAGCATGTTTAAGGAAGCATTTACTGTCCACGATAGCTCTGCCACTGAGAGGAAGTGTCTCAAACAGAAGGGATCAGCCTCTTCCCTCCCTTGTTTTCACAGTGCAACCTAGTTTTAACAGGAGCTGTAGCCTGCAAATGGATACAGAAAAGGATTGCTAAAGGATCTTAATATCATAGTTCAAGCAGAACTGCCTATTTTCCTAACTAAGGTTTGAATTGCATTGTAAAGATAGACACTGGAATGGTTGACAGCTTTAACAAGAAAACTGTGACGGCAATCCTAGTGCAAACCATACATCTTGTGAGATCAAGTGGAATGCTCTGTACAGATGCCAAAAGGAGCTGAATGTTTAAAGCCTGGGGTTTTTTTATTAGTAGTTAATGGTGTATATTTAGCACTGAAAAGATCATTTGACAGCACATCAGTCTTGCCAGATACATGAGTAAAAGGAAACTCAAAAACCACACATTTGTGTGGGGTCTTTTTCCTCTGAAATTTTAGGAGGAAACAACGTACCGATTGTGAACTCTGCTGAACTAGAAGGAAAGACTGTCATTGATTTCCATGGACTTTAGATCAACCAGAAGGAGGGAAAGCAAAATGCATGCTAGGATGTTTCCTTGGTTATTTGCCTGTCCTTTTAAATGCTATATGTGACATTTTAAAGTTCAGGTGTTAAAAAAGGAATGATAGCTTCATGAAGGGTTTGTCAGTGAACTGCAGAGTTTAGAAGGCTGTTAAAAATATGAATATAAATGTCTCTGTGCATATACACTACAGGGACAGAATTTAATTTAGCTGGAGCTGGTGGTACCTGACACTTTCTGCTATGAGAGCCTGTTTTCAGTTTTCTATAACTTTGCCAAGTTTTAACCATTCAGTGTCTACCTCACACTGAATATTTTGCATCTCTTGATTCCACCAGCAAGGTGATGAAAAGCTACCCAGTACTGCAGAATGAAGAAGGCAATCAGGGGATCTGTCCACAAGGGAGAGAGAGTAAGTGACAGCAGGAGAAGCATGCACATGGACAAAGGAGGTGACAAAGTGAAGTGGAAGGTAAATCAGATGGGGGCAGCCAGACATAAGAGAGAGTGATGGGATGGGGTTAAGGGCTAGGCCAGCAGGAGAGGCAGCCTGGGAGAGAAACACAGGAAAGGTTGAGGAATAAAAGACCCCCAAAGCAATCTGAGCAGTAAATCCTTGAATCATGCATTCATCTTCTTTAGGTTTTTGGGTTTTTTTTCTTTTCCCCCCAGGCTAAAGAAAATGATTTATGCAGCACCAAGCATAAGGGGGCCCCATTCTCCACTGGCTGGTAAGCATTGCTGTGAGGAACACAACGGCAGCAACAGCAAAGGCAGGAGATGCCTGTTGTCATTTTAAAAGCCCTGGGAATGACTCAGTGGTCAGACTGCTCCCAAGAAGAAGAGTTGCTTATTGCAACTGTTTGCTTTCTTTTCCTGTCAAGACCGCAGTTTTCATTTTCCAAGCACTAGGAAGAGGCTACGGGACTACAGAAGTAGGCAGAAAAGCTGAGAAAGAGAGAGCAGGGCAGGGAGTTATGAACAAAGGCACACGGTGAGGAGGGAGACAAAGCACAGATGAGGAATGAGAGCAAGTGAGGAGATGCAGAGAGGGGAAGAACCACCAGATGGGGGACAGAAAGCCACATTACAAAATCTCTCAGCATTTCTAACTATTCCCCAATGTATGTGTATGATCCTTGTGCAAACACTTTTTCCCAGAGGTGCTTCATCTTCCGGGCACAGGGATGGCTGCAGAGTCAGTAGGAAGGACAGCTGGAGAAGTAAATGATGAGACATTGGTATGTCAAAAGATGTTCTCTGGTATACCACATCAGTAGAAATGCTTGAGGAAAGTCCCAGCTCCTGTGTTCTCTTTACCTTTGGTCTTTACTCTTTACCTGCTTGGTCTAAAGCTTGATGTCCAGAAAGGCAGTACACATTTCCTTGTCCTCTGACCCTGGGACCAGAAGCCAGCCCCACCTGAGGCACGATAAAAGTTTCCCGCATTGAGGTCCACTGGCACATTGCACATAACGTCTGTGGAGTTGTTTACATGAGGTCCTGCTAACATGCACTGTCATTCTTGAGCAGCCTGTGCCTGTGTGTGTCCCTGATCCACAGATTAATGGTAAGATTATGCTTGTGGTAGCTGCCAGGTTGCACTGCTGCCGGGAGACTGTGTGTAAGCAAGGAGGTGTCCCTCTTGCTCCAACTGCATGTACCCATTGCAGGCATTTCTCTAAGGGAGGTTATTTTGGAAGTGCAAGGATTCACATGATTCCTGAACAAATATCTCCAGGAGATGTTGCTCTTCCCACATCTCTTCCAAAAGGGAAAAGAGTAAAGGAAAAGGTAGAGGGAGACTTCCAGCTAGCCCCACTAGCTTTTGCAGATGAATTGTCTTAACAAATGAAGCCTTCTCACAGCATCAATTCTGCACACAGATTACACCAAGTTTTTGAGTGTGCCCCTGTTCATAGCTGCCTGGAAAGGAATTTGGGAAAAAAATAGAAACATGTGAAAATGCTACCATGGACTTGCAGGTAAATGGGTTATTTGGAGTTTTGGCTGGTCAGTTTCTGTGATGGATGTCACCCAGTCTTAATGGCATTGCCTCTATGCATGCCAAAGTATAGAAAAAATTTGTTTTGTTCTATTTTTTCCTGTTTCACACATATTCCCTAAACACTTGATGGGTCTTGAGTGTGAGGGTTTTCCAAATGGCCGCAGAAGCCCTTCTGAGGCTAATTTATCCATGTGAATATTTACTTCCTGTAAATGTCACCATCCCACCGATGGATGCAATCATCTGTGGCAGTCAGGCTGCTTTGCAGGACAGGACCCTAAGTGATGACCAAGAGGAGAGGAGAACACAAGGATGCATGAGTGGAGCAGGGCAAGGAAGCCAAGCCAAGCCAAGCCAAGCAGAGTGACTGCTGTGGCTTAAACACCCCCCAGTAGTGAAGAGGGTTATGGCTTCTCCTGTTGCCTCACTTTTCCTTTCACAGACAGTCTGGTGACTACAACTGCCACCACCACTACCACCACCTTGGGAAGTAAATAAGGTCCAAAACACCAGCAGAGAGAATCGGTAGTTTTTATTCACTAAAATATGTGTTGTTTAAAAAAAGAAAAAAGAAAAAAGGAAAAAAAAAAAAAGAAGAAAAAAAAGCTGTAGTCACACAGCTGTAGTCTGGTCTCCCACGTTTCAGCTGTTCCCTCTGTCCACAGGCAGAAGTAATGCGTCACTTTCTGAATTGTTTCTTTAAAGAAAAAACAACAACCCAAACCAGTTAATCAACAGCAGCAGTGCTGCCGACTGGGAACGGTGGGCTCTGCTCCAGCCAGGAGGCACAGCACGGCCCCGAGGAACGGCCGCAGGTAGGAGCTGCGAAGCTCCGGGCTCTTTGGAGCACGCAGTGTCCCGGCAGCCGCGGAGGGAGGCTCCGGCCTGCCCGGGCAGCTCCCGGCGCAGGGCAGCCCTGCTGGATTCGGGAGAGGCCGGGAGCCCGGCAGGTTCGGGCAGGCTGCGGAGCCCCGGCGCCACAGCCCGGCCGCGGACAGGGCAGGAAAATGCTGCGTTCCCCGGCAAGACGCACAGGATTTCCTGCAGCGGGTCAAGAAAACATACCTTCCCATTGTCCCCGCCATGTCACGGGGAGTCCTTGTGCTCCGCTGGGGACAATGTCAGCTCCTGCCCTGGCAACCGAGGAAAACAAGGACGGTTGTTTGGCATTTTACGCGAAGCTGCCGCCCGCCTCCCTCAGCAGACAGGCCTGGCACTGGCAGGGACGGCCGCCCTCATGGCCACTAATGAGCCTCCCTCCCTGGCCGCTGGTTGGCCCCGGAGGTGGAAAATCTGTGGCAGCCCCAGGGAAAAAATTCTCAACTTAAGACAAACAAGTGTTTGTGGGGGAGGCGGCGAGGAGCGGACGCCGTCCAGCCCTTCCGAGCGCCGTGCTGATTCCTGCCCTCGGCCAGGAGCTGGGCTGGGCCGCCAGCGAGAGCCGGGGCAGCGTTTCGGCCGGGGCTGTGCCCAGCTGTGCCCGGAGCCGTGTCCAGTCGGGAAGGGCTGTCCCAGAGGCACAGGGCTGCTGCACGAAGCCGTGTCCCACCCTGCAGCTGAGCCCTGGGGCGGGCCCAGCGCCCACTCCTCTACCTGCCCCGGTAAACTGCACGGTGCCCCGCTTTGGTGCTCAGTGTATTCACTGTTGCCTTTTGCCTCCTCTAAAAATCACTTTATCGTTCAAATATCAGCCGCAGAGAGGAAACGGCAGCCTCATGTTCATGCAAAGCCCAGGACTCAGTCTTTTCATGGGTGGTGAATGCACAGAAACCCGAGATGCCATGCCCGGGAGGTGGCACAGCCCAGGAGGTGGCACAGCCCTGGCCAGCACACGTCCCCCGGGCGCTCCGAGTGCCATCCCTGTCACTGCAGCCTGGCTGCTGACCGCCTCAGAGCCCTGCGAACAGAGGTCAGGGAAGGCTCAACTTTGATACTGCTGGGCTGGCACAGCTCCAGGATTAAAGGCACTATTTGCTTCCTATAATGCTTTCGTGAACCTGCATTTGCTTTTTGTCATAACACCAAGCCAGCAAGTGCAGGATGAGACAGAGCGCCCTGGAAGGCAGTGGCAAGGATTATAAGAAATGGAGCATTTTACAGTAACTTAAAGGAAAGAAATTACCACTCTGACCCTTTAAAATAAAGTAATCTTAAAGTACACATGGAAAACGTGTAAGTCAGCTTAGTGTTAACAACAACATGAATATACACAACCCAGTATGTAGGACTTTACCTCTGGGCTCAAGACGGTGTTTCAGTTTCTGGCAAAATACAGATTTTCCCTCTCTTTCCAAAAAGTCAGTCTGTCCTATGTTTCAGTGCCCCCTAGAATACCAGAACTGTTGTTTGACTAATACTAGTTATTTGGTTGGGTAAGGATTATTAATAAATTCCAGCATAACAGAAAGCTGAAAATACTTAAAATAAAGCCCTAGAGATAGAAGCACATATAAGCCAGGCTCTTAGGCTTCAGAAGTGCCCCTGCCACTAAACCAGCTGCAGACCCAAAGTGCCATGGAATAGAGCTGTGTCCAGAGCCAGTGTTACTGTATGGCAAGATCCACAGAGGGATCTTCACATCAAAGGCTGCTCATTCAAAGAAGGAGAAAAAGACATATGTAAAGAGATTTTACTGTTAGATTAAAAAAAACCCCCAACAGCTGAAAAGTGTTTGTCCAGGAAGGGGGAACATGTGTCTTTAAATTTATCATAGATAAATGGGCAAAGGGAATAGCAGCCAAGATTTCCTTGTCTGAAAGGCTGAAGCTAATACTGTCATCTGTGGTTAAGACCCATTTGTCAAACAGAGGATGCTGAGAATAAGGAAAATCAAGTCTGCCTTCCCTTTTTAATTTGACTTAATTAGCCACAATTCCCCTTACTGAAATAAAGGCATTTTCAATTGCAGGACACATTTCTGTGTCCTTACTTTTACTAACACAAATACATAGCTCTGCATGCAGGGAAAGCAAAAGCCAGACAAATGTGCTGCAAAAACAAGATGCTCCACTACACTCACCTCCTTCCTTGGGAGAGGAGGACAGAACAAACAACACGTGGCAGATGTTAGCCACACAGTTCAGTGCCCTACTGGGAGGCATGCAAATACTATCGTGATACACGGCCTGGGAGAAGCTACATAGGAGAAAACAGGGCACTTGTTGTATGTATGTCAGATTTGCCCCTCCATAGCTAGGAGGAGGCATGCACTCATAGCACGGCACAGAGTACATAATGCAATTATAATTGGGTGCAATATGTTCACAGCGCTTAAAAAAACGCTGTCTTAAAAAACTGAGTGCCACGTTCAGATGGCTTAAATTCCCCAAGAGCCCCTGTGCCTACTGCTTCCTACTGGCTGCTTCTGGTCCTTCAGCGGTGCCCAGCCAAGAGGAAACTTCAGGGCACAGATGGAGTTCAGGCTAGACAGTCCATAACCTTCACTGGATCCCGCTGGCATCCTGTGGTGCGAAACCTGCATCCCAGAATTACTTGGAGCAGTTGTCCTCCCGAACCCGATGAGCACACTTGCTTAAAATAGGCGTTTGCAAAGGTGTGGTGGGGCCAGCCTTAGGGCTCGCAGAATTGCTGAGGGGGACTGTGAGCCTCAGAATATCCTTGTAATTCATCTGTAATGTTAAACTTTAAATAACCGTCTTCCTCTTCCATTCCTTTCTACCTCGGCTAAGAAATGCGACACGCACTGTGTAAAGGGACTGTCACCAGCTGTTAATAAGAAAGCAGCTTTAGCTTCTCTCCGCTTCTCTTGTTCACACGTAGACAGTGTTGGAAATCAGTGAAAACGGGTGTAGCCCCTCTGCTACCGCCACCACCACCTCCCACAAAGAGAGCAAGTGAGAAAGGGAAGAGGAAAGGTTGAAGAAACGGGCTGACCTACTTAGGTACTGCGAAGGACGAGCATGCAGGCTCTGAGTGCTGGGATGGCTGCGCGCGTTTGTTCTGGGCACCTACTGTTACCCTGGCATCCCTCCAAACAAATGGCTTTACACCCAATTCCAAAACAGCTCCTTCCTCCTCCTCTTCAAAATATGCCCTCCCCACCGTGCATGCTCTCCCTGTGATCCTTGCTGCCTTGGTTTTAAAACGGCCGCTTCCCTGAGCAGGCAGCCAGCCCCTGTCTTCTCACCCACCTGTTAATACCTGGCCTCCTGTTTGTCACATGGCAGCTCTGGGCTCTGGACCAGGAACCCCCCCTTGCTCCTGTGCCGCAGCCACTGCTTCCGGCATGGGCCACCTGTCCCTCCTGTCTCAGCTGAGAAAGGACAGGACCTAACTGCAGGGTAGGTGGCTGTCAGTGAGTGGACCCGGCTTGCAAGGAGTGGTTTCCAGAAGCAGGAAGGGGAGAGGAGGCAGGTCTCTTTGCTCTCGGGAGCCCTGACTCAGACCCCTTCCTGTGTGTTGCATGCCGCCCCCTCTGCTCCGCTGGCTCTGAGCCCCTGAGTGGCATCACTCGAACCCTGCGAGTTAGCCAGCCTGAAAATTATACCCGCTGGGATCTGGCCAGTTTGCAAAGCCTAATATCAGTGATTGCAAGGTGGGATCAACACATTCAGGCGACACAAAGATTGCATTATAAACCCTTTTGGATTTAGATGGCAAATGATCCTTTTGCTCTTCAGACGGTATTTCTGGCAATTCAGAGCAGTCACAATTGCTTGTCAGAACAACCAAAAGTGCTTCCCTGGCAGCACGGCATATCTTACTGAGAGACTGGAAGAACCTTCTTTGGTTTCTATATAAAACACACTTATGACTCATATAGGACTCAGAAATTGTCTTAGTTAGAGATAAATGGGAAGATACACTGCAGATCTGGAGAATGATGCTTGAGTCACAAAGCTAGAACCATGATCAGAAGGCAAAATGCCCCAAAGTTTGGGGTCTTAGGGAGACAAACAGGGGTTTGTTTGCATTTATACCCAAGCGTTGCATTTGGCATTTCTTCTTTCCTTTTTCCTTCCACCCTCTCACTGAATGTGTTCTGGAGTATGAGAGGTCTCATAATTCCTTTTGTCTACTCCTGCTACCACTCTGTCTTTCTTCACACCAGTGATGTCTCAGAGGCAATTAAAAGCAGTTCTACTGAGTTCCACAGTGCCACATCAGCTTCAGTCCTTTACCAAAGAGTACGTAATGACATTATACAAACCACAGTGAAACATCATTGCTAGGGTGATAAAATCAACACTGAGAAACTAGAAAAAGCCACTACTAAGCTGGCTTGTGGAGTTGCAGTTTGGCCCCTCTGTGCATACACACGTTGCAGCAGTCTTCAATTACATGAGCATAATCCTGCACCGTTTGTGCCACAGAACCCATGCCTCATCCAGCTCATGGAGCAGGCGGTGCTCAGTTAACAAGCAGCTGTTTATATCGGGTCTGTGCTCAGTAGAAGACCCCATGCCTTGTTCACTGAACACTGCTCAGACCCCAGTGAGATGGAGCAATTCACTTTCCTGAAGGCTCTGCTGTCCTATGAAGACAGGCTGAGAGAGTTGGGTCTGCTCAGCCTGGGGAAGAGAAGGTCTGGGAGACCTTATAGCATCCTTCCAGTACCTACAAGAAAGTTGGAGGGGAACTTTTTACAAGGGCATGTAGTGACAGAACAAAGGAGACTGGCTTTAAACTGAAAGAGAGTAGGTTTGCATCAGATATTAGGGAGAAAGTCTTTACTGTGAGGGTGATGAAGCATTGAAACAAGTTGCCCAGAGAAGTTGTGGATGTCCTGGAAGTGTTCAAGGCCAGGTTGGACAGGGCTTTGAGCAATGTGGTCCAGTGGAAGGTGTCCCTGCCCATGGCAGGGGGGTTGGAACTAAGGGGTCTTTAAGGTCCTTTCCAACCAAAACCATTCTGTGATTCTAGTGTACTTACCAGTGTTATGTCAGTGGGCTTCATTTCAATAACACCTTTTGGAGATGAGAAGGTGGAATTATTCCCATTTATAGATGGTGGATTATACAGGAGGATTAGAGGGTTCCAGGTTTTTCAACGTGACCCCTGTGGGGTTCCTGGGCTTTCTGTGTTTCACACACAGGCTCCCACCTGCATGTGAAAGCTTGGTACTTCTACGCAAAAGACTGTAGCAGGCACTTTTATCATCTATTCACTGTGGAAATTTTGCCTTCAATGATTTGCCTTATATAATGTAGGATGTTCTGGAGCTTTCTGGGATTTCCTTCATATACAAATAGTTGCCAAAAATAGTAGTGACAAAGAGATTCTCTCAGCAGATTTTTTACAACTCTTGCATGATAGTTTCCAGAACAGCTAATTTTAAAATATTAATCTCTTTAGGAGTCATTTAATATACCCTTCAGTTATTTGTACATTGAAAAGGACTTTAATATCTTTATTTTATACTGATATGTTGCCGTACTTTTTTTCAAGCAGAATGAAAATATGCATTGTTCCTGCATTATTAACAAGGTTGGCATCCCCCCTCTTCCCCAATAATAGGCTGATGCAAATTTCTTTAGCTTCTACTATATTAAATAAAATAGTCTCAGTCTGCTGTTTCTCCTGCTCTTTGAATTTACTTTGTTTTTTTTTTTTTTTAAATTTGTTAGGTTGTAATCCCGCTTGTTTGGTCTCTCTTGCCCTTCCATTTGCATTTTTTCCCCTAAGAGATGACTCCTCTCTGCCTTGCAGAGTGAGTTGTCAGGCAAATCTGCCTTCTTTTTCTTAATTGTGAAAGCTTGACCACTTGACCATATAATGACCTCAGTATTCTTACACACCCTTCTTGGTGTCTTTGCAAATTTTTACTCCTAGCTTTCCTCACGTTTCTTATTCCCCTGAGGTATTAGCCCTTCTCAAATGTCAAGTACACGTACTACTGGAGATACTGTCTCTGGTGTAGTGAGTGCATTCAGGTCATGAAAAATGTCCCTAAGCAACCACCAACTTCCAGTCCATAGATCTGCACACACCGCAAGGAAATCCAAAATTTCCTCATGCTGGCTGCCATGTCTCCAATGTCAAGAAAGCCTCATTGACAGTGCTCTCCTGAGACCACAGTTCTCCAAAATGGAAATCCATTGGGATCCCCCATAACAATACAGTTCTTTTCAGATGCTGTGAGAAAGTCACTAAGTGCCCTTTGTTGCTTGTTGGTTGGTCTGCACATTCCTCTTCATGCTTTGGCCTGTTTGGTCTCCTGCCCTCCAATTATTTATGCCCCAGCCTTTCTGCTCCCTATTCATGCCTTCTAAGCTTTAAGTTTATTTAGCTCCTTACCTCACTAGATCCAGTCTCTCCCTGACAGTTTGCTTTGTGTTTTATGGCCTACACCTTTTTTCTCATACTGGCCAACAGACCTAGTTAAGCATTCCTGAGCTTTCTGTCCAGTTCTGGTGCTCCTATCCACCTCCACTTTGGCACTTTTAGTTCTTGTTCCCAGGCCATCCTCTGTAATCACTTTACCAAATTTGTCTTCCTTCCCTGATTGTGTTTTCCACTTCCACTAGTCTTACCATTTCCTAAGACCCAGCCTTCCTTGTGCCTCAGCAACACAGGTGATCCCATTGTTTGTCCACAGTTTGTCTCCAGTGCTCGCTCACTTCAATACTCTGTTCCTTCCTGCCCCTGGCTCTTGTTCCCAGCCTGCTTGTGCAGCTAATCCCAACCCTAGTTGTTCTTGCTCTCCTGGCTCTCCAGGTCAAAAGATCCCCTGCTTCAGTTTTTCCATCCCTTTTGCCATCTTCGTTCCGGTTGCTGTCTCCTCTGCATTTGAAGCCTCCTACTTCAGCAAAACCTACCAGGAGTGTCACTGAGGCAATAAGTTAACTAAGCAGAAAGTGCTCAAGGTTTTGTCATTTGCGGTCCCAATTCCCCAGCTAACTGCATCAGAGACCTTGGCAGAGCCTCTGCCCACCCCTCTGGGAGCCAGTTGAGTGGCAACCTGGTGAATACCCATCCACCTACAAGAAGTTGGACATATTTGCAGGTCCACCAGCTTAAGCTGTTATATGGATAAAATTCTGTACATGACAGATATGGCCCCTCTTCTCAGTGCTGGCTCTAACCCAGCCTAGAAGAGTTATCACAGGAGAAACCTGGCTTCTGTTCCTGTACTACTGGCCTCAGACATGCTCTGCTATTTCGTGGAGAGGTACATGTTCAGCCTCTGTTGTCTCTTGGAGATTATGATGAGATGGAACATGCACCATGACAATGGCATTCTTGAGGTCTTTATCTGTTTAACATCTAGAGAGTATCCACTGAGCAGCTATAAGTGAGATTTTTGGTTTTCCCTCAAAAGCACGTGTTGGCCAAATTAGGTGGATTTTTCAGAAATGTGATACAAGGCATATCCTGAACTCAAGGCCAAACCCCTGACAGATTTCAAGCCCTGCTTCGAAGCATGGGAATGATGCAATGGTTCCAAGAAAAAGTTGCCAGAACATTTAAATTTGGGCAAAACAACATATTTTCCCAAACCTCGTTATTGGAAAAGCCAAAGCTGACGGATCAGAAATTTTCCCAAAAAAATAAATCAATCAACCTGAACAGTATGGCAAATTTAACTTCAAATCATTAATGTTTGGCACACCTGTAATATGCCAAACCCATGATTTTGTAATACAAAGCTGTGGGCATTTTTTATAACAAAAAACAGGCCAAAATAACTTGTAATCATTATTATCCTGTCTTTAGTATGCTTCTTCCCCTGTTGTTTACAAGTTAAAGCAGATTTTCATGCATCCTAAAAGATCTTTTGAGGTCAACACTTCACATTAAAATATGCAAAAAAAAAAATTAGAAACTGTGCTTTTGCTTTCAAAAACAAAAATCAAAATTACAAAACAAAAATAAGACTGAGAATTTGCTGGTTTTTTATTCCACAAACGCACCTCACAAATGTCAGATTTCTTAGCTGTACAATCAATAAGTGGGGTGTAGAAAATCACTAAATATATTTCATCCTGATCTGAGTAAACATACAAAAAGTGACTTATTTTCATGGAAATGCATGGGCGTGTCTCATTGGCTCCAAAATTTTTTGCCACATCCACACCAGCTAAAATCGTAAATGTTTGACTGTGGAAAGTTCTATGGGAACCAGTTTTGTGCAGACAACTGAGAGCCCCTTATCACTCAAAAGTCCCTAACAGAAAGTGTCCAGTTGCTAAAATTTGAAGTATCACCGATGACAGCATTACAACTGTGTGGCAGTATCTTTCCTTTCTTGATACACGGTGTTATTGCTTGCTGCCTTGCTGCAGGTATTGTTTAAGCAAAACTTCATTGACTTGAAAGTGCCTTTTTTTGTGCAGAGAACTGAATTTTAATTTTCTGATTTACCAGCTGCAGTTTTTTTGCTCTTGTCTCAGTGACCTTGTTTCCTCAATACAAAGTGTGAATTCAGATATCTTTTAGGAGTTGTCTCCTATGGTTTCCCCAAGACAGCAGAACCACTTATTTCCCTTCACAAGACATCTGAGTTCCATTTATTAATGGAACTTACTAAAACCATTATTAAATGGTTTTATAATCAACATGAAATAATGTAGAAGTCATCTGTGGAAAATTGCAAAGTGTGGAAACGATGTCATCATATATTAGCAATGCTCAAAAATAAAATAAATAGCTCCACAGGGCTTTTCCAATATTTGTGGAGTGGCACACCTCCAAAGCACACTCAGAGAGGACAGGGTGCTTTTGGAAAGCTTATTTGCATGCACCCAGGCATGCAAATGCACACACACACACATGGACTGGAGGCACAAAGCTATTCTATTTTGCTGACTGGGAAGAAGTCAAGTGTTGGAGGACGCCAGTCAGTGCTGCCTGCTGCCAGGCTGAATAGGGTTTCTCTGTTTTTCTGTTCTAGGGGTGCACCACAACTGAGAAGAGCAGTCCTGCCCTGCCCTCTGCTCCCCTGCCACTCCCCAGCTGGGCAAGAATGGGCAGGACCAGCATCCCCTGTGGAGGACAATGCACAGGAAGGTGCCAGCAATGCACTGGGGGTTGTGCTGGCCTCCAGGAGAGGAGAGTGGCAGCTGGCATGAACTCATGCCCCGGGCCAAAACTGGCCGGGGAGAACTTTAATCAAAGGATAATATTCACAAAAATTCAGAAAGCTGGGTATAATACCTAGCAGAGCCATCCCTACATTTTGAAGCACAGTGCTTACTGATGACAATCTCCATACATAAATCTGGTGTGCTCTGCTTGCCTCTCACTAAGCCTCTTAGACCTTCATGAGGAAGGTTGCTGTTGTAACCAGCTTAGTTACTCATTTTCTCCCTGTCCCCCTTAGCACAAGTAATGAGCATGCTGAGGCTCTGAAACGGGTAGACAAAAGATGACAGCACTTCCTGAGATTCATATGGCACATAAATATTTAGCATTTGATTTATGCTGTGTTGATGCTATTCATCAATTGCCTTATTAAGACCTAGAAACTTTGAGAGAACTTTGTAGATGGGAGAAAGGAAAGTCATCCCTCTGATGCTAGAAATACGGAAGAGTCAGAGGTCTACGTGTTGTGGGAAGAGGGAACTGCTCTGTTGTGTCTGATCACTGTGGAAACTGCTGCTCTTGCTTTTGGGTTCACAGCCCGAGGGAACAGCAAGGATCTGCTCCTCTCAATAGGCAGATAGAGCTGTATTAAACCCCTCCACATAAAACTGGATAGATCAGGAGTTGCGCTTCGCTTTCCTCCCCCGTCCCCAATTTAGAGACAACATAGCTGTGAGGACATTGATGTGCCAGTGCAGGCAGGGGTGAGCTCAGTTGTGCATCATTTGCCAAATGCGTGAGTGTGTGTGTGTGCATGGGGCTGAGTCAGGGTGAGGGCATCTTCTGCCAGGTCCTGGGGGAGCAGAGGAGAGAGACCAGCAAGGCTGCAGCCCCAGAAACTTTGTGCTGGTTTTGTAGCCAGTAGCCACTGCACCAGTCATCTCTGCATATTTTAAAAATGACAGGCAGTTTGGGCATCTGCTTACATCAATATTCTGTAAATACAAGGATAAATTGGTAGCCCAAAACAGTGAGAAAGCTTTGCATAGGTTCTGTTTTGAATGCTATTTATTACACAGCATGATATACACAGCACTCTTATTCATGTCAGTGGGAGTTTTATGCAAACATGGAAAGCAGAATGTGGCTCAAAATTGTAACTTGATTTGCTGTAGACAGGCCTTTCTGCATGCAAAGCTGTGAAGGCAAGTTCTCCTCTTCGCACAAAAAAGGTGCAAACCCAGTGCAAAATGGAGTCTGTGGTAAAGTGCAGAAAGGTCCTGCTGCCTGGTGTGGTTTTACACCAAGTCTTCCATCACCAGGAATGAAGAGAAAAAGAGAAGGGAGCAATCCTGGGAAATATTCATAGATAAAATGTTTCTCTATAGCATTTGGTTATATTCAAATTTGCAACTGTTTTTAAGGAATAAGTGTACCTCTAGAGATGGGACATTATTATGGGGAGGTGGTAAAGTCTACGTACATAACAGTGTACTTAGATTGCTGGGGAAAAAAAAGCAATTTCTATCATACTAGCATCATCTAACCTTAGATGACTGACCTTAATAATCATAGGCTTATGAATGTATAGATTTACTCTTTTGATAGATATTTTGCTTTATTTTTAGAAAACGTGTTGAAGAGACCTGCCTTCCAACAACAGGCAGGTTTAAAAAGTAAAGATATTTTTTTCTCATACTTACCCAAGTTTTTCTTGCCCTAAGAGTTAGAAGTGTTCTTATTTATACTGGCCTTAGGACTCTGACTTTTGGGTGGTGCTGTAGTGACATTGAAATTTTAAATTTCAGGGAAGCATATACCTTAAGTATGCCTTAAACTTACTAAATTTTATTACGTATTGAAACAAGTGGCCACAGGGTTTGTGTAATTTGGAGTTCACAGATGAAGAAACACTGCCCATGGGAAAATCCAGATGCTTTGACAATAGAGCATTATTACCGTGTAGCATTACAGCACTGATAAAGATCTGCCACTGAAGGCTTGGACATATTTATCACCCAGAACTCCTTCTGTGATTGTTACTGCCACAAATAAACTCCTGCAGAGCACATAAGCTTTTCACAGAACAGACTTTTTCCCCTTATTTTTTTGCTTAGAATAAAGATGATCTCCCTTCACAAGCAAGATTTACCCAAGACCATTTTGAAGAAAATGTAACGGAAGGAATCCCTAAAAAATTGCATATCAAAAGCTTAATTAACACACTTAGGCTGTAAATGCAGATATGTACTACAAGGAAAAAAATAGTCTCCTATGTTGAGTCTATTTCATATTCAGTTTGGAAATTCTAAAGTAAGACAAAGTTTTCAAGATATTTCAAAATATACTTGAAAGATTCAGTCTTAGAGCTCTGTGAACCTTGACTCTGAACACTACTGATTGGCAGAGTGCCCTAGGTATCGCTACAGAGAGCAGTGTACCCTGCGTATCTACTGCTGAGGACATTACCTAGTCAAGGTGTCACAGCACATTATGACTGAGAAAACCCTTCTAAACACAGTGAACTGCCTCCTGGAGTTGCTAACATTCCATATGTTTCATACACGGGCCCACTGGCTGGATGGCAACTTTGCAGGAAAGAACCTGGGGCACCTGATGGATTCCCAGTTCAACAGAGCGGGTCCCTGTGGCAGAGGTGGATGGTAATATCCTGGGCTGCACTGGGAAGAGTGCTGCCATCAGGCTGGGGGAAGTGATCCTTCCTCTCTTCAGTGTTGGTAAGACCACAGCTGGAATTGTGTGTCCAGGTCTGGGCTCCCCAGTGTAATAGTAAGAGGGAGTTACCGAAGATGGTGAAGCCAAGGGCCGTAGAGATGATTAAGGGTCTGGAGAAAAGGCTGAAAAAGCTGTGACAGTTCAGTCCAGAGAAGAGAAGGCTCAGAGGAAGTTCTCATCAATATATACAAATATGTGAGCGGAGGGTGTAAAGAAGGTGGAGCCAGGCTATTTCCAGTGGTATCTAGTTACAAGACCATGAGCAATGGCCACAAACTGGAACACAGGAGGTTTGGTCTGAACATCAGGAAACACTTCTTTACTGTGCAGTTGATGGAGCACTGGCACAGGTTCCCCAGAGAGGTGGTAGAGTCTCTATCCCTGGAGATACTCATAAGCCAGCTGGACTAGTGGGAAACTAGCTCTAGATGACCCTGCTTGAAAAGGGGGATTGGACAAGATAATCTCCAGAGGTCCTTTCAATCTCGCCCATATGGCGATTCTGTGATACTACTAAACATGCTAAGCAGCAGATCTAGCCTACTGACTAGGGGTGTCCTTTCCACACATCCCTTCCTCAGGTCTATCCTGGGCAACCAAAAGCAACTTGTCTGTCAAATATGCTACCTTGCAGTCAAAGCATTGCCCTGATTTTAACCTTTAAATAAGTACTGACCGAGCAGTCTAGCATTTGTAAACCTCCAAAGCAATTGAAAGATTTTGGGCTTTCATACTGTAAAGAGTGTATGTGCAGGCTACAAGGACACCTATCGTAACACCCTTGATGGAATCAGCTTTGATCACAGACATGTCTTTTATTATAGTGGAATATAGGGGAAAAGTTAGCGTGTGTAGGCTCATCCATTTTTAAAAATGTCTACTGCTTGCTTTTTTAAAACCTTTACTTTCCATTTCAGAATCCCGACTTGAAAAAAAAGCCCTAATTTAAAATGTCAGGTTGGTTTTTTTTTTCTGTATTTGATTTGGTTTTGCTAATTCGTCTTCATTTTCTGACTAGAAATAACTAATTTAACTAGTACTGCTATTTATTTTAGTAACTGATTTAGAACTGGTACAACCTGGTGGGGCTGCTTGTGCCAACGGCATGACGGTTACGTCTGCAGCAGAAAACCTGGCATCATAGCTTGTCCTGAGGAGTAAGGAATCCAGTTTGGAAATCATAGCTTTTCTAACCCCTGCCCACAAATCCAGCCTCATGCACATGTTAAATCCTATCCGTTTGAGATATGACCTGGGTGTGTGCCAGTCCTGTCCCTGCAGCACCATGTGTACCAGCAGTATGTGTACCAGCAGTTCTGACCTGCCAAAGAATTTGCTGGGGAAGCATTGAGTGGCTGCTGAGAAGAGAGAAATGGAGAAACCAGGATGGGATGAGCATCCCAGGGATGGGTAAAAAGGGTCATGAGCAGAGCACTGTGAAAAGGGGAAGCTCCCTCTGTGCACCAGCCAAGATTTCACCTTTGTGTGCATGTGTCCTGTAAGTGATATTTGGTGCACGTAGCATTCCTCATTCAAATCCCTCACTGANCACATTGCAATCTTCCTGTGAAAAAGAATCACAAACACGAGGATAACACCCCAGTCCCGGCTGTTGGGAAACAGTCTCTGTTTGGGGGGGTTTGCTAACTCGTCCTCCCCGTGGTGGCCGAGCCACCTCAGTGCACAGGCAGTGTAGCGTGTGGAGCCCACGGAGGAGCACATCCCTTCTCCTGGGGTCACCACTACAGTAAACATCTCGTTAAATAACTGCAGCAGTGGAGATACATGGAGTGCTTGGTGACCCTCATAATTTCTCATTTCTTCCCTCGAATGAAGTGGTCGGCAAGTTGTGCTTATGGTGGTAGTCTGAAAAATGTAGGAGCTCTTGGATGATCTCTGCAAGATGTGCTTTCACTTATCCATGTGCATCTCTTTGTTTCTGAATTTAAAATGTGGTACATCTGAGTGAAGAAAACTAGGTTTCTATGCAGGCTGCCTCTTTTCCAGCTCAGAAGTAAAAGATGTCAAAATACGCTTTTTGAACAAACCTGGTTAGAGGCAGAAGGCTTTCTCTATTGATCAGAAAAGCTCAGAGTGACCAAACTGAAGTAAAAATCCCAGAATGGTGTGGAGGAGGGTATCATTGTTTTTTGCAGATGGCATGTCTGAGGAGCATTTGGCTTTGGTTCCTGCACTAATGCAGCATGTTCCTGCTGCTGGTAAATTCAGTCTACTAGAGATGTGGGTGCTGCAAGACATTCCTAAAGGCTCCCCAACATCATTGCACCCCTGCCTCACTTGTGGCCTTCGGTCCCTTTCTCCATCTTCAAATCTGCAAGTGTCAAAGTTAATAGAAAACACCAAAGGGGGGAATTGAAGAAAATCTGAAAGCTTTTCTGTGGGAATGCTGAGCAGGAATCCCAGAAGTGTACAGAAGAGTTTTTAGTCTGAGCACCTGTGTCACTTAGGCACCACTGAAAGCTTTATCTGCAGCTTTGCAGATCAAGGGATGGTCCCTGGCAATGCAGTTGCTAGCTGAATTTTTTTTTTTTGAGGGATTTGTATGCCTTCCTCTCTTGAGGATTTCCCACTGCAAATATCTAGAGGTGTGTGTAGCCCAAGACATCTGAACAGAAAGAACTCTGCATATTTTGTGGTTTTGTTGAGTGGCAGTGCAACCCAGGTGAAGTAGGAGTGCTGCTGATTTCCAACTGTGGTACTTCATTCTTGGAGAAACCACTAACCTTCACAGATGCGTGGTTTTTTAGTCTGCACACTGACAATGGTGGTATGTACTTGTGCTGCTCAAGGGACCCCAGCAGAGTTGGGGAAAGTTTCAAAATCAGCAAACTTTTTCATCATCTTTGAGCTGCACAAAGAGGAGCAGAGAGTTTGTGGGTGCTGAAAAGACTCAGTATGTCTGTCACAGCTTGCTTTTCTCCCCAGATAGCAGCTATAGAGTACTGGAAGCTCAAATGACTCAGAAGGGGAAGGGGAACCTGTGAAGTCAATGCTACCAAACCCAGCAACTAAGTGGTGAGGGAGAGACTTCCTCACTTTTGTGTCTGTGAGTAGGACAAAACATTCCTGGTGCCAGCCTGGAGCCAAGTAACCCAGAGCAAGCTGTTCTGTGGGCAGTGCCAGCGATGAGTGAGCTGAAGTACTGCAGCCAGGTAAACAGCCACGCACGCTTCTCCACAGACCCAGACTGCTCATTTGGTTGCTGTCTAGACGGCAGTGCCCCGGCACCTCCTACCCTGTGCCTTCCTGCCCTTCTTGCACACATTTGCTTGTGGGCTTCCCCATTGCACGGGACTGCAGTGCTGCTCACTCCTTGCACGCTGTCCATATAGGCAGCCAGGCTTCGTTTGCCCCTGCGGACACCAGCTTTAACATCAGCTGGAGGGAGGAACTCGACATCAGGAGAGAAAATGAGCAGTTTCTCCAGACACCCCTTAAAGACGGTTTCAGCAATTTTTATGTGCCGCCTGGTGAAATGCAAGTTAGCTGTTAGGTTGGCAAGGGAAACTTTTATGGACTGTTCACGCCCTTTGGGCACGACCCCGGCCCCGTGTCTAAGCTCTCTCACACATGTGGGAAGCAGAAGTGCTATAGCAGGCAGCACAGTCACACACGCCGAAGTGAGATGAGAACCAGACTTGCCTTTTTAGTAGCCTCTAAATGCTGCTGTATCCAAATGAACCCTTTCATTGGATGGGTGTGCAGAACAAATCCGGGTGCAAGCACACGAGATTGACTCGTAAGGCAGAGGTCGAGCCATCACAGGGAAGAAATGATGTAGTGGTGTAGGCATCAGGCACCCCAAATATCCACTGGCAATGTTCTCTGGAAAATATGAGCCCTAAAATTCCAGGTCAGTGTCTTGTGGAAGGGACTGATACCCCCCCTGCCCCCTCCACAATCAGCAGTTTCCATTTCATTTTTTGAATCATTAAAAGATCAAATGTTGGAATTCTGGATAGCCTGAATTCATTTGTCAGATCACGAAGTACTCATAACATTTCTCAGCCTTAATAACACATCTGCTCTTAAAATGTGGTCTCTTGATAATAGCTGGCTGAAAGTGTCTGAATTTAGGGATTATTTGAGACAACAGATTTCCTTCTATTTGGAATTGAATGAGGCATCTGCTCCCTCACCGTCAGCTTTGTGGGATATTCTCAAGGCAATCATAAAAGGGCAGATCATTTTGTACATTATGAGAAGGAAAAAAGACCTCTGTTGGCAATTACGAGACTTGGAAGGGTGAATTAGAGACCCGCAAAGGTACCACTTCATGTCTAAAAATTCTAGCTACTCCATCCATTCTCCCCTCTGTTTAGGGTGGGACGCAGATTTATCTGGTGAGTGGAGAGGGAGGGGGCAATTTTCCCATCAAAGGCAATGTTGGCAAAAGGGAAAGAGAAAGAAAATTAATCAGGAAAGGATATGCGCACTCCATCTTGGATAACTGACCCAACAACATATTAGAGAGATTAGGACTCAGGATGGAGAGCAAGGCATGGATCCCTTGGAGGATTAAAGGAAATTTTGCCAATATTTATGCCAGTTTGGTACATCGGAAAGCCAGGACAAAAAAATGAATGCTTGCAAATTATTTAACACATATTCATCATCAGAATCTTCTCCCACATATAAGCGGAAGATGATTAATAAAGAAGTAAAAACAAAAGCAACTGGAGCTGAGAGAAGGCACTGCTTTGCACTTTGCAGGTATATAATTTATTCTGGGTGTGACACATGACAGGCAGTGCCCAGATGATGCCATTTGCTATGGTAGGACAGGATGCATGCTCTGGACCACCTGTCCTGGGCAGCACACAGGTGAAGACAGACAAATGAATATATGCATAAATGCACACAAATGCATACATGTAGATCTGCATGCATCTGTATATATACAGATATATATACAGCTATATATACACATATATAGTACATGTATATAGTAGGTATATACTCACATGCGTGCACACATCTATACATGTAGATGTATAAATATGTATATTTAGCTTTTTAGTCAAGTGACGCAAACTGCTGCAGCTGGAAATAACACTGTCTGCTCATGAAAAGACAGGCATGTACTTAGACTTATTTATGTGGTAGAAAATGTGTTCAAGGGATATGAGCTGCCTCAAAGCCTTTGTCAGAGGAGAGGAGAGCAACCTGTGAGACACCTTGGATGCATTTGCATCTGGGAATAATTATTTACTGTAGGACTGATCCCAACATGAAATACCTGGAGGAGGACCTCCTGTTGCAGGATGGGATTCCGGCAGGTGGGAATGTGTGCCCCATGGCCTCACTGTGATGCACAGGAGTCCCCCGTGTGTGGTGGGTAGGAGGTGAGCTGCTCTGTTTAACCTGAGATGGGCAGAAGAAGGCACCTGACACGGGATGCTGGCGTGCAGGCATATTTATGAAAATATGTAGCCTGAGTTTGGAAATGCCACTGAACCTTAAGGGAGTTGTTAATTATTTTGTGTTTTCTAATACCTGTCTAGAGCCCAAAGACTGACTTAGGAGCCTTGTGTCAAGGTCCTTTTCTGATAATTATGTCCCTTCATTTTGAATGACTGAAACCAGAGAATAAAAGTCTAGGACCTCACAGCTCTTCAACTCTGCTCCAACTCTGCACCAGTGCCATAGGCATTGCAACAGCCTCTGTAGAATGGGCTGAGGCAGAGGACGGATTGTGCTTTGCCACCACAGAGAGCGTTTGGTACCTCGGCACAATTGCAATGTACATAAAGGACCCTCCCACTGAGGGAGCGGCAGTGGCTGAGCTTTCTACCCTGGGCAAGTGGCATTGTTGTTGGATCAGGGCAGGTTTTTGGCTCACAGGTGACTCGGGGAGAAGGAGCAAATGTAAATGCTCTGCATAATACATAGTATACCCACAGGTCAGTGAGCATCGCACATCCTGCTCTACGGCTGCGCTGCAAAGTAGGAGTCTGCTTGTTGTCAGCCCCAGAGACTTGCTCTTTAGCGAAAGCTGTGGGGGCTTATGCTGAGAAGGTCTGTGGTGCAATCCCCGGCCTTGGCGGGGATGCTTGGCAGCACCGACACCACCCTGAGCCGCTCCGAGCGCTCCGCAGCTGCAGGCGGGAGCCCGGCCAGGGGGCCGGGGATGGATCCCTGTGCAGGGCTCCCACCGGAGCTGGGCTTTCACGCGCTAATCCTCGGGGTGAGGGCAGGGTCTCTAGCTACAGGGTTTTCCTTCGGGAATGGCTTGGTTTCAAAGGCAGCTTTCTAGCACTTTGATCGAGGCTCACATCAATTCTTCATGTTTTATATTAGATATTGCAATTTATATTACGAGAGGGGTTTGAAGTTTCTGATTTTCCCCTCGGCCACCTTTAAATCTAATTTCTAATACCTTAGCCACTCTAATGAAGTCCTCAGTAGTTTACATTGTTATTAAACCTCTGTTTGGGGAATATAGCTTTAATCCTCATTATATACCAAATATGGGTATCGAATATTCATTGTGTAATTGCAATTAAAAAATACAACTCCCTAAGGATCTTTTCTATTAATTTAAATTATCCTGCACTTATATTATGGTTTGAAATAACCTATACTGCTACAATGTCTTTATTGAAGACATTTCAATGTCTGTAGTTATACTTAGAACTCCTTTTTTCAGTTAAATCCTGTTCTATGACACTGTAGTCATGTAGATATAGATTTACAGCAGCATTATATTTGAACCCTTTTTTTCAGCCTCTTTGTATTTTAAAGAAACAGTTGAAAACACTAATTTTGCATTCAGTGTTAGCAAAAGTAGAGTAATTAATCCAGGCAGCTTTTTCATGCATTTGACAAAGCTTCATGTCACATGAGCTGTTTTCTCTTTATAAGCAGAGACAGATTCTTTGCTCCTTGCAAGTATAAAGAAAGTCATCAAGATAAATCCCCAAATAACACATTGAAGGACTTTAAAATACAAAATTTACCGTTTACAACTTAAACATGAAAAAACCAATTTATAATCTTCTGCATATAGATAGCGTGGTTTGGGACACATTTGCAGTGGATTTCAATAAAGTAAACTGTTAGCAATTTACAAGATCATTCATTTAAGCTAATGTTTGTAGATAATAATACCAACTTATCTTCAATGTGTCTCTCTTGATTCTTACACTGAACATCCTTTACAAGAATAAAAAGGGCTTTTGAAGTCTTTAAATGACAAATGTTATATTTACAGATGATGATCTCTGTGTTTGAAAGCTGCGTTAACTGGCATCATCTCCAAGGGGAAAGATTCAGGTAGTGCCAGCTTACTGCTTCATAGCAGCTCGGTTACAAAGAAGGGACTCCAGCTGTGGCCTCTGGGAGTCACTACCTGGAGCAGACACAGCAAGACCCATCGCTGGCTTGCAGTCTGCATAGATAAGATTGGATATTTTTATTTAAACATTGTGGAAGAAAGCTTAAAATGTCACATTTCTGCCTGCCACACAGCCCATTTTGCTTTTACAGCCATAGTAAGTATTAAATGGAGAAGCTTTCAGGCTAAAATAGAACTAGCATTAAAACAAATTCTGAAATCCAGGGAATTTGGTGGAAATTTGTTCATTTCTGATGCCCACCCTCACTTTTTTTTGAACTGACAAACCCAAATGGGAGGGCCAGGGGCAAGTTTCATACTTGCTTCTGTCCCTGTTTTAAGTGTGATCCCGAAATGTGAGGGATGGGAAAGGGGACAGGAATGGGAACATTTGGCACAGTGGAGGAACGGGTGTGTTCCCCACTCTTTCTGTGTAATAGCCTGCTGCATGTGGTCACTCAGGAGAGGAAGTGTCTCCAGAGAGCACAAGCACTCAGGATGCTTAGATGTTGTGAGCTAATGGCTTTTGGAGGCTGAGTACTCTTCCCAAGAAGATATAACAGGGGGCTCTTTGGAGTGGCAGCTGCTACCAAGACCATAGTGGGAGTATTTGAGCAACAGTGGGAGAGACTTTCTTCTGTTGCAGTTGAAGGAAGGAGGAGAAGGAAGGAAGGTTAAAATGAGTTCTGACATGAAAGCCATGTCCGTGGCTCCTTGTTCCCTATAAAGACTGATGGCAGCAGTCCAGCTGAAAAGGAGTTTCAATCCTCTTGTAATCCCCTGCTGTCATGTGTGATTGCTCCTCCGGCTTACAGCTCTGAATATCATCTGTGTTAGAACTGGGCCCTCCCAGTCTTGTGGTTGAACCTGTCACATCACATGGACAGCAGAGACTCCAATGCTTCATGTCCAGGAAGTCTTATTGCCCTTCCTGTTTCATCTCCTGTCTTTCTACTGTGTGCAGCCTGTGCATCACCTGTTCTTAGCACACAGCTTGATTCCCTGGCCACCCACACGGCAGCTGAAGCCAGGAGACTCCTCCTTTTCCTGGAGTCTCGGTAAGCAAAGCCAGGTGGTGCAGGGGAGTGAAACCCAGCTGTTGCAGGTAGGGTGAGGGCTATCAGGCTCCCCACCAATGCGGAGATTCTCATCAAGATTACCAGGTAGGGAAGACATCAGTTCAGTGCTGGATGCTCTTGTCCCATTCCATTGCTGCCAGAGGATTGGAGACAGCTTGTAAGTACAAGTAGCCCCCCTAATTGAGGAAGGGGAGAAGGTTGTTGGCCTCTTTACTCTTCATGTGGATCAAGACTGTGAGTGGCAATTCACACATCACTGTGATTGTCTGCAGTGGGATGAGTCAAAGCTCTTGATAAGACGAGACCTCACCTTGCCTGTGCCTCCCTGTCCTTCCACAGCCCTGACTGAAGATGGTACCACGGTGGTTCTGGTGCCAGTGACCGCATATGACTAACAATTTAATGTTGAGTTTGTCCCTGGGTGTCCTCTTGGGAAGACTCTTGCCAGGCTGGTTTCTGTGGGCTCCCTGTCTGCAGGAGTTACTCTATGGGGGTTAGGCAGAGCTGAGTTTATGGCAACAGTCCTGGGGAGCATTTTTCCAGGGATCTCAGGGGTATGGGAATGTTTTTAATTGCCAAACTTGGCATCACTTCCTTAGGGGCTGGGTCTCAGCTTTTAAGGAATGAACACTGCAGGTTCACTGTCCAGAATTTTACCCACATTTCTTTTACCTGCAGTTATCTTATCTCCATCCCCATCACTGATTCCATGCACAGACAAGCATTGTTAGTACTGTAAGAATTAATCACATACTGTTTGAAAAAAAAATTGACATTTGCATTTCAAAACTCTTACCAATTCTAAACATTTATTCTACAAAACTTGGAAAGATTGTAGTTCTGTTTCAAATTATTCCAGCACCGTGGGCATTGCCACAGAATGTAAAATTACAGAACATATGAGACTGAAACCTGACACCCGTTCTTCCCTGTTGTGAAGTGTCGTTGATGAAAAATACACTAGTTTGAAGAAAAAAAATTATGTAGGAGCATGACCTCTTCCCAAAGCAGCTAGCCAAATTCACTCATGTTTCAGAGACAGCTGCATATGTAAATAGAGTAGGGGACACTTCTTCAAATACAATCAAATTGGTTTAAAATAGTCAGAAAACATGAAATATCTCCTACAGAATAATCTCCTGATGCTACTGCAAGGAAGTTCAAAGTGTTTGCAGAGAAAACAAAGGGCATGGTACTGTTTGAAAGTGTATCTTTTCTGTAATCAAAACAACACAGAATTTAGTGAAATCAGTCTTTATTGCTATTAAAATTCTTCTTCCTTTAAACATTTTCCAACTAGACATTTTTAAGTTTTGTACTCAAAGAGGTGACTTTTGCATGAAATGAATAATCTACTCAGATATTTCAGTACTTTAAAGTGATCTAGAAAAGATGGTGAGACACAGGTTGAAAGGAGCATTTATACAGAGGTGACACGAGTGAAACTGGAATTGAATATAAATGCAATTGTATTAAATATAAGTATAAATATAAATACAGATATGCAATACATGTAATTTAAAAAAAACCCTCATCTGTATATTTGCACATATATGTGTGTATATTTTGCTGCACACACACACACACACACACACACACTGATGTATCTATGCAACGCTTTCATTTGAAGACTCCAAAACGCTTCAGAAAGCTGAGTATTGTGCTTAGCTGCTCTCCTTTTACAGATGGGGATGTTAAAGTGCAGAGAGGTTACATGTGCAAAGCACATTGCTTTCTTGGATGTAATAACCAGTAAATGAGTTCCCAGCTAGCAGAGGAACTGCTTCTGCCACCTTCAGCAAGCCACCTGTTGCTTTTGAATGGAGAATTAGCCATTTTGGTTCAAGTATTTCATCTTCCCATTCCAGCTGCTAGTTTTCACTCTACCTGAAGAAAGCAAGAGCCACAAAGAAGTTCTGACACATTTCAAACAGAGTAGCCCATTCTTTAAAAAAACAAGCCTAACCTCACATAGTACACACCATCAATTTCCCAGATCTGGGCCTGCTTCTCACCCATGCAGCATTTAATTCCCTTTCTTAATCTCTTCTTTATCCATAAGTAAGTAGGAGTGTTATTTGAGTAAGGAATGAGCAAGAGCTGTAGGCTTTAGCCTTTGAGTTACAGAGATGAAATAGTTTACACTCACAATATGTTGCATTATTTGAAACAGGGAAATAATATTTTTCAGTGAAAATTAAATTTAAAACATATGTCGATGATCATCCATCCACATCTTTCACAAAACATTGTGTGTTCCTGAAGGTCCTTATTTCACAAAGGTTGGACAATTTTAGTTTGATTTCCTGAACTGTTAATTTACTCTTCTTTTTTCTGATTTGTTTTGCCTCTTGCTCTCTTTTATCAAATCACCTGGAGAGATAAAAATGAGCTGTCCCACATAGATGACCAGTTGTGTAGTACATATGTAGCAAGAAGCCCTCCAAAGTCCCAGGACTGCAGAGGTGGCATTCCCTCCAACCCAAGCTTTTATACTGATCTGCTCAGTGGTCCACCGAGGAGTCCAATTTTAAGACATAAGTTTGCACATTCTCTGCCAGCAGGGTCTGGGAAACAGCAATAAAGGAAAATCTCTCCACTACCCATATGGGCTGCCTTTGCTGTAGAACAAGAAACCCTGGCAGACCCCCGCACCCCCCCCCC
>VXAX01004361.1:131196-157968 GCA_013399835.1 Leptocoma aspasia
ATCTCCTTACTCCTTCTTCCTCTTTCACACCAGAAGTGCTCTTGGAGAAATTTAATTTTAACAGGTTCTTCATCACTTTTGTAGAGCAAGCACTGCTACTGATTTCTGTGCTGGATGATCTTCTGCTCACAGCAGCCCAGCTTCACTCCCCTCCCATTTGGGGAGGCTGGGGCAGAGCAGAGGTGCACACTAAGGTCTGTGGTGGACCCCAAGGTCTGATGAGGACCAAACTAAAGTCTCAATTCCCCTGAGCCTGATCCCTATAGCCGTCGACCCTGTTCCTCTCTCAGGTGTTTGCTTCTAGGGGCTTCAGCCTGGGCTGCTCACCCCATAGACTCCTGTTAACCCCAGTCCTCCACCACCTTTTCTTCACTGCTGCCCATTCTTGCTTTCCAGACTCCTTCTCCCAGTCAGCCCTGCTTCCTTCTGGCTCCCAGCCCACCTGTCTTGAGCCATGTCCACATCTGGGATGAACATGGTTGGAGCCTTGGAAATAAAGAACAGCTAGAGGGGCCTGCCTTATGGGTAAGTGGGGAAAAAAATCTTCCAAGGGGTGGGTGGTAGTGGAATCAGGGGGAACAGAAAAGAGGTATGAACTTCACCTCAAATCTGGTGGAAATCAGAAGGACCTTGATACTAGAAGTCATGAGCCAAACTGTGGCAAGATTAAGGTTTTAATAATGCTCACTTTCAGTATTTAAGGTGGTGGATCTGCAACAAATGCTGTATTAACTCCAAATATTTCTGTAAAACACTTTTGGTTTCATCCCCTTTATAATAGTTACACTGGGATTTTGCTGAATAGCATGCTCCTCGGTAGTGTCTGATTCAGTGCCAGATTTATAAAGCCATTTAGGTGCTCCTTCCCACTGATGAAGGAAGTAAAAGCCTAAATTTGTTTAAAAATCTGCCCTTGAGAGCTGCCATTTGTGTCTGGGCACCCGGAGCACTTTAAGATTTACGGCATGTAAAGACCCAGTGAAGATCAGAGAAATTCTTTGCCAAACACAAATGGCAGTGAGACATACTTTGAACCATCAGTACTGCCTTTAATTTTCCTCTCTAAAGATCAGTGTCAATGAAGAATATACTGACTCTGGGTTTGGGGGCCAGTTCTGCAACTGGGTCTGATGAGACCAGCTGTTGTCCCCAGCAGAAGCCAGACGAGATCTAAACAACTTACTCAGTGAGACACTGCAGTGACTTACTTGATACGGATCTTTTCTGGTTTCCGTGGGCTCAGGGGAGAAGTGAAACCTCATGTCCACAGAGCAGCAGAGAGCTGGATTGCAGCTGGACTGCAGGCACTGTTTGCCAGTCAGTGTTCTCACCAGCACTTCTTCAGCTTTTGGCTCTAATTGGAAACCTGGGCTTCTCATGCCTAGATGGTAATGCTGGGCTCTCTGAGATACACCCATTTATCTGTACCAAATGGGAAGATGGAAATGAAAGATGCTTCAAGATACCTGAGTGATTTTTTCTGTTTGATCTGATCAAACATATTAGATGTTACAAGCAAAAAATGGCCTTTTCAAACACATTCAATTTCTTTGAGTCCATTGGGCTTCCAAGAATAAATAAAACCTCTCTTGTTGCTTCATAATATCAATAATACCCCTGAAATAATTCTGCACTTAATGAGCAATTTAAGAGCATTAAATGCTGTGAACAATCAATTTGCTGGGTATTATTGTGCTTCTGTTTATAAATGTCTAATTATATAGGTCAGGCTTGCTTGTAGCCTGTTACCTTTGGTAGCCAACTGCAGACGTCTGACTCAGCACAGTGAAAAACAATTCGTTTATAAATCTCTCCCAGAAACAACCGCAAGATCAGAGTACCCATACAACTCTCTAGGTTTTTGCTTTGCCACCAGCACGTGGCCCCCATCTGTGTCCCCACTGCCCCGTCCCTGTGCACAGCAGCCCCTCCACGCGCAGGTAATGAGGAAGGCAGCACTGGAGAGGGGAGCACCACACGCCTTGGCAAAGGTTTCCCATAAAGATCTGTCCTCTAGCTGCGGATGCAAACTCAAGCTGGTCGTGCACACAACTCCAGCATGCCGAGCCCACTACCCCTCGGCACAGCCAAATGTTTCAGCAGCTGCCCTTTTGTCCTGTTTCTTAAATAAACAAAGAACAGATACAAATTAATGACCTAAATTTATGGCAAAACACACTGCCTTCCCTGAGCAAATAGCCTTAAAAGAACAGATGTTAAAATAGCATTTTGTACTCAGAGAGAGAAAACGGCTACCGTGCAAATGGAAAAGCTCAGGATGTGTAGAAAAGAGAAGCTAAAGCATCTAATTGTGCCACGCCGCCTCCCGTTATACCACAAACCCTGTAACCTTCTGATGGTGCCTTGCACAGAATAGTTATCCTCCCTGGGGCATTCCCCATCCCTTCTTGCCTCCTCTTACAATCCCAGTAAACTTTCTCCTTTTATTCCTTTATATTCCTTTTGGAGATGAAAAGAGCAAAATGATCATTTTGCCAGCACATTAAACAGCGACTGGCAATCCGGTGCTGTAATCCTCAATGTAATTTAGCCCGGAAGAATTGTGCTCCCGCAACGCACCACCTCAACAAACCATTCCTTTGAATTACCTCTTTGTTTTACCCCGAAGGGTATATTCATCATGCAGGAGAAATTACTTCTCACTAATCTTTTTGCTGAGACTTATCTTGCCAACGCCTATATTTAAGCAACTGTTAATGATATCCATGCACCAAAAAAAAAAAAAGTAATTAAGATGGATAGCGGCTTTGCAGAGCAGGTAGTTATTTTGTTATTTATTTATTATTTTTGCACAAAAGCAGGGGGAGACACAATCACACACAGGAGGTGAACGTGCCTTTCGGGCAGCAAGCAGTCTCTGCCATCCGGTGCCGGCAAAGGCAGGAGCAAGCAGCACCGGGTCATGGTGAGAGGAATTAGAAGGCATCTCTGTTTTCCCGCCCAGTAAGTGCATTCTGTTTATACTACACCACATTGTATTTCTAGTCTTACTCAACATTTTAATATACATTTTCTTGTCAGGCGTCTTGGCAATCGGGTACACGACTTGCAAGATGGACTGAGAATTCCACAGGTGGACTGATTAGTGGGTGGCATTTCTGAGCTCCAGCAAGCTGTTAGCATTATGTCTGTTTGCTTTAGGTACAGATGTGAAATGATTTGACAGTCAATCTCAAAGTGTGTGTGAGTACTTGGGCTTTTTTTTGCCTTTTTTTTTTTTTTTCCCCCTTCTTGGTATGTCAAACTCTTCTTATAATACAATCCTCATCCGTCTGGTTGTCCATTGAAAAAGCATCCCCCCCGTACCCCCCTCCTGTAGCCAATCTGGATGAGTCATGCATTATTCAGGAGATATAATTTGTAAGTGTCAGAAGTGGCTTTGGTTTTTTTTCCTGTTCGCTCATTTGAGGACCACAGCTGTCGCGACCAAGAGTCCTTGCCGGGCACGAGGGTTATCCCACCGCAAAGGCGAATTGTTTCCTTCGGGTAACTTGTCCGAATGCAAGTTTCCTTAACAAAGCCGTAGTCGTAAGCAAATGGTGTTTGACAAGTGGAATTTTCTGTTGACTTGCTCATTTCATTTCCTTCTTTTGGCAGAAACACTTGGAACTTGATTTTCTTGCAGTTACTATGAGCCCAGAATAATAACTCCTAAATCAACACTGAGGAGGTGGAAAGGTACAACAACACAAACACTCAGTAACAGTCAGGACAGCGACATGGAAATATGAGTTGACATGCAGAATAACCACAAGTGGTGCATAATTTATTGATTGCACCTTGTCATGGGAATGATGAGCTCTCAGCTAGAGGAATTATATTTTATATATTTCACAACTTTGGGGAAAAATATAAATATTATATATACAAACTGCATATACACTAACTAATGGATAGAGCAAGATTCCTATTTCCAGTTAGTGAAAAAATTATGTGCCTCACAAGGCAATGTTTTCTGGAGCTGGGTAAGCCCAGGAGAGGGGATGCAGGAGGGCGGTGAAGGGGGATAGATTTCTGTAGCTTTGCTTGGGTGTTCAGGTGGACGTGGTAAGATTAGAGCCACTCCACTTCAGTCTTAAAATTTCCCTAATGCTGGAAACCAGCTGTATTGTATTGTAAACACTACGTTTAAAATTGCTTTAGATTTCAGTACAGGATTTCAGTTGTGAAGTATTAAATACATGAAATTGTAAGAAAACTGCAGCATGAACCCGTGTGGGGAGACCAGCTAACTACCCTGGAAACGCAGGGTAAAAGGTCTGAGAAGTGTCTATTTCTTATCAAGTTTAAGGCTTTCAAGCAGGCAGACCCTCGAGTCTCCCTGGCTGGTACAACCCAACAGCTCCTTTTTCCTCTCCACCTTCTATTTGTTTTCAGCACCAGGAGAGCTGCTTTGCTCCCAGGCTGGGGCTGCCCCCCTTTCAAAGCTGTTGCTGTTTCCTCCTTGTTTTACTCGCTGGGTAAGCAGGGCACCAACTGAAGCAGCCTGTTCCCTGTCTCTGGCAATCACACAGCCAGGAGAGGAGGCACAGACGCAGCTCTGTTTGCTGAAGGACGGTGGCTCAGTCTCAGGCTGGGCAGTCCACAAGCGCACGCATGAGGACCAGCAGCTGCTCCACCAGCGCTACCGACTTGACTGGATGGTTGAAACCCACAAATAAATGAGAAATCCAAGTGTTCACCTCACAGAGGTTTCTTCTAACAGGTTAACCAACTGAAAAATCAGCTTCCACTACTTAAAATAAATTGATTTTTCCTCTTTCTACATTGGAAAAAACTGTAAGTGCTTTGGTTTCTGCTGATTACCTACTACAGCACTTGAGTTACAACCCTGGAGTCAAAGCTTTCTCCAAGTAGAAAAGCTGTTTCTCCAAGTGCTTCTTTTTCAGTGCTATGAAGAAACATGTCAGAGGAGACACGGCAATGCACTCCAAATGAGAAGCAGGGGCTCAGCTCAGTACTTGCTGGTATCAGCAACAGATTTGTCTATATCACCTTCTGCAGCTAGGAAAGTTGCTGCCGTGCATTTGCCATTTAAGTTGTGAGCTGGTTTCGTGCCGCTTAAGGAACAGCTTAAGTTGGAATAAAAGCAGCTTCATGGGAAGAAAGCAGTAACAAAGCCTTGGGTACCACAAAATCACAGCAGAAAAATGTTCCTTAGTGTAGCTAAAATGAAAGAGCCTTCAGCAGAAAGCTGGTGGCCCTGCTCTAGAGAACAGCTGCTATCTGGGTGACATGCACTTTGGTTTAAATGTGCTCAGGGTCCACACGGACTATGACACACATTTTGCTTTATTTTCTCCCTTCAGACCCAGAAATATGTTTACCACCCTGCTCCAGACAATATATATCTCACAATTTCCCATGATTTACAATTAAATCTTGTCTCACAAGTGGAAATAATTTCTGAACTGTTTATAATGCGAATGTGATGGAGACCTATGACTAAATATCTCGTTTATTATTTTGCATTAGTCTTCTGACTTTTTATGAGGCCTCTCTATGTTAAAAATAGAGAGCACTTCTGTTAAACACATATTTCGGGTGACCTTCTCAGAATAAGAAATTACCAGGCTGAATGCACCCAGATGTGAATCACAGTGAGTGTGTGGAGGGCTGCAAGAATAAGCAAAGGCCAGTGTGCAGATGCCGCTGAGGGCTGCAGGGAGGGAAGCAGGGTGGGAGGACACAGCTCCCCCGCCTCCGCGGCCGCTTCAGAGGCACCGACGAGCAGCCAGCAGCAGCTGACTCACCTCGGCGGCTGCCAGGGGTCCCTCTGGCAGAGATAAATTCCCTGTGAATTTCACCGGCTCTGCCCTCCTTAAAGCAGAATTATTGAGTTGCTGGGTGGGGAGGTGCGCTGAGTGGGTCCCCAGGAAGGCGGGTAGGTGTGGGCAGCAGGGCTTTGTTAAATGCCCGGGCTTCGCCCCGCTGAGCCCGTGGCGTCCCTGGCGCGTGGCAGGAGCCCAGCTCCCTCTGCTCAGCGCAGTTGTCTCTTGCTGTGCTGCTTATTCACACATCCCAGCTCGCTCCGTCTAGCTGCCTGGGTACCGATGCCAGGGAAGCTGAAGCACCACAGGCTCTGCAAGCCCACCCAGACCATAGGCTCCAAAGTGCATACTGCTGCCTCTTCCTCTGAAATTAATATCTCAGCTCGCTAAATTAAAGCAAGCAGGGTTTCACCCAGGCATGTTGTGATCACACCTCCAACTTGCAATATAGATTTACCATGTAAACTGCTAAGCAAGGTACAGTGCTCTCCCAGCAGGAGAAGACAATGTCTGCCTGCAAGGAAAAGGGTGGGAGAGCCAGGGTGCAGAGCCCTTCTCCAAACAGCTCCAGGGCACCTGTCCACACCAGCACAGGAGAGCCCGTACGCTGAGAGGAGGCTACATGAGGAAAGATGTTTCTCACCTGGAGAGCACTAAAGTCAGAGGCACAGAACATGTTTTATAAAGAAGGCGGAAGCCACCACAGCTGAGCAAGGTGAGGCACAGAGGTTGAGCACAGAGCAGGCCAGTGCCGGGGCCCACCACTGCACAGGAGGGTGTTCCAGTATATCCCAACAAATGGAGTATTTTTGGAATTTTGTGCATCTGTGCAGAGCTCAGTGTTTGCACGTGGGTCATTTCTTCTGCCCAGCCCATTGCTGCACCTCTGCTGAGTGCTCTTCAACACAGCTTTGTCTGCACGCAATGCACTGCTGAGGCTGTTGCGTTTTTATTCTTTGCTTTTAAATCAGTAGACTTGTTACCATCTCTTAAAAGTGTGAATAGCTGCAACAGAAGCCATCAATTAGCACAAGCAAACAGGGCCAAAGTCCTTCCTTCCTCCTCCCCCACAGCATATTGTGAGGAGAGCTGTGCTCTTCTACTTGGGAGGCTGCTGGAGAGGCTCTGAAGTTGAGCGGTCCCAGTGCCGCCTTTGCATCTGCTCTAGGACGGACAGTACGCTCAGTGCGAGGGAGGCAGGATGGGCTCTCGGCACTGGCACCACGACAACGGGAGCGAGACCAGCTCAACAGCAGCAGCAAAGGAAGGCAATTTTTTTTCCTCTTTCTGTTCCAGAGAGCCTTCCAGGGCTGAGGGAGGTTGCCAGAGGTTGCCTGGGTTTTTTCAGTGCCATTCCCCCTTCCCAGTATTCAAGAAGCTACGGGGGGAAGCCCCTCCAGCAGCTTTGCTTAATTACTCTGATCTATGGAGAGGCTAGAAAAGCCTCTCTGCTGAATAGTTTGCAAACCGGACCGTGTGTGCCAGAAGATTTCTGTTGATTAGATGATGCAGAGTATTAATTAGAATATAGATTATATGCAGGGGCTTTACCATAAGTTTGCTGCCATTTGGTCTGGGCATGTACATTTCTTGCCACAATGCTTTTTCTCCCAGAAAAGCAGTCTCATGGAACCAGCCTGGCTCCTAACACGGTTCCCATCCAGAAAGGAGGAGGCTGACTGCATTCTTGGTTGTGAGTGAGAGTGCTATTCCTTTCCAGCCCGGTGAAGGATGCAAAGAATTACTGTAACATTGACCAAACCCCAGAGAAATGTGTAGCTTGTGGGTGAGCCCCACCCCGCCTGCCCCACTCAGCCGGTGCCACCATGCCACAGTCAGACGGGTCCCCAGCCAAACCAGACATGGGAACTGTAGTCAAGTGGCCACCGATTTGAGTGCCAGCATACACTTGGCACGGGCTGTCCCGAGTCCCTTTTCAAGCCACACCAAATGCAACCTCCAGGGCAGGAAGGTTATTCCAGCCACTGATTACTTAGTGCTTGCTGGGGCCCTGGGATTTGCTTACCCAGTTCCTTTGGGCCACATTTGGAGTGGCTCTTTCCAAGTGCAGAAGGACATCTGGGATGCAGTTACTACTGAAAAAAATGTAGCAATTTTTCAGATCACAGGGCAGATCAATGACCTGTCTTACCTGCTGCTTGTGCTGACAGCCACAGGTCCTTGAGAGCAAGGTACAATAATTCCATTTGGGGCGTTTTTGGGAAATATGTGTCTCACAGGGGACATTTTTTCCCAAGCTTTAGTTGGCTTACTTACTAAAGCATGATTTATAGCTTATTATCCATATAAATATGTATTTTTTCTAGATTCTGTAACCTTTATATGCTCTTCCAAGAACAGGGACCTTGTGGCATAGTGGTATATTACCCATGCTTGGTGAAAATTTTCTAGTGCTTATGTGTCAGTAAATAGAAATTACAGTCTCACAGAGAGTGGACAGAAGCACTGGCTTATCCTTATTTCTGCTGTGCTATTCACTGCCTTATATACCTCTAACGTGCCCCTCTTCCTTATCCTATTTCTAAATTAAACAGTCATTCTGGTTTTTACATCTCTCATTATATATAGAGGTCTTTCCATATGCCTAACATTTGTTTGAGTCTCAATACATCAGACCATGGAACATGCTGACTCACAGAAATCTCACATTCTGTAATGACCCAGCCTTTGAAATCTGCCTGCATTTAAAAAAAGTCTGGATCACATTTTGACTTATCAAATTTTATCTGACCACCTTTTAATCAGAGATTGCTAGGATTGCTTTCAAGTAAGATTTGACCTCAAGCTTTCTCATTTGATTCAAACTCAAGTTTATTAAAACCAGCAACTTTGTTCAGCTCTTTAAAAGGAAGATAAACACTCACATGTTTGCAACTTGGAAATGTCTTGCCATTTCCCTTGATCACAGCTCATTTAAAAGCAGGCAAACTGGCCACTGCCCCTTCCAAAATACCACCGTCATACCCAAGAGCCATACCCAGAAGTGTGACATTTCCAAAGCTGCTTCAGCCTCGCAGACCACACTTCTGCAATGCAAAGTAGCTGCCTTGTGGTGTTAGAAGAGCTCTTGGTAGCCCATCACTGGGTAGCATGGGAGATGCTGTGGTGTCCCTGCTGGTACTGGGTCCACTAACTCCTTGTCCAGTGTAGCTGCAGGTAAGGCATTTCTGGTCCCGTGCACAAACACAGCTCTCTGGAAAACTGGCCAAGCAAAATGGCAGCTGTCTTGCTTGGTGTCTGCAACTGGAGATACTCAAAAGCCATCTGAACCTGGTTTGGGCAGTCTGCTCTGGGGAGCCCTGCTTGAGCAGGGGGTTGGACTAGCTGACCTCCAGAGGCCCCTTCCAACCTCAACTCTCCTGCGATCTCTGACACTGTGGTAACACATCAGCCTCCCTTCCCTGGCTGGTCACAGCAACTTAATCATCAACCAGCACTGCAGAGCCAGTGTGGGGTGGCAGCACAGGTTCCCTGCAGGGAAGAGAGCTGTGCCCTGGGTCCTGCTGTGGGCTCAGGCTCTGCCCCAGCTCCTCCGGCCCCTCAGGGTTTCCTGCAGGTCAGCACACCTGGGCCAGAAGCAAATCTGTCACCTCCTCAGCTGAAAATCAGCTATTGCTGAACCTGACGCATTTCAGAGTTACACACAGGTGAAAAAGTTGAACTGCTGTAAGTGTAGCTTTGCCTGTGTCCACACATAATGCAGTGCCATGGTCAGACATTGGTCATACCAGGCACAAAGAGGCATTTCAGTGACACATTCCTGCTCACGATACTGAGTGTCCCCATCTCATTCAGGATGCTGGAGTTGTAGAGGGCACTGACACACAGGTCACTCCCATCTTTTTCATCATGCAATTCATTGAAAAATTTTACATCTCGCTACCTTTGCTTGTAGCATTAACCATGGGGTGTTGTTCCTTCCCTGCACTAAGGTCCCTGCACATTCATCACCCTCTGTTTGTTCCCTGTGACCCCAGTGTTCAGATCTGCATATGACAAAAACTATCCAAATTTTATTATCCAAATCCTAGGAGATTTCCTATGTGCTAATCTTCCAGCTACTCTACAGTGCAACCCACCTTGACTTCCATGCTGCTTTGATGTAAAAAGTGCCTTGGATCATTCCATCATTGAGGCCCTCTACCTGTTGGCTCTTTTTACATTTTGCACACCTGTGGATTTATTTCCTGCTTGTCTTGGCCCAACATCCTACCCATACCAATTATTTCCATCTTCTTCCCACACCAGTTCTCCAGCCCCCATCATAGAAACCCAGTTGCTCTTTTAGAAAAAATCATTCTCTATTAACTGAAATAAATTACTTTTACTGGCCGCAGGTTGTCACAGTCCCTGGCTTAGTGATCAACATCTTCATGTTCAGGCAACTGATTTGTATGGCATCGAAAGGTTTTGATCTCTTTTCTGGGGGGCTGATCATTGAGCTCTAACACAAAGCTCTGGTTCAATCCCAAAACCATCCCTTTACTGTTTTTAAACAGAGCTAGGACAAGAGACAGGACGGTTCAGTACTTGGGACACCGAGAGGCAGCACAGGGGACTGTGCTGCAATCTCTTTTCTGGCACCAGCTTCCCGCAAGGCTTGGAATGATCACTTGATCTCTTTGGCTCTGAGTGCCCCAGCAAGGGCTCGCCAGCACAGTTCCACCCCCCAAACACAGTTACAGCCCACTGCAGCAGGCGGCGGCTTTTTCTCGGACATCCTTAAAAAAACCCTGCTCCCCGAGTGTAATGATCTAACCCAAGGGAGGAATGTTGCATCAATGTTGCATCCCTCTAAATGCAGCCCCCATTATGCTGCGATCAGCAGAGGTACAGTGACAAGGGACACAAACTATTTCAAACCTTTTCTGCTGCTGTGACTTGCCAGGTTTGCATGGAGAAGTTTTGCTGGCGTAGCCTGGGCCAATGCATCTCCGAACCTTATGTACGGGGGACAATAGGCAATCCAGGCCTCACAGACTATTTAAGAATAAACTCCAGACTGTGAGCTGCTCAGACATCTTGGTTGTCGACTGCATATAGGTGCCATCCTAAAACTGTGAAACTGAATACCCTTAATTTAAAAATTCATGCCCAGATCTGTGCTTTGCCCTTCATCCTTGCATTTACAGAAGGCTAAATTGAGATCCCAGATTTTACATCCAAACGCCGAAATGTTCACAATTCAGGCTCCTGCGAAGGCTTACAGACAAGCACATTTTAGAACTGCATCGTGTAAACTGTTTATGTGCTGAAAGAAAGCCAGGGATTTTGCTAATGACAAAGAAATTGTTCTCTCCTCTGATAGCTGAAAGAATTCCTTTAATGACAATAAACCCCCTCTTTTGCAAATTTGCTTTGGGTAGATGGCAAGATTAAAGAACAACCAGCCCAGCTATGATTTTTCAGATTGCATAAGTACCTTAAAAAGATGTTCATTATCTAAAGTGACGCCTCTTCCCTAATTGCAATGCCACTATTATGTGAGATTAATTTTTTTTTCCGAACCCTCGTAGACAGTAAAACCGTGTTTTAGCCTCAGGAGCGAGCCTTGCTTGGAGAGGTGGTGCTTGCTAACAGAGATGGGGGCAGGTGTGGGTCCCCCCCGACGGCTGCCTGTGCTGTGCTGCGAGGACCGCTCTGCTCCTGTCCTCACCTCACCCCGTCACATCCAATCTGCTGCCCCAAATCGCAAATGGGAATAAAAAGAAGTGCAAAACCCTCGACTGGGAGGCGGTTGCAGAAAAAGCTGAGGCTGACACTGAAAACCAACATCTCCGACAACTTGCACGCACCAAGAAATATTTGTTTGTTTGCTTCGACTCCCGCTCCTCCTGTTCATTCAGCCCCTGGTATCGTGCCAGGGCCTGGCCACATGTCCCATCCCGGTGGGATAGGGCACCCCGCCGGAGGGGAGCAGCCGTGGCTCCTGCTCGCCGGCAGCCAGGCGCTGCGATAGGTCACGGGCTGGGAAAAACTGGGAGCTTTGCCGTCACCGTGAGGAGTCAGGCACAACGGAGGCTGAGAGCATCCCTGCCCAGCCACCGCGGGAGGCAGGGGAGCAGCCTGCCTGCACCGAGGCTTTTCTTCCTGTAGGACTAAAGGTGGAGACAAAGCGTCTTTCATGCCCGGGTGCATCAGGCGGAATTATTCCCTGGGCCAGAAGGGCACCCATGACATCGCTGTGAGCAGGTTGGCCGCAGCACCCCAGGGCCGCTCCCGTCTCCGCGGGGCAATACACGGCACAGGCGAAGTTTGCGCCGAGCCCCCGACAGCGTTTGTGCCTGCCCTTACCCCGGCTCCCGGCTGCCACCACCATCAGCAAATCAGCTCTTTGGTGCCCCACAACTCACCCACATTTGCAAGTGTCCCTCAGCATACAAAAGGGGGCTCTGGAAAGAGACTGTAACCCTCTCCTCTCAGCTTTCAGAGAATCGGTGTTATTGGGGCAATAATTTATTAAGGTTTCTGTTTCTCTTTGAAATACCAAAGTATAACATATGCATCCATACGTACACTTGAAACTGCTGTGAACTCTGTAAACCTCGTCATTTTAATCCTGTTAGCTGGTTTATATTTAATTGGTTGCTAGTGAGAGATGAAAACTTCACAGATCTCCTAAAGGAATGAATATTGTTAGTCAGCTCATTTAGCAAGGGAAAAGGATACGTGTCCGCTCTCTAAACCAGCATTTCACAGCGCCGCACAGGTTCCAGTTACTGCAGGAGTCAGTTACCCCTCAAAAAAAAGTTGAAAATTAATCCAATCAGTGACATGATTGTATTCCCATTACATTCCACTTAAATGCATATGTTTACAATATCCTTTAATAATAATAATTATTAAACATAGTAAAATACTTCCAAACTTGGCTCATGGCATCCTTGTACTTCTAGTGGAAAAAAAATTATCTGAAGCCCTGTCAATATGCCACTTCCTCCTCCCCCATCTTTTAACAGAAGCAGCCTCCAGTGAAATAATCCAAGCTGTGTTCAAGAAGTTGGCAAGTGGGTCCAATTAAATGTGGTTTTAGTGTATTCTGGCATTTGCATATCTAGTTTGCCAAGAAGTAATGTTTTAGAAAAAAAAAAAACACACCATAAAAAAAACCACACAAAAAACCCCTGCGTTGGTCCAGACAGAGAGTGGATGATGTGATGCATCAATGAACTTTGTCCCACGAATCACAGTGGTTTAAATGAATAACTAAATAAATAATTTTTGTCTCATCTATTACCCCTTTTTTGGCTAACAGGTTTTACAATAATTTGAATGTCCTGTAAAAGAAAACACACAAAGGGAATATTAGAAAATTAATGCAGCTGAAGAAAAACCAGCTTTAATATTTAGTGAATCATTAAAAAACTTAAATCACAATGACCTTTATTTAACGGAAATATTTAATGCCTTAGTGGAGCCGCTCTCCAGATAAACAGTGATTAAATAAAGCAGTCCATCAAAACAGCGCCTGTTCTCCAGGACGCAGAGCTGAGAAGTCAGTCGTTGTTTGCGAACGATCGCTCACCGCTGCTGCCAGCGGCGCCTCGTTTTTTGTGCCTCCTTGTCCTCCCCTCACGAGAATACCTGCAATCACCTCCCTGGTACCCCAGCCCCTCTTTTTCCCTCTGCCGTTGGGTTATGTGCAGCCCCCTGGGCATGGGAGCGCTAATGTCCCAGTGCCCCCAGGCCGCACCTTTGCCATCATTGTGGGATGCCATGGAGAGGCCACAGGTGCAATCCCTCACCTTATTCATCGCTACAACCCAGAGAAAAACCTCAGCAGAGGAAGGATATTTGGAAAACAAAAACCCCACCCCAAACCCCTCGCAAACACTAATTCTCCACAAGGCTAAGCGTAAAATGATGTTTAATGTATACTGGCCATTCCTTTCACTCGTTTATTCCATAGCCAGGACAACCTTGCTACAAAGCAAGGAGAGTTAATTAATAAAACGAGGCAGCGTGGGGTTATATGGAATCTTTAAAGCCTTTATCAGTTTGCCAGTCCATTAGCGGGGCTGCATTCTCCGCAAACTCCCTGCTCCAATATGTGCAGCAGAGCAGTTAATTTCTTTTGGACTCAGTCTATGGCACCAAGCTGCTTTTTTTTTTTTTCCATCTTTATCCAAACAAACTATTAAATAATCAACAAATAAGAATATTTAACCCAAAATAATGAGAGGAACGATCGCTCGCCTAAAAACTATAAATTAAAGCTATCCAGCCACAAAAGAAAGTTGAGTCATCCATTAAGCAACAAAGGAGAAGGAAAAAATAGATCTCACTCGGATGTTTTTGTGGCATTGGTTGGCTCGCAAATGTGCCCAAGCCGAGGCCCCAGGAGGATGGACGGCTGGAGACTGAAATTGCTCCGAGACCATCATCAGGCAAGGGTCTACAAAATATTAGAGTATGCCCCATAAACCAAGTAAACAAAAAGATGAGGGCCACTGTGTCCCTCACTCTGACCAAAGTGTAGGGTAGGACCCATTGTTTGCTCCTTCATCCAGGAGCAGCATACCGACTGGAAAAATGCACTGTGCAGCTGCGATATGGCAAAGCCCAGCTGCACTGAGGGGTCAGGCCACCCCGCACTGGTGCCGCAGCATCCTCACCCTTCACCAAAAGGTTGGGGAAGGAGGTGATGAAGAGACCTCCCTGCATTGCTGTCACCCCATGGGGCCAGGGGTGCTTCCCTCTCCTTCCCCATGAGGAGAGCAACAGAGCCATGAACCTGCCACCAGCCTCTGTACTGACTTGCCTGGCACTGCTGACCTCGCTGCCCTGTGTGGCTGCTGCAAGCTCAGGCAGCAGCACTTTCCAAGGGACTCCGATGGAAAGTAAACCCCAATTTCAGGAGCAAACTCCCCTCCCTGTTCCCTCCTTCTCCTCACCACCCCCACCAGTCATGTACAAGAGCTGCGTTTAAAAATTGGGGGGGGGGGGGGGNAATTGGGGGGGGGGGTGGATTTTGCAGTGATTTCCAACCCCCCAGCTGTATTTCTCAGAGTAGTTTTCTTGTGGATGCTGTGCTAACAAGATGCTTGACAGGCACCAGGCTGCGCGCTCACAGCCACGCTGCCGACTGCCGAAATTCACAGCCCGCTTCCACACGGCACAACGGGAGAAAGCCTCCTTCGCGGCATGTGCCCGGGATGGCAAAACGGTCTCCCAGGGAAAATGAGGCTGGGGAGGTGGAAAGGCAATGGGGCAGTATGCACCAGGAGTAGCACATAGCACATAACCTGGAAAAATGCTACAGCTGAAGTCATTAGCCCTCCCTTATTTTTCTAAATAAATAGTGTAGACACAAACCAGGGGTTGCAGCAAGTGCCCACTGAAGATCAGCAAAGTATCTCAGAAGGACCTGTGATGGAGCAAACACTTCCATAATTAGCTTAATTTTTGCCCAGAACCCAGGGATGAACTTCTATTTAACCATACTCCTCCGGTGTTCTCCAGAGGACTTGAAAATTGTTTTCTCTTAGCAACAAATAACTCTGGGAGAACGCGTTCGAATCGGATCTGCCGACAGCAGAAAGGCGCAGAGCCAAGCCTAACATCAGGCATCAAACATGGTGCACAAAGGGGCTGGAGAGGTAGCACAGAAGATGTGATGAAAACACTCTGAAATATCAAACCTTGCATCCAGCCTCAGGAAAAACATGACTTTCACTGATGACTTTCATTCTCTTTTTTTTTCTTTTTTTTCATCCTTCTTCAATACGTTCAGTGGCTTTGAATTAGCCACATCATTTTACCAAGCAACATTGGCCACAGACTTCCCACTCTCAATGCCTCATTCAGCAGGAGAGCAGGAGAAAGCCAGGGACCTCTGCTCCAGGGATGGGGTCTTGCACTGACCCTACAATGAGACTTCAAGTGTGGGCTTCAGAACCGTGATTCTGACATCTGTAAAGTTATAAGGAGATTTGCCTTTCTTTGTTCAAAATAAAAAAAAAAAATAAAAAGAAGCCTTTGAGATGAATTAAAAATGTTTCATCCTCCAGGACTGCACCAGGAGTGAGGCTCCCAGCCTTGCCGTGGTATATTGCTTCCTTCCTAAGAGCCAGAATAAAAAAAAGGAAAAAAACTCATAATGCTTTTGTCCTTAATAAGAATCAAAGTGGTGTAGAAAACAGTCTTTATACCTCCCATTCCCATAGCCTGATGAATGTGCTCTGTCTTTCAACATGTGCTTTCCCTTAAACCTCATTTTTCTGTAATTTCCTTCATTCTTTTAACAATGTGCTTATCCCTCTCCTAAAAAAAAAAAAGAAAAAGCCATTCTTTACAGATGTTGCCTCTCTTCTCACCACAGTCCAAAGCACAGGCTCATCCTCCTTCCTCTAAATAAAAGGAGATAAGATTGTTTCAAATGGTGAGCATCAATATTAAATTTTAGCAATACATGGTAAACGGATGTCTTTGTAAAAATTTTTTTTCTGCCCTAGACATGTTCTAACCCTGTTCTGGAAGTAACAATAGCTACCCAAAGCAGCTGGGTATTTCCAAAAGTGAAATTTTGCCTGCCATTAATGCAGGCAGTTTGGGACTGAAAGGATCTGGCTCAGCTATGAACAACTGTAGGACCTATCAAAGGCTCTCGATAAAAAAAATCCTAAACCACTAAATGGTCGTGCTTTCATGTGGGGGAGCCCTGAATCTGAAGAGCATCAACCTAAAATAGAAGGCTAACATTAGGACGAGTCCTAGTCATCTACTCACTGTCTTGAAGGTGACTCATATGTAGCTCACGTCAGGTAGGTCCCAAATCTTAACACCTCCGCTCACCCTCAGGCTCACATTCCACGAAGAAGGGTTGAGAGACCAGACCCTTACATTTGTCACACTTCTTTTTAAATAGCATTGCAGTGCCGCACCCAGGTATCCAGCTCCAGACCATCCAGCAGCATTCCTAGTCCAGAGTACACCACTCTAAAATCAGATTATACCATCAAGTACTTCTGAGAATTGCACATCCATGGGCCCAGGGCAGGCAGGGAGCGCTCCCATCTCCATTCTCTGCTGAGAAAGCGTGAGCCCAATTGCTTTAATGCCTTGTTAGAATCCACGTTATCCAGCGTCTTCCCAGAAGCAACGCTTCAGGCATTTTCCATCCCTCTGGCAGAAGCGTGCCCACAAACCTGCTGGCGTTTGGGGATGAAGGCGCCGTTTGCCACAAGATGCTGACCCCTGGCAGGGGCAGGGAACCGTCCGGCTCGGCCCCACAAACGACCCCAGAGTCTGCCTCATGCCCTCACCCCGACACAACACCCTCAGGCTGCAAGGTGAATACGGCTCTGCTGTGTTTTCTCTGCTCGGCAGGAATCCCACCTTTTCTTTCATGCTGCAAACTTCATGTTATAGATTAGAAAGAATAATAGAGCACATTAAAATCAGCAGTCTTAAAGAAAAGAAAAAAAGAAAAAGAAAAAAGCTTGATCTACTCTCATTTTTAACTACTGGCTACAGGCATAAAAGGTTTCCTCACTGAGATTTTAAAATGCATGGGTTTCTTGATCCAAATTTAGCCTAAGAATAACAAATTTCCTGAGTGAAATACTGCTATATACCATTTGTTTCCTCTTTTTTTTTGGTTTTGTTTTTGCGAGACTTTTCCAATCATTAACGAAAAATAATTCATGTTTATCACAATAAATTGGGCAAAGCACGACTTTGGGTTCATCTTGTGCTTCAGGAGCCTTTCCTTTTAAGTACTGAGTAGCAGTCTTGAGAAAACCTTGGAAGTATGTTGCAATGAGTTATCCAACACTTGCAGAGGGGTGTTGGTCTGTCTGTTAACAGGGAGCCCAGTGTTCCTGTGTTCATTAAATTATATCCTTATAATTAATACAGAGATGTACAACTCTTCATTTCTCCAAAAATTAAGAATTGCCTAGTTACTCTCAGCTCATTAAACCACAGATTTTTCTTAAAAGTCACTCAGTCATTTGAAAATAATAAAATACTGGTATTTATAGTGTTTTCAAGCTGTCATGTATTTAAGCCTGAAAATCAGCGATGAACAGAAATCATATTCTGGATACATGGTGCCAGTCAAACTACTTTAAAAAAGAGAGAATAAGCTACAGAAAATTAAGACCTGGTAGCTATAGCCTATGAAGACAGAAGATGTTTCATTAAGATTTTAACCATATTTTTTATCTTGGTATGAATTTCCAAAATTATCTCAACATGAATCCTCACTAAGTGTGAATACATGGCAAATGTAGCTGAAAATAAATTATGTCTTGTATGATAAACCTCTATCAGTTTCAAGGAGTTTTATTTATAGATAAAGTACATTTTTAAAATTGTAAAAAAAATTGTAAAATGTATATTGGGAACACATCCAAAAGTTTAAAAAAAGTAGCTTTAATGCTAAAATTGAAGACTATTTGACAAAAGCATAAAATACAGCATTGAGACTAGTTTTTATTTTCTTAATAGATATAAATAAGACTAACAAAACTGTATTTTGGGAAGCCTGTGAAAGAAATATTTAAATCCCTATCTAGATTTACATCCAGATACAGTGTATACCATGCCGCGGAGCTGTTTTGAGACAGTTAAGCCTTTTAATATACCTCCTGTAGTACTGAGGCAGTAACATATTGCTTTACCAGTTAAATCCTTTCGGAAGTCATGATGTACATGTAACTTGCTCTTTAAATATTTTACTAATTTAAAGCTGGGTTTCATGCACTAGGTTGTTATGGCTGGGGATGTGCTGTGTAAATCCCTATCTGGCATGTTCTGGACGTGGCATAAAAAAATCCTTCTTGGTGCTCAGATTAGCACTGATAACTGCAGGAATCACAAGCAAGGTTGCACAAGACTCCGTTGTGTTGGCTGCTACATATGAACACTAAACACATCTTCTAAAGATCTTTAAGGAATTACTCAGGCTATGATTTTGATGCGCACCTAAATAAAAATTAGCAAGTTATTTTTAACTATTCCTCACATGCACACACATATGTTCGTACACAATATGCATTTTAAAGCACAACACTGAGTTTAAGAATGGTGCACATTGAAATGTCCTAAAAAATATTCACCAGCTGTATCTTGCATTCAAACATTTACTTGTTTCCTGCAATCCCTAAAATACCCAATCACACATTAATTTCAGTTCCGAGGCTAGACTGCATACCTTCCTTCTCCTTTGCAGCCCCAAACAAAATCTTGCTAAAGCCAAGCTGTAGTGTCTCAAAAAGAAAAGGAAATTTGGCCCCCCGGTAACAGCTGCGCTACAGGAGAGGCATGAAGTCTGTCCCAGTGAGGGGACGGTTTTACACAGGATTGAGGGCTCGTGTCCCCCTGCCACAAATGGTTGATGTTAAGGAGTTATCACGAATGAAAACTGTGTCCATTCTGCACGAAGATGACGGTGTATTAGTGGAGCAACTGTCTTCTAAGGAAAACAAGCCTGAAAGCAAGAAACTGAATTAAAGCAAATGAACCTGAGGATAATAAGCAGACAATTTAAACGAGTTCAGTTAGCTGGAAAAATTGACTAACCCAAGAAAAGTCCAATGTAAGAGAAATACTCCAGCTCAAACATGGATTATTTTTGAAAACAAGAAATATGTTTGAGTTTTATTTTTTTGCAAACACCTCTGTTACTGGAAACCTCTGCAGCATTTGCCGTCCCTGCCAGAGCTCAGCCTGTAGCACCTCTGGCTTTCCTGCTGCCTGGCTGTGCAGAAGGCTCACCCCTCTCCTGCTCCGGCAGCGCTAGGTAAGCTGCCGATTGTTTGCACCAAGGGCATTCCAGTTTGACAACTGATTGAAAGTAATACTTCCTTTTTAGCCTATGAGAACAAAATGGATAACCTTTCCAAAAAGGACCGTTTCTCTTTGGTAAGACCTGTTCACAGGCTTAGCTGAATTTTATCACACTAGCAGGAGCTGCTGATTTCAAGAAGCAGGACTCTTCTTCTGTCTGTCCACATTTGCCAGCAAAAGTGAACCTTTCCGTCTTCAGTTCAAAAACATTCATACAAATAAAGGACCAACTCCTCTCTTACCATCTAGAAAATATTTTTTACTACCAAAATCACTACATTTAATGACACGATTAAAATCTGAATGAAGAGTTACAAAATTTTCACAGGACTCCTGAAGTAGAATATTTAGGAAGAGCCCAAAAGACTTGTGCATTGTTTTTTCCTCCCTTTAAAAATATAAGAAGATTCTGTTAAAATTCACATTTACTGTGCCAGTAAGAAAACCATAATGCTTTGGTTAGATTTCTTTAATAAAAGCCCATAGCCTGGATATCTTTCAGTTTGGAAATCACATGGACAAAGAGTGTGAATAATGTTAACTGTAAAAGTTTGAGAACCTGGCCACAGAGAAAATTATATGACAATATTTTAGCATCAGTTTTATAATTTTGGGGTATTTTTTGCAGGATTGAAACTTATTTCACCTTAATTCTGAAGGAATTTGCATTGCTTCAAAGTGAGGGGAGGGAGCAGGTAGAAATTTTCTCCCCTTCCAAGTTTGCCTCAGCTACAAATTGCTGCAGCATTGCTGATCATAAAACAGTGGGCTCAGAGTTTCATTTTTGAGTAGGCTGGAAAAACGTATTTTTGAAGTTGCTTATTAGGAATCAATTAAAAAGTTAGAGCATTTGATTATTGTAGATTCAGCTGGGGGAGGCGGGAGGCAGTCAGTCCACTGCCAAATCACTTGCTCTGTTATCTGTGGAAGGAAAGCAGATTTACGCTGTCACAGGGAGAGAGCACCGAGCAGGTGAGCCAGCACGGGGCAAAAGGAAATACGTAGCTTTGCAAATTAATTTTTAATTTTTAAATTTTACTGCGGCTTCCAACAAGGCAATGCAAGTTTTGAGGGAATATACTGGCTTCATTTAGGGTCAACAGAAGTACATGCGATTGTTTGTCACTCATTTTTACCCTAAGGCAGGAGAGCAGGAAAAACAATGAGCAGCCCTTCCCTTCCTTGGCCAGAAAGTTTTGTTTCAAACTCCTACCAAGTTTTTCATATTGCACCTAATACACACAGATCTCAGTACGTAGATGGTCTGTAGAATGCTGTGCCTGGTTCAAAAATCTGTGTCCAAACCCCTAAGCTTCAGTTTAGAGAAAACACTTGTAACTAAAAGAATATTAAGCTGTTATAGGCAGCTTAAAAAAAAAAAATAGCCAAATTATATATTTAGTATTTTCCCTGTGAGTCAGTCTAGAAGTACTCACAGTTAAAAAGTGATGACTATCACCGGTCAGAGAAAGTTGTCTGAACCCGTGAAGTTTAGAGCGTAGCTCCCATTCCCCCGCCTTGCCTTCAACCATCATGGCAACACGAAAGGTGAGGATTTTGTTACGACAATATCCTCCAGCCAAATAAAATGCTTATTCGTGCTTCATGATCTAGGGACTGTATTAAAGAAAAAGAAGAAAGAACAAAAATGCTACAGCTATTTAGTTAAGTCAGTACATTAAACGTTGTGGAGAGAAGCAACACACGGGAGTATGTTTCATCTTTTCATTGAAGAAACACTTTGACGGCCAAAAGTGTGTGCTACACACGTACAAACCATCTCTAGATAAACCACAAAGTATAAAGAATATTTTCAATTATTTTGTCACTAATAGCTAAGTTTTGTTTTCCATTCCCTTCTGAAGAAGGACTCCTTCTAAGTCTAGTTTTATTTGGAAATCTACAATCCTTGAAAATCTTAATGTTGGAGAACAAATGGTGAATCTGCCTGGAGCCACAGCCAAAGCTCATCAGCTGCACAGATTTCAGCACTGCAATATTAGCTGTCTTTCAGTCTTGACGATACTTAAAACCATCTTAACTACACATAATATTCTACCTTCTGAAAGCCTACAGAAAAGATCTGCTGCTAGAAAACAGAGAATTCTTTGCCAATTGACAGAAGAAAATGTTTTCAAAATATCTCTAATAACACAAAAAACCTACACCGCAAACACAGCAAATGATGACTGAAAATTATTATAAAGAATAAAACAATGAAAAAAATCATTTTGGCTACATACAAATTACCACTGATGTAGGAAGATAAGCAGAATAGCTTAGGCACCGTGACTCACTTGGTCACTGCACAACTTGAGTTGTACCTAGGCAGATGATAAGTGTAATGAAATGTTTAAATTAAGGTATTTTTCCCCCCATCAAATTGGCCCTGCTGTCTCTGTTCCAGCCTTTTAATTTAGCTCTACTTTTCGTATTCCCATTGGGCTCCACAGCGCTGGTCTTGTTCCTAGGATAGAGCAGCCTCAAACAAGAATTCTGGGTATATCCTGCAACAAGCATCTAAACCAGGTCTTTTTCAAAGGTTTAGCTAAGCTTATATATATATATATATTTTTTTTTTTTTTCCTAGAGAAACATTTAGTTTGTAAGAGAAATACCCAGAAGATTTAGGATTATTTCAATTTTCCTCTGCAGTCCAGACAGCTTTGATGTGTTACCAGTAGTTTGGACATTTCGACTGCCTACTCTAACGCTGACAGCCAGTCAGTACCCGGCCAGTGCTTCAGATTAAGTTGTTGCCTTCTGCTCTACTGTTCTCAGAGAGACTGATATATCAAGAGAGTGAGCCCCAGAGAGCTCCTTGGAGTGAAATTAAGCCTACAAAGGGAATTGTGTGCCTGCAAAGATATTTGCATGGCAGCAAAATTTCTGGAATTCAAGAGATTGCTTCTGCAAAAGTCTTTGGGGAAGTAAAAAAAAAAAAAAATTATTAAAAAATACCTCTACAGAATGATCAAGAGCTACACACAGAGAAATGCTTTCAAAACACAAGCATTTAATTTTTTTAAATGTTAAGTGAGATGTAAATATGCATGGTAGCAACAAAGTGCCCAAAAGCATACTGAAAACATATTCCATACACAGTTAGCAATAGAAGTCTGTACAAAAGTAATAAAGTTACACAATATAAAAAATACTCCATAACTATAATTTAAAAGAGGGAAAAAAGACAAAGGGAATTGATTTCTCAGTTCATATAATTTATTGCAGTTAGCACACAGTTTAAAAATTCACCAACACACCAATAGTACAAAACTAAACAGCATTATAAGTTATTCCCTCCTCAGGAAAATAAAACATACTATGATTGTCAAAGCTAGATGTCAGTCTAAGTTTTAGAACAAAAGAAGAATGTGAAACTAAGGAAAGGAAAAAAGCAATCACTCACAAGGACCACAAAAAAATCCAAGAGAAAGTCCATTTTCCTCAGACACTGATTGTCTTTTCTAACTTAAGAAAAGAATGTAGTTTTAAACCTAGAAACTATTCAAGTAACTAAAGATAACGCTCCAAGGCCATTTTCACAGCTTTTTTTTTTTTGTTTTAAATGCCATTACAGCCAAATTAACACACATTTGACCAAATATTTCCAAAACAGTCCAGCAATACACAATGGAGTTTTCCATTCAGTATCTTAAGCACAAAAATAGGCTATGTTTACAGTAGTTAAGGCGATCAAATTTTAAACAAAAGCAGAGAAAAAAAAAAAAGGAAAAAAAAAAAGGAAAAAACAGCAAACGTTTTCCATGCTACTCCCATAGACCTTATTTGTAAGTGCAAGACAGGAAAACAAACACTGTGCAAAATGCTTTTGACCTGCGTGTTGGTCATTAAAACCACACGTCAGGCTGCAGTCTCTGCTGCTTGGATACGCATAGTCCTTCCCCGGCCCCCCCGGCCCCCCCTGTCACTCAGGCCTGCCCAGGCCTTTCAGCCCGGGGCTTTTTTTGCTTTTTTTTTTTCAGTCCACAGCCTCTTTTCAACGGGGGGGAAAAAAAAAAGAACGACCTATTGTGGTGGAGTGGTGCAGCAGGAATCCTACAAATGCTCATCTGGGGAAATGGACGCACCTCAGTTGGAGCTGGCGTGGGGTCTGTGCAATTAGAAGGGGTCTGGGGTTAGTAAATGCACACCGCACATGCAAATCTCGAAGCCTGGTTGTAAACATTCAATTTTTTTCTCCTTGTTAACGTAGCTAAATCGGCAACTCGTAGCTTAAGTTCTTCTCAACTTAAAGACAGTGGGAAAGTAAATTTAAATTAGATAAAATAAAAACAGTGCATTTCTCGTCTTTATAACACTGGCATTTTCAACGGTGTCAGGTTTTTTTCCTAAGGAAATTAAATAATTTTCAACTCACTCGTTAAAGTTATACAATGCAAACAAAGACAAAAATATACTGAAAATCATGCATTTCTGTAGCGTTAATATTTACTTTTCAAGACTCAACTAAGAGCATCAACACAACCTGCCAAGTTCTTTGATACCTCCCCCCGGCCCATGTAATCAATTACAGTATACAATAACAGTAATTCACATTTTTTAAACACACAGTTCATCACCGCTGAAGCTGCAATATCCTTTTTCATCCCAAGCAAACCTTCACGTAAGACAGAGTCCCAGTGATCCCAGTGTACTCTCAGGGTTTTTGTTTTATGTTTTTGTGTTGGTTTTTTTGTGTTTTTTTTTCCAGTGGGAACTGTCAGAAATCCAGAAGTTGCCATAATAAGTTTTAAGTCAACCGCTTGTTTAAAAATAGATAATCCAGCATTTCAGAAATTTTCCATTTGGGTCTAAAAGCATTCAGGTTTCCAACAGCTAGAAAGGACTCATGCAATTATAGAAATGTAAAGGAACTGACAAAATTGGGAGAGGATTTCTACATTCAGATTTTAAGAGGGAAAAAGATCAAGAGTTTAAATGAACGCAGTGTTTTGGGGAGAATAAAGCCACGTCCAAATTTTTTGAATTGGAGATTCCTTAGAAGTAAAGTATCCGCTGGCTTCTATTCCGAAAAGGGGGGAAAAATACGCTCCGCAATTAGTTACTTTGTCGGATTACCTCTACAATTCGTTTTTATTGGAGTGCTAAATTAGTGAAATATTCATGCTGCCTTAAAGTGCAAAAACAAGCTAATAGCCAAACTTTCAGTTCAAGGAAACAAGATTGCTTTTAGACTGTACCACAACTATATAGATTTATATATATATTATTTATATATATAAAAATTTTATTTCCAAAGTTCTTGTGAGCTATCTTCTAGGGTCCAGTCTCTGACAGTAGGTAAGCTCAGTGCTTCGCTTTTGACAGACAATGAGTTCACCAACTCACAGTGAAACTTCCGAATGTGTCTGTAAAGGTCTCCGGACTGCGTGAACCTGCGTTCACACCACTTACAAGCATGAGGCTTCTCCCGCGTGTGAACCACTGCGTGGCGGCTCAGGTTGTGGGAGTACTGGAAGCTCTTCCCACACTGGGTGCAAGTGTAGGGCTTTTCACCTGAATGAGTCCTCTCATGACGTTTCAAGGTGTACATGCAAGAAAAAGTCTTACCACACAACGAGCAGGTCGGGACATTGACATCGGTAGCAGGCTTGCTGCGGATCCCGTCCTGCTCTCGAAAGTGCGTGCTTAAATGAATTTGCAGGATGTGGGGGCTAGGAAAGACCTTGTTGCAGAGAGGACACATGAAAATTTGGCCAGCGGGGCTAAGTATGTTTGACACGTAAGGGAGCAAGCTGCTGTCCATGTTTCCTTCCACCTGGACTCTCTCGTTCTCTGGAGTTATCATTTCATCATCGCTTGCCTTGTCCTCTCTATCTAGCTCCCTCAAGACCGAATCTTCCCTCATCGGAGCCAGGTGGGCCGGCTCGTACTGTACCCTGTTATTAGTGCTCACACTTTCTTTCACAGTGCTATGTTCCATATCATAGTCATTAGTGCCAACATCACTCTCATCACAGGAAGCCTCTTTCTCCACCTTCACCTGAACCAGGCTGTTTCTAAGCATGTCCTGCGAAGAGAAATAGGAACTGTTCAAATTTTCAACTCCTGAAAGGCTGGACTTGACAGACAGGTCCAGAACGCAGTCAACATCTGCTGAATCCCTCACGGAGGTGACAGACCTCTGGGACAAAGACTCTGTTGAGCTGCAGGGGCTGGCTACTGTTTTTCCAGCTGCTGCTGTGTGCGTCTCTGCCTCTCCGCCAGTCTGGGGAATGCCTGCTGAGTCTGAGGGCAATCTCATCCACATGTTCCCAGGCTCAGCCGCCAAGTCCCTTTTGCTAGGCAGGATGTTCAATTTTTCATCTTCTCCGTCATCTTCATCGCTGGGCAAGTCTCCTGGCATGTGGCTGCTGCCGTCGGAGAGGCTCTCCACTTTGTCTGAACAACTTGAGGCGTCTTCCTCCTTTTTTGTACTGTCTGCCTCCGTGGTTGCTTTCTCTTTCAGCTTCTTTTTGCAGACTTTGACAATGTCATACATGTGGAGATAACTGGCAGCTGCTAGCACGTCTTCAATGGGCAAGTCTTTGAACTGGAGCTTTCCTTCGTACATGAATTCAAGCAGGAGAGCGAAAGCTGGGGCTGTAACAATGTCGCTGTTCAGATGAACAATGTCCCTTTTGTCCAGCTGGTCCTTGTAAAAGAGGTGGAAATACATGCTGCATGAAGCCAGTACAGCTCTGTGCGCTCGGAACTGGGCATCTCCTACCAGAACAGTGCAATCACAAAGAAAACCCTGATGTCTCTGCTCGCTCAGACACTGTAGCAAATGTCTACTGTGGTCAGGAAACTCCATACTGTCTTCATAACCTATAAGCAACAAAATTTTTAAAAATTAAATGTAGGTCAGAATCACAGAACTTATAAAGCCAAGTAATTCCACTCTAAAAACCTGGTATTTATATTGCCGGAATTCTGGTACCGACACCATGCAAAGATTATTTAACACAAATGTACGATGGCAACTCTTTCCCTGACTGACCACTACACTTATGATTTCCTTTCTGTGGTAAATAAGCTGGTCTAGAGTAAGCGCATAGGTACATCTGCAATTTTTTTTGAAGTATCACTGCTGTTCATAAAATCTGTTCAACAGTTTGGGTTTTTTTTTTAGAGAACTTCCTCCAGATTGAGTCCCTAG
>VXAX01004361.1:161461-237328 GCA_013399835.1 Leptocoma aspasia
CGGCCCGGCCCCGGCGGGAGCGGTGGGAGCTGTGCCGGGATGTGCCGGGATGTGCTCCGCTGCCTCGTGTGCCCCTGCGGCCTCGTCCGGCCGCCGCGGCGAGCGTGCTATAAAGTGCTGAGCCCGGGCAGTCGTTAGGGGCGAGAGCGTTGTTAGTGTGTTGTGGATGGTTATGTGTGTGCCGGGTACGTATGGTGCGTATTGCGGTGTTATCTCAAGGCCCAAGAGGATTCATCTGCCCCTGCTGAGAACACGCAGTCGGCTAAGATAAGGAAACTTTTTGTCAAAATTCACCAAGGGATCCGTGTCTAAGGGAAACTCAAGTTGCTGATGCTTGGTAACTTTGCAGGAGTTGAATGCAGGAACATCTGGATTAGAATAAATCACAAGGATGCTAATGGATGCTGCTGCAAGATGTACAAAAATAGAGTAGCTTTGCCCTGCCACATTTATGATTGGATAATTAGAAATAAGCACCGGTGGGTAATTAGGTGATTCATATCATACCATTGTGTAAAACTCCCAAAGCAAAATCTCAGGGGTGTGCCCTGAGTTTGGCTGGGGCACTTTAGATGCAAGAATAAATATTTACGTTTGCAGTTCTGCGGTTTGTGTCCCAGCCTCTCCCCTTGATCGGCACCAGCCAGCTGTGAATTCATCACGGGAGTGCGAGTGCTTTGGCTTCTCTCTTCCAAGGAAGTGCTCTGCCCTGAGCTTCCACCTCAAGCTTTGAATTACTGGGGGTGATTCTTGTGCCTCCCGCCGTGGCGGGCCGGGTTATGAGGAGCAGCGCAGCCAGGCTGGCACGGTTTGGGATGTGTGCCAAAAGGCTGGCACGTTTGGGATGTGGGCCAGCAGGTTGGCACGGTTTGGGAGGTGTGCCAAAATGCTGGCACGGTTTGAGAGGTGTGCCAAAAGGCTGGCACGGTTTGGGACGTGTGCCAAAAGGCTGGCACGGTTTGGGACGTGTGCCAGCAGGCTGGCACGGTTTGGGAGGTGCGTGTGGCCAGCTCCCGGGCAGCGCTGGGAAGGCTGGTGCCTGAGGGGAAGCGAGCTCTCCAGACCTCATCATGGTTCACAGGCAGATTGAGGTCAGCGGCTTTGGAGAATAGCGGGGCTTAATGGCGGGTTAGGATAGGGCAGCGCAGGCCAGGTTTGAAGGGCTGAGGTCTTCCTTAGCGAAGGACTAATCCAAGGAGATTTGGGTATTTCCCCATCTCCCCTTCAGTTTCAGGTGAAGAGGTTATTAAAATAGGGAAGAATTTTAAAGGAAACAAGGATCGCCAACAGAGACTTGGAGTTTAAAGAGAAAGAACTCAGGTATTAATAACCAAAATGGGTTGAGTAGATATAAAAGCTGAAAACCGTGTACTTCGTTTCTTCAGTAATATAAAACTGTTATAAAGAAACAGACTGAATTCTAGCTGTGCCTAATTGCTTTGACAGCACTGCTATGTATATGGCACAGCAGCTAGCATCTAGGTGTCCATATGCTTCAAGCATTACATGCATATATGAAAATATAAAATATATATATGTACAAAAGAAAACACTTTTCACTCCATCCTTCAGTGAACTAATTGCTCACGTTAGGTGTGGAATTTTTTAATTATTAACTTTCAGTCCCTCTTAGATACTGATACAATTCCATCATTAAGAGTTTGGGTATTTTTTCCATTGGCACCCTGTTCCATATTTCATTATAGCTGGAACTTGATAGGATTTTGTCCTTGTCTTCAGGATACAGCAGCTAAGATGCTGACTCTTCATGTTTCCTGATTGTTTCCTCAGTGCTAATAATCACTTCATCTGAGAAAAATCAGTACTGTATTCCCTGCTGCCTGTCATTTCTTTAACATCTTCCCTATAGCAACTAAACTGCTTTTTCTTTCGATTGCAAAAATAAATGTTGAAAGTATTTTAACAGGAAATACTTAAGAAAATAGTTCTAAAGTTTAGCTTATTTGGGCTTTTTAATGTTAAATATACAAATAACTTATGCAGTTATATATATTTGAACTGTCAGTGACTGTGCCTGAAATGATTACATTAACTGTGTTGTCCTAGATCTCTACACTTCATGCTGCCTCTTTCTTCCTCAAGTAAGCCATCTCACCAGCTGCTCTGCGTTGGTTAGTAAGACCTCAGTTTGTGAATATTTACTGATACAAGTACAGCTTTACTGAGGGAGGCAATTTAGGCATTTTCTTGATATAAAACTCTTTGAAAAATGAGTCTGCTTAATGTGAAAAAAATCAAAGAATTTATTTGCTAAAGAGGACATTTAGCAAATGGACTTTCTCAGATCCTCCAGACTTACAGGACCTGAAATTTTAAAATAAATGTTAAATAAAATTTAATTTAATTACTGTTTGTACTTCCTGTTAATTTATTATTTCCTCCTCATATACAAGAACTTGCCTCCTTCCATTTTAAGATGTACTGAGAAAAAATTTGTTGTCCCTCATCTATTTACAATGCTGACTCCTAAATAAATCAGATTGTGTTTTCTTTTCCATTCTATCATTTGGCTATATGACCTTCAGCAAATCGCTGTCTGTTTTGTGTATACTGGTTCACCCTGGGGCTACAGTTTATTTCTTACTTCAGTTATATTTAAGACAGTGACCTGCAATTACCATTTATACAGCTGTTCTAATAAAACACTTTTTTTTTACTATTTCTAAATAGGAGATGGAGAGGAACAGAGAAAAAGTGAGTGTAGGTAATGCTTTAAGATTAAAAATCTTTTTTGGCAGTGAATAAGGCTTTATTGATTTAAACCTGGAACTGTTGACATTTGTCTGGGATTTTTTTAATGTGAAAGGAACTCTAATTTTTTTTAAAAGTACTTAGAGAGGTTTAAAGACTTAGCATTATGATAAATATAGAAAAAAGATGATAGAGTGAATTAAGGAAAAAAACTTTCAGAGGGAAAACTCACAAATACCCAATAGTCCAGCTGATCCTCTATTAGAAAAAATAATATGAGACAGGCATTCCATTGGAAGGGATGGTGAAGCCTTGTTGTAAAGGGACATAAACATCTGGCAGTACACCTGGTCTCTACACATATTTATAAATCACCTCAGGCATCCTAAGATACTGTAAAGAACACACACAAGAAAATTGGACTAAGAACATTCATAAGCCAAGGAAAAATAAAAATGTTCTCAATATAGCATGGAAAGAAATGAGTCTCATTTACTTCACAAACACACTTTGGAAAGACATGATGCAATTTTGCACTTCTTGCACCTTTTCATTTGACTTTAATTTATATCCTCCAGGCAACAAGGAGGCCTGAAGGCCTTTGGCTCACAACCAATGCTGACGTTGCAGCGTGGAGCTACAGGAGCGCCTGCAGCTCGGGTAGAGCCTCCTGGCTTTTGCCTCTGATCTGAGAACATCGAGGTTTCCTGCTGTCTTTTCTAACACAGTTTGTGTTGTGAATCTCCCAGTATTGTTTGTTGCTGCTCAGGATTCATTAATAGGTAGTGATCTGCTTTGCAGATGCCAGCTTTGCCTGCTAGCCTTAAAAGTGTTCGTTGTGTTTGTTTCCAGAGCTTGAATGGAGCTGTGTGCTCTTGGAAACTCTTCTTGGGGGCAGTCCAGCAGAAGAGCCTGAGCTGACAAGGGTCAAAGTGCCTGTGTGACATTTGGGTCCAGAGCAATAGATGTAGATGCCAACACAACACAGTTACACTGTGGAATCACATGAAAATCTGGTCCTTAATACTTTCTTATACCTACTGTAACAGTTTTCTACATTTTCTTCAAATTGTAGAGCAGTGCTGTACTGATTACTGTACATTCCATTAATTTTGTTTTCCATGGCAAAAAAGAAATTGACAATGGAAACAGCTCATCTGCCAACAAATACCCCAGGTTTATGCCCTACAGGTTATTTCAAACTGTATACTGTCACTCGTATGCATTGCTACTGTTTTCATTCATAGGACAATGGAAAGTGGGTACCCTCTTAGTAAATTAAAACTGTCCCAGAAAGTTTTGATGAATAGGACTGGAGGTAAAGCAGAAAAAATATCTACAGTATTATGTATTCCAGAGAAGTGAAAATTAGGATTTATGATCATGGCGCTCTTAGGGGGTTTATTTTGTTGTTATTTTCTTTTTCTTTTTTTCAGTTGTAGTATAACTTAATTGATGGCAGTCTGGTTTTCAGAAAAATTAAACATTAAGTAGTTTTTGAGGCTTCCATCACACTTGAGGTTCAGCTGATGTCACCATGGAACAGAGTTTTCTCTCTGGGGAACCAGTGGTGAGGAAGTGCCAAGATAATATAATACAGCCTTTGCGTGAATTGGCTAAATGTGCATGTTTTTGTGCCAGAGGCTGACTGGATCAGTAATTCTTATCTGCTCTAACTATGCTGGATAAGCATCAGGATGTACTCATCTAAGAGCTTTTCTTACTGTGTGGGCCAAAACCTCTCATCTCAAATGCTCTCGCATGTAGGAGAAGGAGAGCCCTGCACTGAGGTTTATCACCAAGGTGGCTTCTAACATTCACACTACAGGCTCAGGACAGACACCACTGATAAACTTTCTTTATGCCCAGATGTCCTTTTCTAGAGCATGGGTTTGTCTGACTTTAAGCTACAGCTTCTGCTTCACGTGAGGATTGTTAACGAGGGCAAGGATTTCTTCTTGATGTCCCAAAACAATTTCAAGGCTCTAAAAATTTGATCATAAAAGATGGAATTGGTCTTGTGGGTGGAGACGTGAACTGGAATTCAGTTGGATTTGTTTGTTGACTGTTAGTGATATGCACACCATCTCTGGAAGCAGAACTGAAATGTTTTCTCTCTAAAAATCTCTTCTTTTGGATACAAAAACTTCAAATTTCCAACCTAGGTTCAAACACCTGGCTGCTGGAGTCCAGTCTTTCACAACCACAGCCAGCCATGAACAGATGCTTAGTTCAGAAGAGAAGTACACCAGGAGCCACTGCATGCTCACGGGAACACGTAGGTATTATCCCAAAGATACATAACAAACCCAAAACCTCAAGTTAAAACAGAAGAGAGACACAAGTTATGATGCCCCGAAAGGAAGAGGATGGGAGTGGTGGTTTATTTGTGCTCTGAGCCCCTGCAGTGGCAGGGAGGTACTGGGTGGGACTGCTCAGAAGGCATCCAGATGTCTTCCTTTCACAAAACCTCCTGTGGTTCCTGCTGAGGTCCTGTGGGTGTGACTGGTTTATTGTAGCTGGAGTAATTCTGAGAAAGTTAGAAGGTGTGAAGCCATTTCAGCTAGCGTGGTGGCCCACACCAATTCCGTAGGTCTGCCTTGTTCAGAAGCTAATAAATTAAATGGCACCTTAGTTTTACAAAACCATTGGTTTGTTAACCATAAATTTTATGTTTCTATATGCTGAGTGTAGGTGTATGCTTCTGTGTATATTTGTGGGGTGCCCCTTCTACAAGGACATGCTGTAGAAACAAAACAAGTAATAGCCACTATACTATTGTTTCACTATATTTAAAGCAGACCTGAAAAATACAATGTTTAGCCAAAACTCTGTTAGATTTTCTTATGCTTTTTCTGTAATTTCTTTCCTATCATTACAGATTACAAAGACATTTATGCCTAAACAGAAGCTGTCTTCTTCCAATCAGCCTGCTCTTTCTGCTCAGTTCATTCACTAAATCATTTAATCACCCAAGGCCATATGTTACCATCTTGTGTAAAACGGGTGGAAGAGGGAAAAAAAATATGCAAAAATCTCTGCACAAGAGTGGGTGTCAGCATCCAGCATAGCTCCCACTAGGAAGCACAAAATATAAAATGTTATCACCAGTGAATGTGACTATGAAAATAAACCGAGACAGACAAAAGAAAGAGACAAGCCATTGCAAAGGTGAAAAAGACAAACTTTGAATATCAATTCTGGGTGGAAAAGTTATGGACTAAATGTTGCATGTTAGTCCATGTGCTCTTACTCTCAATATTCTGCTGTTAATATAAGGCTCTGCTGTAATTAACTTGAAAGCACAGTAACTCATGCTTACAGTCCTGTTTTTCTCATGGCATGAGTAAGACCCTGTCCCTGACCTGGTTCCATCTTCTTCTCTCTCTCTCTCGCTCTCTCTCTCTCTCTGTGTACTGGTGCACATTTTGTCCCAGGTATTTTTATGTGGAGTCTTGTGCTTTTACCACTTGGCTTCAGCTGCTGTTCATTGTCACGATTATTTAGCACGGCTTTCTCTCTCGGCACATTTGCTGGGTGACAGACCCTCAGAAAACACATGACTCGGAGCAAGTTGTGGGGTATGTGCTCCTGGCAGGGAATGAGGAGGCTTGAAAAAAATTAGAGGTGGCAAATCTTTTCTTTTTTAAAGCAAGGGGACTTTTGTTTTATGAAACGACCAGTAATCCACCCTTTCTTCATATCTACTGGAAGCTATTATGTTTTTCCTTGCCTTTGAGCTTGTGACAGTGCTGCAGTTGGAGATGGGAGAGCAGCTGATCAAAAAGCCACTCCACTTGTAAAGACTCACAGGACAGGGGCTAAACACTACAGACTTCAAAAGAAACCCCTTCTCTAAAACTGCACATACCAGTTTATCCTAAGACTATGAAATCATAAAAGATTATATTTTCATTCGCATGGTTTGCTGGTTTTTATTTGGTAGCTACAATAACAACAGGCTACAGTGAGCCCATAAAACAAAGTGAGAACAGCAGCTCATTTTTGTGGCAGAATATAATGGCTATGGCTAAAGGGCTTGCATAATTCATCTTAAACCCTTATGCCTCTATTTATTGACTTTTAAATGAAAATTAAACTCTTTGAGCCATAAGGAGGCTTCTGGTATCTGAAACGGGATTTCGATGATGATATTTTTATCTGACACTAGCAGCTGAAAGCTCCCATCAGGAAGTGTTTTGCTGGGAAACCCCATGGCTGGGCAGGGCTGGATCTCCCCTCCCCAGCCTGCTCTTGGTGTAGCACCAAGGCCTTTGGAGACACAAGGTGGAGGGATTGACTGGCCATGCCTGGGGGTCTGACCCGAGAGGTGGCAGCCATAAGTGGTATTTCCATGATGGGAGCATGGTCGTTGAGGTGACTGGCAAGACAGTATTTACCACCTTGACAAAGTGAAAAGGTGAAGAAAAACTGAGGTGTTGATTTCCTCAGAGGCAGCTTATGGTAATATCAGGTATGATGCCTTTCCTAATACATAAGAAGACAAAAGATTCAGCTAACCATACTGTTAGGGCAGACAAAAGGATTTTTACTTTCCAGAAGCTTTTAGAAGGTTATTTTGTTTGTTTCTTGGATTTTTCTGTGATGTACAATTTCCCCCTCTTCTTTATTCTCCTGAAGATAGAGCAGACTCAGGAAGTGAATTGCTGCTTAGGGAAGTGTCCTGCCTCCAAGCTGACTTATATAGTAGGACATATGGCATAAGTTATATTTGGACAGATGTGAACAAGTAGTCAGTAGATTTGATAAGATTCTTTATTTAAACTAACTTGCACAGTGTCACTGTTCTACCGTCTTTCTCTCCTTCTTCAATCTGATCTTTGCTGGTTTCAAGAATTTTAAATATACATGACAGCCAACTAGTCTGTAAAGCTTTAAATGCATTTAAGAGCATTCAGTCATGACAATAATGTCAGATTTTCTCCCCACTATGACTGGCAAATATCTGCTTTTGATGATAAAGCAGGCACAGATGATACATTGTATAAGCTGCAAACTGCAAGTGATTAATCAGCCGAACTCAATGCAAATGATTTTCGTTGATTTGTTTAATTTGGCCACTAATGCTCCTGTTTCACTGGTGTGGAGTTGAGGCACAAAGTAGTTCTGTACCTCTGTACATATACCAAGGGTAATATAGAAATAAAATCTAAAAAAATTAGGATTGAATGAATTTCAAGAGGTCATGTAGTTCATCTCCCTGCCTGGATCGCTGTCAGGATCATCTGTATCTGTGCGGTTTCTGGCTAATGCTGGTCCATCCTGTTCTTGGAAATCTCCAGTGGAGGAGACCCCACCATCCACCCAGGTAATTGTTCCCACTTCTCCATTAGCCTTTCCAGAGATAATATTTTCTCTGGTGTCTCCTTGCATGTATTGTTCTAAGAAGCTTCTTACTTTCATCCAACCCAGAGTGATGATGCAGGAGAGTTTATTTCCTTTGCACATTAATAGCTCATGTGCTGGAGGTCAACATTCATACCTTGTCCAGCCTTGTTTTCTGTAGGTTGAACAGCCCTACATGTTCCTGGTAGGTCATGTTTCTCACACTGTATTTTTCAGCTTCTAGTTGGTCCACCTCCTTCATGGGCATGCCCTAGCTATGGATCCTGCATTTACACAATTTATTATTCCTTCCAAAGCAGAACATTTTGTTTCCATCCTAATTGTCATGCACCCAGCACTTTTGGTCCATTTTCCAGTATGCCAGGACCATTTTGGATGCTTCTTTCCTCCAGTGTGCTTACAGCTCATTCCAAGATGGTTCATCTGCAAATTTTAGAGTTGCATTTTTAAGCTGTTTATCTGTATCATTAATGAAAAAAAAAAATGAGTTGTATCAAATCTAGGTCAGCTATCTAGAGAACTGGACTCAATATAGCCCTTCAGTTTGGCAGTGAGTTTTTGGTAATGATCCTTTGTACGTGGCTTTTCAGCCACTCTTGCCATCACTGATCAGTTCTGGCTTGAGTATGTTCCCTGGTTTAGTCACAAGTGCACCAAGCAGGGCAAGGCAAACAGCCTGGCTGAAGGCAAGACACAGTATTGATTACCTCCCCTTCTTTCAAGACCTCTTAACCAGTTTCTGAGAGGAACTGGTTTTGTTTAACACGCTTCATTCATGATTAATCAGTGTGAACCGACACTCATCTCCTGGTTGTCTTCTAGGTGGTTTTAATATGTTTAATTATTAAGTTTGGTAATTGGCCCATAATTCTCGTTTCATCCTCTTTTAAGGAAAAAGTGCCCCACTTGTCCTCCATAAGTTGTCAAAAATGGCTCCTACTGATCAGGATGTTACTTCAACCAGCCCTTTGCCATCAAGAGGATGAAGGATAAGGACAATACAAACTAGGAAATTATGAGCACCTTATCAATGATTCAAAAGAAACTCTTTGGTGGTGCAGAGGAGGGGTTGCAGTGCAGCCTTTTATCCCAACACATCACTTTCTCACCAGCCTGAGCAGAGCCCACTCCCTCACGTTAGCTCTTAAACCTCAGCTCTGCAAAATTAAACTTTCCTAGCGTGTTATAACTCTCAAAAGATAGCGTGGGTGGGTGAAAAATGCATTTCTTAAGGCTTGAAAATAGCTGTAAGTGGATATTTGGCATAAAGCTAACAAAAAGAAAAGCCATGGAAATGTATTAATTGCTACAAAAAATGGGGTTTAACTGCCAGTGATGGTTCAGCCCACGAGACGATAACTCGACCTAATGCTCACCTTTTAGGTACAGGCATGTGCTGCATAAGCATACGTGCCATTTTAATTTCCAACCCCACTTTTTAATGGTTAAAAGCTAATTAAAACATACAGTGGCATTTTGAATCAATATAGCGTATGGACTGCTGCAAATTCTCTCATCAGGCGTGTTGCCCTCAGGAAGCAACATTAACTTCAACAGCAAAATGGGGCTGTGAGCTCATTAATCATCATGCTCACAGACAGTCTGGGAGGCAGTGGCAGCAGCTCTGCATCTTTCTGGTGGTGAAGATTGGATACAATGGTTAGACATGTGAAGCGTTGCACAAACATTAACTATTACAGCCAACTGTCTTCGAAATTGGCATTTATCCCCTCAGCTTTTCAGATTAAAAAGCAAAAATGGGACCATGATGTGGATTTTTTTTTCAGGCAGTGAATAAGAGTCAGGCTGCTATAAGAACTCAGCAACCTGGTGTCCTAACTCTGAAGTCCTCTTATTCCCCTGTAACAAAAAAGAAAACCCCCAAAACAACATGCTCCTCCATAGCCGCTTAGAAATATATGGGTAAGAAAAAAATGTAAGATAAAGGAGGGAAGTGGAAAGATAGTTGAGAAGAAACAAGAGGAAAATGGGAGTCAGAGGTAAACCTAAGGTTAAAAGAAATTAGGCAGTAAAAGGGAGGAAATTGGTTTATGTGTATAAATGTAGTCTTCAGTGCCCGTGAGAAGCTTTGAGATAACCTTCAGAGCTCTCTGCTTTGGTACAAGATGCTCACTGAAACTGAAAACATACGCCCTTACAGCCCCTGCTCTCCAGTCACATCAGCACTGGTGAATGAGATAGGGCTCACAAGAACAGAGCAGAAAAGGGTTCTCACAGACTCCTCTGTCCTAATCTTGCTGGTCAATTTTAGTGGATGCCCTCTGAAACAAAGGTTCACAGACTCTTTTGTGCTAAAACCTCCTAAAGCTGTGGAAGTTTGATCCTTACTGCAACCACTTTTGTGTAGAGTCTGATGGGCAACTTCAGAGACATACAGGTAACACTGGTAGTGTGACCCTGCAAAATTACTTGTACCTGGTTTTCCTGGGACGTTGAAGACCAGAAAGAGAACCTGAATGTTGGCTTTTAGCTTTGTATAGGATTGGGTCACATGAGTTCCAGCACAGACTCTTTTTATTGGGACTTCGTGCTTACAAGCATTCAAATTTTTCTTTCCATCGAGTCTTTTTTAAGCTTTAGGGCTTTTTGCTGGGTGTGTGTGCTGTAAAACAAGTTAGTCCCCTGCTGAGTCAGTATGCGTTGAGGGTGGACAGTAAAACTGGGGACATAGCACTGCTCTTTGTTTTCGTCCTGCACTCCCTTCCTGCGATCCATCACACCCCTCTCCTGCCCTGTTGAGGAGGAGGAGAGCACTTTGTGCTGGCTCTCGCTGTGTGAGCTGGCCTGTGCATGTAACTTCTTCTGGGGGCATGGTGGTGTGATTGGGGACCCATCTTCATAAAATCTGGAGACAGCATGCAGAAACATTAGTGATTGACGAGGACTGAAAAAGTGCCAGGGAAGAGAGAAGCTTCCAAATAAAGCGAAGTGCTAAAGGAGTGCAGGCTGCACATGTCTGACACTGCTGCTGCCTCACTGGGCAGGGGCGTTCCCTCTGGTCATGCAGGAGGAAATATCTGCACAGTCCACAGCACGGTACAGCTTGTACTCACCAGCTGCTGGCATCACATCCACCACGTACTCCTTCATCTCTGCCCCACATTGATCCATTGGTCCCACTTCCCTGCACACTGGAGTTTATTTTTGTGCCAGGCAGCAAGTTTCATACCTCCTACTTTCACCTCTGGAGCCACAGAGCTTCTAAGAGCCCCTGAGAGGTTTCTCCTTTTTGAGGTGCTAGGGGCCTCACTTCCATGATGCTTTTTAAGCAATTTTTAATCAGACCAATGAAGAAAGATCTCGGGGGAGAGGTAGGTGCAGAGCTAGGAGAGGGGGGTGCCTGTAGGACCACGGTGAATCAAAGGCACCTTTCCTCAGACTGTTTCAACAGGTTATTGGCTTGTGTTGGGGGTCAGATGTGGCCTGAGGGCAGCTGCTTGCAGAGGTCTGTCCTGCCATGAGGAGGCTTCAATATTAACCCTAAATTAAATTGAGCCAGTGTTCACAGGACCGTCCAGGCAGGAGAGGAAAATAAGATAGTGTAACATAAGAGGGCACAGGAGAAGGATTTTGCTCTGTAATGGCAAATTACCCACTCAAAAATAACATAAAAAAGGGAGGAAAAAATTAACGAATAAAGTCTGCACATTATTTTAAATCACAGAAGTGTCAAAAATGGTAATGCCTATATCAAGGCTGCCCTAATGTAGCTTTAATTTGCATGCCATTGGCATTGATTTGATGTGAATATTTACTCTCCTATTCAATTAAGAAAATCCATAACTGCCACCATATTTTAATGTTAATGTATTTTTACACAGCTCTGTGTTTACCTTATTTTCTCTTCTATAACATTAACACGTTTTTTTGTTAAAAATGTGTGAAAGATTAATTTGTAGAATGACGGGATATGTGGGTGTGTAGCACAGGCCAGATGGAAGGGGTGTAACATGACAGTTTTCTTCTGTGGCTTCGTTTTGTTTTTATTGTTGTAAGTGAGCAAAGTATAACTAAAATTATCATTTCTTCTCTGGGCAAAAAGAACTAAGTGGTAAGTTCCTCTTTTATTCCCCGTGGCTCTCAGTGCTCCCATGCAGCTGCAACCCTGTTCAGAAGAGCTGACAGGTTGATAAATATTTGTCTAAAACTTCAGCTTATGTATTTGAAAATCACTGTGATTTAAAGAAGGGAATTTGTACTCAGGCTCCATAATTCCACATCTATGGAGTAAATCTGAATTCAGATTTATTCATAAACAAGAGCAATTTTGTGAGACTTATTAGTCTTCTCTTGGCTGGTAAGGGTGAAAACAGACACACTTAATTCTGAAAAAAGAAAGAAAAAGGGGAAAAAATCTATCTAAGACAAAGCCTTTTTAATCTATAAAGCTATCCATTCAAGAAAGCTATTTAATTGTTGAAAGAGGACTGTTCCAAGGCCAAATTCTAATTTACACATAAGTATTGTAGGAGTTTGGTATAGTAAATGTCCTTATTGAAGAATAAAGCAATTAGCACAGTAACTTGCTGTCATCTGGCACGTAAAGGCATTCCAAGAAAAAGTTAAGTGTTGAGGAAAGGAGAGAAATTCAGGACAGCATGTGGGAGAGGAATATGGAGGCTCCTTTTTATGCCACTCAGGAGAAAAGGAGGGGAGAGAAAACCCACTGCAGACTTAATCTGTTCCCTTACATCATCACGAATTGACCCAAGTTTCTTCCCTTCTTTCAAGGGAAGGGGAAAAAATGCAACCATACATAAGGTCTTTCTTAGAGGCTAAAATCCTGAAACCACGATACCATAAGCAATAGATGTATGTTTTGCATCCTCATCCACAAATGCTTATTCTGCCTGTTAATTTGCCTGTGAACACACATGTGCTTCCTGAGCTTTGCTGATACTCCAGTCTTCTGTGTCAGTGCTGCCCACTCTCTCATACATGGGAAATCATCCCCTTAAAATGGTAATTCTTTTTTTTTTCCTCACAGTATATTCACAAATCTCTTGGCTCTCCTTTAATGTCTTGCAAGTGCACCTGATGAAACATCTGCGATCTTTAAACAGGCACCCAACACTTTCTTCTCCCTAAGAGACACACCCCACCAAAAATGCTGCTATGCTTGCACATCAGAAGACGTTTTTGCTTGTCATTTTGGCCACTTTTGGTGTAGGTGCAGTTATATGTGCACCAGCGAAAGTGTCTATTTTCCTCCAGTTCTCTTGACTGATAAAAAGGAAGGTTTGCTCAGGTTTCAGACAAACGACATGTTTTGGGTTAACAATCATCACAGGTTTTAATCCAGAGCAGAAATTTCTGAGAAGTCAAAAGTAGTGGAAATGGAGTATTATAGTTAATGGAGTATTATAGTTCAATTAATTTAGCAATAACTTAATTTGTTTTTCAACTGTTTGAATAATGAAATAGGGCTGTATTCAATCCTCCCAACCCTCTTACTGCAGATGGAGGATTTTACTCCATTTTGAGTGTTTTGTCCACTCTAAGTTGCTGGTTCTTTGTTAGGTGATTTCATAAGTAAAAATAACAAGGGGGTTGCCAGTTTTTCTGTGAAAATTCTGCTTTCTGTTTGTGTCATAACACTAGTCTGGGGCTTGCCGAATCAAGAGTACCTTTTCTTTTTTCTCTTACCCATATATATTTTCAAACATTAGCAAGTTTATGCCCTAAATTTAATTGACTGATAGCAGTTTTCTACTTTTCTCTTTAGTATTTCCTCCAAAATTAGCTTTCCAAGCCTGTTAGCAGTTGTAACTTCTTCTCTGGTTTATGAGCTCTTTGCTGTTTAGCCTCAGTTATGTACATAGAGTTACAGGAGCTTACTGCAGAGCCACGAGCAGTTTATCTGGTCTGTTCTGGGCTTGGTGTCACTGGGATGTTTTGCTCTTATGTCACAATATGAAGTCATATCTAACACTGAGGAAGTGATGCAACTGCAAGAAACGGGTGCTCTCAGGCAAATGTGGGAGCAGACTGTGGTGGTTGGCATTGCACATCACCCTTTTACACAACACCAGTTCAAAACTGGGTTTGGAGAGGTGCAGAGGCTTGTGGGCTCTGTTCTTGCAGCTCCTCCTCAGAGCTAAGTGGTGAAGTGCAAGGGCATCTAGTGCTGTAGTAACTCCCAATAGGCAGGTAATATTCACTCAAATGCAGTTTGTATGGCTGCTCATGCTAGCCCTGTGTCTCGTGAGCCCAATCCGTTCACATCTAGTGAGAATCGATCATCACAGAATCACAGAATGGCTTGGGTTGGAATGGGCCTTGTTCCAGTCACTCTGCCATGGGCAGGCACACCTTCCACTAGACCTTATGCCTTAGAGCCCATCCAACCTGGCCTTGAAGACCTCCACTTAGGATGGAAGAGGTGAGCTTGGTGAATGTCAACAGAGATGGGCAAGTGAAGTCTCAGTTTGAGACAGGGAGAAAACCAGAAAATGAGAGGAGGTGACAACTCACTGTGCTTACACTTCCTCTACAAAGACCCCTTGCTGTTTTGGGTGCCTGTCAGGAGCTGGTCAGCGTTACTGAAGTCCACACAGCAGTGAGCAGTAGCAAGAATAACTATCAGAAAGCAAAGGCTGCCTGTTTCCAGATAACTTTGTGCATCCTGGCTCTGAAGGAGGTGCTGGAGCTGCTTCCTCTGTGCCCACTGGCTTCCACCCACTCCTGAGGATACAGCAGGTGTTGGATGGGTGATAACCGAGCAGGAACAAACCACATCAGCAGGCACGAAGGTATGTTTGCCTGGGGAGACCTTTTGCAATTAAAACTAGGTAAAACAAGCAAAACCCATAACAAACAAAAGCTTCCTCAGCCCAGGGGTTTGCCATTGTCCCTGTGTCCAGGCAGGGAGCCAAGCTGCCCCACGGACATGCTTCCCACATCTTCCCAGTCTCTTTCACTTCACCCTCCCTCTCCATGCCTTTGAGGAAGAAGAAAAGCTGAAGTTGACTCCCTGTTTAACACAGCCATCTGATGCCATGCAATGCAGTATATGCCCTGCAGGTACACCTTATTCTTTCACTTGGCTGTTTTGGGGTAATAATTCTTCTCCCCTTCAATCACATCCACTTTTTTTGAGATACTATAGCTTGGTTCCTGTTTAAAGGGGATTGAAACCTAGGTGGTGGACCATGGGTTTAAAAACTAGCCCTGTCAACGTTATTTATGTCAGTCATTGACTGAATAATTGTCTGACTTCATATGGATAAGTAGGTTTTAGTTACTGACTGCTAATATTAACAAAAGGGATCTTCTTTTTCCTCTTAAATTCTTAAAATTTTCTTTAAAATTCTTAAGAAAACCCGCATTTCATTGTTAAAAACTCATTGCTGGGTTGGGGTGTTTTTTTTGAGTTTTTGTTTTGGTTTGGGTTTTTGTTTTTGTTTTTGTTTTTTTAAGATAAAGAGAAGAACCCAAAGTGAGAAATCTGTTTTCAAAGCTGTTAAGACAGTCACAGTGAGGCTTTGAGGATGAACAGGTACAGGTGGGATTCAGAAGAAAAAAATATGTATTTTGTCCCTGTAAAAATATAAACTCTGCCAAAAACCAGAGTACTGGAGGAAAGCAAGCAGACTATCAAGCTTCATAACCTTATCCACTGCATCTTCATACCTGATGTACAGGATTTAAATCGGTACTGAAAATATTGGTTACACAGCACATTTTCAAAACCTAATTTATTTGGTGGGGTTTTTTTTCCTCCTTTTTGTCTTGTATGTTTACCACAGCTGCCACAGGTCTGTCCTTGCTCCATAGATGCAGCTGAGGATGCAGAGGGATGGCTGAATGCTACGCTGCTCTAAGTCCTGGGGATCCTTGAAATGGGCATATACCTCATCAACCACAGCCTCACCTGGGCCACCCTCTGGAGGTGGGGCCAGTTGCAGCTCCTGTGTACAGCAGTGCCCGGCAGCCCAAGTGAGAGATTTATCACTTTCTCTCTTTGCTTACTCTCCTCAGATACTGGCACTGTCCTGGGCTTAGGCACCTGGCTCCAGGACAGGTAGGGGACATTTTCCAGGTCTCCTGTATGACCAGGGGGCTCGTGTCCATCATGGCAGCTCTTGTGGAGAGGCTGGATTGTGGCCCAGAGCCAGGAAAAAGTGCTTTATTTCAGTACTTTGTGCAGATTTGTGTTGCTTTTCATTATTAGATTGTATTTTCTTGCTAAAAAAGATGATTTTCAGCCTTTTTTCCACTGGTTGGTCTTATTTTGTTTCTAGTCATCATAAAATGCTAGAAATACCATGATGCAGAGGTTTCTTGTGTGTCAGTTCTTACCAGCAGCCATCTTTACAAGAAGTCACGTGCTTTTTCCAAGCGCAAAAGTCAAATTGACCGATTTTAGCAAGAGGCTGAAAAAACATTGTGCACATCTCTAAAAACTATTCCTTGCCCCAACCCAATGAACAAACATTTCTCAAGGCTGAGCAATAGTGTCGTGCTTTCAAGATATTCTCTGCCAAGGATTTTGGTCTCCTGATGATGGACAAAGACCTCTGGGAACTGGCCACAGCCAGAACTTTCCCACTTTGCCAAGAACACAGGGCTACTAGTAATTTCAGGGAAACGAATGAACAAAGAGACTCCACTGAAGTCAGCTCTAAAGAAATACAGAATTTACCTCTGGTCCTTTATTTTAAAAACGTTAGATGCTGGAACATTGCTGTTTCTTTCTCCAAGACCTTATTCAGCCAGGGTGGATGACTGCACCCTCACCCTGCCACCTGCCAACTCTCACGGGGGTGGGAGCCAGGAAGCAAGACCTAGCCCAGCCACCTCGCTTCTGGAGAAACAATGATTCCTGTCCTGCTGGACAGAGCTTGTGTGGAATGTGATAATTTGTTGATATGCTCCATAGAAATTGACAGTCTCAGACAGCATCCTCTGTGTTCAGACTGGGTTGTGTGGGAATGGCAAGATGAGCTGCAAGGAAATGACCTGGAAGGTCACTCTGCTTCGATTGTCGTGCAAAGAGGAAGGGAAAGCATCTACATTACCTGCCACCAGCTCACTGGCAAACCTGTGTGTTCTTCAGTGACATGGGTGTTTCCCTATAGGAACCCCAAGAAGAAAGATCCAGTGGAGGTCATTGGGCTAGGACTTGGGATGTGGTCTAGGCTCTGTGCTCAGCAGACACTCTGTGGCATCCCCGACCTTGGTAAAGGAGGCTCCAGTTACCAGTGCTGTGCTCTGCAGAGCTGCTTGGGAGGTTCTCAGATCAGACAGCAATGAGCTCCACAGAAAAGCTTATAAATATATTTAATTTATGAACATTTACTGTACGCTGCACACTGAAATCTGCCAACACTAATCCAAAAGAATTACACATTTTAGACCTGAACATAACATACTGTATGCAGTAACTCACATCAGAGCAACCCATATGCTACTGTTAATGTGCCAACTGACACATGTTAAGCCACAAACATAAGAAAGGATTGGATTTCAACTGCATTTTTTGTATTTCAGTTATTTCTCGGGTCCATTATTTTTATTCACCATTATCTTCTCTCCTCTCTCCAGACAGACTGCTCTCCCTAATACATCTTCCACTGCCCTACCAGATTTCCTGCTAGGTAGAGACTGCCCCGGAGACAAAGGGACTAACATAAGCACATAGGCCGGGAAGCACAGAAATAGCACCCCCTGCAATAATCTAGGTCACTTAATAGCCTACTTTCAGGGTTTTCAGTGAACCCTGTACCCACTCCTGCTAGGCAAAGAGAAACCCTGAGAAGAAGTGGGTGGATGAGTAGACAGCCAGCCATCCCAAGTGTCAGATCTGACTCCTCGGGAGAGATGCGTGAGGATGCTCTGACAGAATGTGTCTGAGCTGGAGGCAAATGTTTCCCTATTGCATTCATGACACAAGAGTTCTGCCACCTTGCAATATGTGCATGCTGTTGCTGCTTGATGGTAATAACTGGATTTTTCCAGGGAGTCAGTGAAAACACCCCAATGCCATTACAATAATTAGGTGTCGAGGTTTGTTGAGCTAGGATAATCCCCCAGAAATTGGTAAGTTTTACATAAGGCAAGTCAGGAGCAACTGTGGGAGTCTTGGAGCATAAATGTGCTCCATGTAGTAGGGAAGAATCTGCTTCTCACCTTCCAGGTTTGTCAAGGTGTGATACCAGTAATCAGAACGTACGACAAAGGACCAAACTGCCACCAGCTTCAGTTCTCGTCCCTAGCGAGCCAAACCCATAGATTTGCATGGGGCTAGTACCAAAAATTGTGTGAAGGATGCAATTTCATTATGTAAGCAGGAGGGTTAAAATAGGAAAACCAAAAAGAAGACAGAGCACATGTCATCATGCAGATTTAAACCACAAACTTTCAGTTACCTTATCAGATAAATACTACTTAGGGAAGCAACTAATGTATTTTATGTAGGGCAGGTACTGAAGAGGATCTGACAGAGAATTAAGTGATAGATTTCACAAGTATTTGGCAATGCATCAATAACATAGTGGAGAAATCAGACTCCTGAGTATCTTCTTGATTAAAGGAAAGCAGCTGCTGGAATCTCAGAACTTGAAAAAGTGGCTAAATGTGACATGTGAGAAACCAGACTTTATCTCCCTGCAAGAGCTGACCTAGTGTGAACTGTGAAATGAAGGAAAGAATAGCTGGCCTGTGTTTAAGGTGGGAGGTGAAACCACAATGTAAAAATGTCTTCCAGTGCATGGGTAGAGAGACTGTGATGCACATAACCCCAGCCTTTACATCAACATATTCCTATGGATTATTTGCATCCTCTTTCTTTCTCTGTCCTTTCGGCCTGTGTGGGAAATGCAGTGTAACTCACAGTGGCATGTGCTGCGGAAGCTAATAATACCCTGGAGATGATGGAAATAGCATCCTTGAGGTAAGAGCTTGCACTTTAATTTCAGCACAGAGAAATCTTATGGGATTCCCTTATACAGAGTTATATACCTCACTCTTTTCTAGAAACTTCAAAGTCTTTTATGTTAAAGAGCCCTTTCATCATGTCCTCAGACTGGCTTAATTAAATTTAGGAGACTACTGCATTTTTATAAAATAAGCAGAAAAGTGCCATTTAAATGGAGTCCTTTATATAATTTTATTTTTAATATTACTCCAACTTCTTTTATTTCAAAAATACATGTAAGATTTGGATGCAATTGCAGAGCCTAAACCCAAAGAGATTAGGCATGTTGATAGCCCTGCTCATGAAAGTCTGCAGGATCCAGGCATTTAAGACAGTTCTAAATATAAGACAGAGGGCTATCCATTAATACTAACTTTAATTTGATAAAAATATCTCCCCAAACTCTCTTTCTAATCAGTAAAGAGGGAGGTACTCCCCTCAAGCTTCTTCATTAGACCTGTGGTCCACAGCCCTGCCCAACTTGGGGTCCAGGACAGGACATCTCTTCTTGCCATTTCCATAAGGGAAACGAAGCAGAGAATAGCTGCTGAGCAACATAGATCTTGGAGAAGAATTTGGAATAGGCTAGCATGAATCTTCTCCACAGTGTGTTCAAAACAATGCCTGGTTTTTATGCCTAAAGTATGTGGTGTCTGGGGAGGTGAGACAGGAGTCACCACACACTGTAAATATTTGAAGTTCAGTAGTGCAAGTTCAGTGGTTGACAGAGGGTGTGATGGACATGAGAAGAGCCATGCTGTGTCAGAACAAGTGTCCATCTCAATAAATATTCTGCACTGAGCAGTGACCAAAGTCTGTTGTGGGAAGGCTATAAGAGCAAGAGAAGCAGGTAGTGAGACATCCCCCTGTAACAGTCACCCAGCCTCCAGCAATTTGCAACTCAGTGATCTTCTGAGCCAAAGGTGGTATCTTGGAGTCTTCAGTGGATTTTTTCCTCTATGATTTTGTTCAGTTTCTTCTTAAGCCTGAGTAAACTTTCAGCCTCCTGTGGCAGATGGTCTCTAGCTAAACCACGTGCTATGTGTCAAGGTGGAGAATCTTCTTTCATGTATTTTTGACCTGCCATGTAACAGTGTAGTTATATATACAATATATACTATAAACAATCCATCCATACTCACCCTGTTTACACCATTCTTCTTTTTTCTTGTAATCTCCTTTTCTTTTCCAGGCAGAAGGGTCCTATTCTACTTTGTCATTCTTGATATGAAGTGCATAAATCTACAAGTTAGATGAAAATTAAATTTTTTTGTTCAAGAAATGCTAGAATGGGTAAGTGGACAAAAATGCTCAAGCACAAGTAGGAACACACAGGGAACCAGAAAAATTGTTAGGCGTTGGCAGATGTGTTACTTCTAGCCTGTGGATGTCCCAGGGGTAAGGCATAGCTTCTGCCTAAGTCCTTCCAGTAATTCTCTTGGTCTGCTCACATCCCTCCAGTATTTACTACTAAAAGGTAAACCCTCATGTTTTCCACTCACCCTATTTTTCCTTCAGAGCTGTAGAAAACCTGGTGAGAAGAGACGCCCTTCATGCTCTAGTAGCTGTAATGGGAAACCCTTCCTTTTCCTAAACTGTGGCTTCTTCCTGGCTTCTTTTGTATGGGACATAAAGTGGGAAATTTCTTTCAGATTACCCTGCCCCTCCCAAAGGCTTGAACTGATCAGGGGAGAACTCTTGCTCTTACAGAAAATTGTGATTAGGGCAGTGAATGGGAGTGTAGTGCCTTTGAGTTCACACACGTGCACTGGTCTTGTGGCACTGCTTCCACCTGCAAGGAAGGCTGGGAGAGACAGGCATACCAGGACACTGCTGGCACATCTGTTTGCTTGGTTAGTACTCTCAGGGAAGGTATAGCTGGCTGGGAGGCTAGATCTTTATGACAGAGTCACAGAATCACTGAGATTGGAAAAAGACCCTTAAGATCAACGAGACCAAACATCAGCCCAACACTGCCAGCTCCACCATTAAACCATGTCCCTAAGTGCCATAGCTACCCATCCTTTAAATACCTCCAGGGATGGTGATCCAGCCACTTTCCCGAGCAGCCCCTTGCAATGCATGACAACCCTAGATGACTCCTCCTGAAAGTGATTTTGTCTAGACAGTATCACAATCATTGCATACATGAATGTCATCGGGACACCTCCAACCCCATCCTATCGTACCACTTTTCCAGCTTGCACTAAAATTAATAAAGAGAGCAGCATCATAACTGAATTTAAAGTTTTTTCTTTAAAGTGACTTTAAAGCTTAATATGCTGCCTTATCCCACTTGGGAGCGTAACAGGTGGAGTGGGGACCAACATACTGAAGCCCTAGTGTTTCCTTAAAAATAGATTGCATTCCTGGTAAACTTTCAGTGCCATGTGTTATCTGGAACTGAAGTTGAATAAGCGAATCAGAGATTTCATTTCCACGGTTTGAAGCAGTAGAACGGAGATGTTCCCTCTTGTCCTCCCCCCATTCAAGTACGAATGCAGTCTTTGCAAAACACTTCTTTCATTGAGCTGTACCCAGTTGGTACTTGTTGCCAAATGGAATGTGGATTTGCCTCAGAGAAGATCACTCGTGACTAATGAAATGGCAATTAGTTTATGCAACTTATTAGCATTAGTATTTATTTTACTTTACAATATTACCTAAAAGCATCTCTGAGATATTTAAACTGCAGCATCATCTGTTCAATGCTTTCTTTTAAATAAATAATCCTACTAAATATAAAAAGCTGGCATTTGTACTGCATGCACCTATGTTATCATCGTCGCAAAGCAGATGCAGAATGTAAGGCGACTTGAACAATCAGCACTGTAATTTGCACAGTAACATTGTTTTAGATCTAATTAGTGCTTATGCAGATCCCTTACAAAAATGTGAAAACCGCACCAGGATGTAATTGTTAATGAATTTAGTGCAAAGCACATCTGCATAAATTCCATTTCAGCAAGAAAAAAACCCCAACCTCTAAGTTCAACTGCTATTTGCTCAAGAGCCAAAACACTGTGAATTGTGCCCACTATGTTTTAGCCTTGCTCTGCTGGCTTTGATATTTCAAATAAATACTACGAAGTTAAAGCCTCCAGCTGCAGACCAACCCATCTGTAGATGTTTGTTATATTTGGCAGTATTCAAAGATGATTTGCCTTCCTGCTGAAAAATAAAATAAAAAAAAGAGGTTCTCTCAGCAAAAACCAAAATTGAAATACTTATCAGCCAAAAACTAAAGTTTAAAAATATTCTGTGTGGGTCAAGTGACAGAACTTTTGGAACAGCAGGCATGCATGTATACTGTGCCTATAGTTTGAACTCTGTACCTTGCTCCATGTGTATGCAAAAGTCCATCTGTAGTAACTTCTTTCTGAACTGCAGAACATGTCCATGGCTAACAAGGAGTGCCACTAAAGGATGCAGGTAGCTGATCTGAACTGTCATGCAACAGCTACCTTAGAAACCTCTGATCTGCCCTTCAAGAATAGCATCAAGAGGTATTCCACCACTTTTGTTTCTTCAGAGATGCTTACTGAGGTTTAGGCAGGGCTCTGGAGTTGGTCCTCCAACAAAGAACTGGGCTCATGAGCTTTTTGTACCAGCATCAGAAATCTCACTCAAGAGTTTGAAGTTGTCAGGAGTGAGTTTCAAGATGAGAATATTTTTTGCTGGTTCTTGGCTTTATGTGTGGCCTTTATATGCAAATATAACTCAAGGTGCACTCATAGGTACCAAGCCTTCAGTAAACTCCTGTATGGGCTTTTTTTATGGAAGCCTTAGATACATGGTTTTCCTTCTCAAATAGAGCAAGGATGGTTTTTACAAGACCACAATAGTTCTGAAAGGCATTAGCCCATAAGGAGGTTAGGGGAACATCAGAGCAGGAGTCAGGAACACCCAAAACAACAACCCTGCCTGTCTTCCTACCCTGGCCTACCAAAAAGATATCTTCTCACAAGCTCAGGTCACTCAGAATGATTGAGTGACCCAAATCAGAAGTTACAGTGTGTGATATTGGAGAGGTCTTACATACCAGCACATTGATACCTATAGACTCAACAGACACATACTTGAAAAAGATTATCAGTCTTGTTCTTTTTTTAATGTTGGTTTTTACCCCAAATATGACACTCATGGTTAGGCTCAGACCCTTTCCCCTTTGTTATCATTATGTGAAACACTTTTCATCTCTGTACTTTAGAAAAAAAAAATTATATTTGCTTTCATGAAGTTTGGCTGTGCCTTTTTTCTAAGAAATCAGAATGGATTCATGAAAGAGGTGACAGAGCAATTCAGAGAGCTGTCTCCTACTTCAGGCCCTGTCAGAAACTTCCTATGGGTAATTAAATCAGTCAATAGTTTAACCTTCCACACTTAATTCTCCATTTCTGAATAGGAGAAACGATAGCACCAGTTATGTCATTGAGGCATTCATGATGAATGACTGTGTTAAAAGATGCTGAGTCATTCAGATATCATCTGAGGCACCTACATAAAAATCTTAATGTAATCGAGATTCTTGCATTAAAATGGATAGCTTCTCAAGTTAATAGATGAATCTAGTGAAAACCTTCAGAAGATTGCTATCCATGAATTTGTTAAAAGGAGATTAGTACGATGCATCCTGGCCAGCAGGCTTCAGGTTTCCTTTGGCCAGCAAGAACACGTGCTCAGTGCCTGAGGCCCACAGCCCTTTAAATGTCAGATGATCCCTGCCAGTGACAGCTGCTGTGTCAGCCCATGGAGCCCAAACCAGAGCTCCCAGACTGCTGCCGTCGGTGTTCCTGCTCCAGCCTTGACAGCCCAAGGGAGCAACAGGAGAGGAACAAGAGGGCACCAGAGCAGACCCAAATGTGATGGAACTACAGGGGGACACCTAGCAGACAGTGAGGCCCCAACAGCACAGTGGCTTGGCTGCATTTCTCCATAAAGTTATGCACCATTGCATAAAGAAAACTCCTGTCTGAGCTCTGGACAAAGAACTCAAAGAGAAGATCTCCTAGTGTATGTTTTTCAGTTTGAACCAACAAACAACCATTTAAACCATGCTTTTCATCTCCCCTTCCTTTTCCCTATTCTCTAGTAGAACTCCGCATTTCTGTGACCAAAATTTCCCTTTCTATCAAGAGGTTACTAGTGAGGTTTTCAAAATTACAAGTTAGGTGTCACTCATTTGTTTTGGGCTTCTTTTTGATATGATATTCACAAATGTGGAGGACTTAGGGGACTGAGGGAAAGAGAAAGACTGGTAGACTGTAGAACATGATTGATGGCAGAAATGGAGATGAGGATGTTGAACAGAAGGAGGTGAGAGGGAGGTGTGGAGGACAGAGAGAAGTAGGTGTCATTAAAAGGAAATGAGGAGACAAAGAAAAGAGTAGACATGTGTGAACTGCGTAGTAAGCTTCCTTTCCAAGAGCTCAAATCTCAGCAGTTATTTTAGTTTTCTGTTTTGTGAGGAAAACTGACACTACACAAAGATGAGGGGACAGAAATTAATGGAATGCAACTGCTTTGTACCCACTTATGATGTCATTGAGTTTGGGTCATTAGGAAACAGTTTCCATTCAGGAAGTGGAAAATATTGTAGACACCCAATATAAACTTTTTCTCATGGCTGCTAAAATTAGTATCTTCTTGGGTTTTTTTATCAACTTTCAAGTAATTCAGTTTCCAGCATCCAAAGCCTTTTTTTACATCCTGAGAAATGAGAAGGCACATTACTAGCTGGAATAATGGCAGTCAGCAATGAAACCAATTCCTCTTCTCCTGACCTGCTTCCCATCACTGGTCTGACCCTTGGACGTGCCACCAGAAAGAGATTTGCCCCTTTAAGTAGCAATTAATGCTTCTATCTTTTGTTTGTTTGTTGGTTGGTTTTGGTTTGGGGTTTTCTTTGTTTTTGTTTGTTTGTTTGGGTTTTTGTTTTGCTTTGCTTTTGATTTTTGGGGGTTTTTGTTGGTTTTGTTTTTGGCTTGTTTGTTTGTTTGTTTGTTTGTTTGTTTGTTGCTTTGGATTTTTTTGTTGTTTATGTTTCAGGCATTACTCTATGGTCTTCATCTGTTGCTGGAGATGATCATGTGTATCTGCCTTTCTTGAGAACTATTCCTCCAAGCAGTTGCTCATGGAACTTGAGCAGCCATGGGAATTGCAGCTTGCTGCTGGTTTGGACCTGGGAGAAGCCAAAATGGGAATCCTGAGTAATCCCAGGAGAGGGAAAGCGTCTCCTCCATCAGTGCATCGGCTGAAACCTGGCATATGGGCAGGACAAGCAGACGTTTTCTTCCTTGCTCTGCGAGCCCTTTTCATGTAAACTGTGCAGAATAGAAAATTCAGCTGTTCCCTTTTCCCACAGGTTAGCATGGATAATAAAGACACTTCACTCTTTGCTTTCAGATATTTTTCTAAACTGTTTTGATCCTTGAAACATTTATACTAACAAAGAAATTCCACTGCCTCCTTGTCTCCCTCCCTCCCACCCTCTCCCCAATAACTTGCTCTGTCTTGTAACTCTGACTTGATTTTTGGCATACATTTGCATACATTAGAAACGGAGAGAGGATTAAAGTTTAAGAGGAAATTGTGGCTAGTGTGAAAGGGGAACAAAAGGACATCTGTGGAGTAGCCCACAACTGGCAAGGAAAGCTATTCCACCTCCAGCACCAGCTGCAGGGGAAGTGGTGCCCGCTGCCCCAACAAGACTTTCTTTGTTTTGCTGCAAAAACTGGGAGTGGTGGCTTTTAAAGTGACACAATTTGAGGTAAGGAGCTTCCCTTTTTCCTGCTTTATTCTGATATTGTATGGCAACAGATGTTTTCCAATAAGTAATTTCTCCCAAGATTTTCCCAACAAAATCTTCCAAATCTAGAGGGAGTACAGATTTATGGTGCTGGGTCTCTCTGCACCCACAGGCAGGCATGCAGGAGTTGCTGCTGTAAATTTCTCCAGGGCTCACTAACACTCCTAAACCTGCCACTTCCTCCCAAGGCAGAGGAGGACATTTTCCAGCACTGCTTGGTCCTGCAGCAGCAGAAGGAGCTGGGGACTGTGTGGAGGATGTGGCAGATGGGGGAAAGTGATGTGGGACAGGAAGCAAGCTGGAGCTGAAGGGAAAGCTTGAGAGTAAAAGAAGAGGAGGACAAAAAGATGCAAACAGGAAGAAAAAATGTGTGCAAAGCTGGCTTTCAGTAAGGTAAGAAGGAACCGAGCTTTTTCTGAGGAGGAAAGTCAGAGAGGAAAGAGATGGGGAAACACAGGAATGTGAATATTATCCCACCCAGTTGGGGGAGATACTTTTCAATTCTGAAACGGTGGAAGCACTCTGGAGGCATTAGAAATATCCTTTTAATACTCAGTGAAAACAATACTCCAAAACCTTGCTTACCTTCTGCTTGCAGACCCTCTGGAAGGTGATATGTGTTCATCTTCTTGCTGGGGACACTAAAGAGAGAGGTGTCTGGAATCAGACTGGTCAAATCTCTCTCCTAACATTTCATTTTCTCAAGGGTTTAGAGTGCTGCAGCCAGTCCTCCATTAATATTCCCTGAAAATATGGGGGTTTTGCCATGAATCTGCAAGGTATTGAGACCTGAAGTTTAGGTATTTCCTAAGAGTTTGTATGCTGTGGTGACTGTCTTCCTGACAGACTCATCCACACCACTTTTATCAGGCTGGCAGAGTCCTCCCTGCCTTCCACCATCATTGAGCTTTAATTAAAAAATAACAGTGGCTCAAACCACCAGCTTTAAATTACTTTCGTGAAAAAACCAACCAGCCAAAATATCCTGCATGGGTTTTCTTTTGAACATGTGAATTTAAAAGTCTCTGGAAATTCTCATGTGTGATTTGATTTTCTGTAAATCACTCAGTTACTGCCAGGTCCCTTCTTTCCTTGTGATGAGAAGAGGAGGAGATCTAAGTTTACAGTATGCCCAGGAGTGGCAGAGCTCAGCTTTTTCAAAGGTTTGGGGTATTTTTGTTACTTAGTTTTTCAATTTGTAAAGAGGGTGGGATTTCTTCATAAAGATGTGAATTATAGTTGGAAGTACTGACTAATACGAGTACTAACTGCTCAGCTCAAGGCCAGGTAGTTTTTAGGTGACATGTAGTAAGAAGACGTGGGAAAGGTTTAGAAAAAAAATACTACTTTTGCACATGATTTTGAAGGGAAATTATTTTAATTCTTTAAACTGTAAACTAATTTTTGCAGTTGTTGCCAACCCACCTTTAGATGGATACATTTCTAGTTGGGAAAGTCCCAATTCCTAGTCTGTCAGGGCAACATTAAGTGCTGAGTGCCACTGAGAGGTTTACATCTCTCCCCATCATTGTCCTCATAAGCTGCTACATGGAATCTTCTGATGAAACCTGACTAATAACACGGATATAAAAAACTCTTGTGTTCATCCTTACTGGTAAAGCGTACCTGATTACATTAAAAAGAGGTGATCTTATTGTTAGCAGTCTGAAAAATAGCCTAGAATATGAAAGAAGGGATCATCTTTCTTCCTGCCTCTCACTAGATGAAATAAGCTGACTTTCTATTTTGGCCTCCTCTGGCTCCCATGTCTTTGTGGGTACCACCAATCAGGCAGACCAAATCTCCTTGCTTGTCCCTGTGTTGGCTTCCAGTCACTGTGGAACAGGCTGTGTGTGTTTCACAGTCAGAACTGGGCATCACATGTAGAGTTTGAGGGTTAGTGGTGGTATGGCTGCTGCACAAAAGGGAAAAACCACCTGGTTCATGAAAGCTGTCACTCTTCAGAACCTGATCCTACAAAAACCAGGAAAAATTTTGTTCATTGCTAAAATGGTAGCACAACTATATCAGCAAAAGAAACAGAACTCAAGTACAAGAGGATGCCATTTTTTCCTAGCAGTTTCAAGGCAAAGCTGTCCTAAAACATGGTATGGAGAGCAGTCAAATAGTGCTGAACTGAGGTACTCATTCTGAAGTTCAGAGGAGACAGTCTGAGAGGAGGCTCAACTCAGGCTGACTGGACCTGAGTCACAGAAGAACAAAGTGACTTGTAACAGAATAGAATAGAATAGAATAGAGTATTTCAGTCTACAACATCTATCATCTACAACAATCATCCAGTCCAACTCCCTGATCAATTCAGGGCAAGTGAATTAGTTGTTGATGTATTTTTAATATTTTTTTTTGTCACACACTTATGTAGCTGATAGATATTAACACATTTTCTTCATCATGGCACAAAGAATTTGCCTTTATTCATACTGTCTGGTTGAAAATGGAGATAATAATCAAAATGAAAGTGTACATTTCAAATAATTGAAAATATTGTAACTTTTTCTCTATTTTCACAAGAATGAGCTCTACAGTAAGCACATTTCCATGCGGCTGTTCACTGTTCCAGCATTATTCTGTGACCTTTCTTGAAAGTACACAGTCTAGTGCTGATTCAGGACAACATTTCGTGCCATGTCAGCCCATCATTGGCAGGAGAAAGAAAAGAAAGGATCCAACCCAGATGTTTCTCAGAATGTTCTGATAAACTCAAGATTTTAATGGCATTTGCTACAATAGAAAAATAATTAAAAGAGGGGGAGAAAAAGGCGAGTGGGAATGCTGGGCAGTCATGCAGAGGTGATCACTAAATGTCCTTTATGTACCCAATTTGTTCTTGATACTTAAGGACACTGTGGTGCTTGTACATGAACTGGAGCCACTTGTCACTAGAAAAGCTGCCAGGATTAAATCAGTAAGAAATTGTTTATTCAGCCTGTTCAAACAAAAAATGAATTGTTTTGATGAATGAGATTTTTTTTTAATGAATTAGCACATGTCATGCCAGTAGTTTTTAAATGTAAAGCACTGAGGCGGGTTTTTTTCCTTTCATTCTGACATAACTGCCCTAAAATAACTGAAGTACCAGGGCTCCAACAGTGGTACATTACATTATGTATTGCAAAGGACATAGTTGCCACTGTAGGTAGACAAGCACTACTTAAAAAATCCCAACCAAACAAAAAAAAAAGGCAGAGAAAAAAACCCCACTCCCTTCATACATTGCATATGTTCTGTAGTAGCTTTGATAAAATTGTCTTCATTTTCTACAACAAAAAACATTCAGTGTTTCAGTTAAATGTACTTTCAGTGATGATGAATACTTCTAAGTCTCTCTAGTAGGATTATTACCTTTGAGCAAAACTCTTCAGCTTCTTTTGAGAGAGGTCTTAATAATGGTGATAATTTGCATGTATTGAACTAAGACCTAACCTTCCCTACAGTTTCCAGAAGGGAACTAACCTTCCCTTTGTGGAAAGCTGTGTGCCTCATCTGAAGTTGAACGTAGCAAAGTGGGGATATGACAGCCACACATTCACCTTGCAAAGGGTGGGAAGCATCACCAGTTCTTGCTGGTTGCTTCCATCATCCATGAGGGGTAAGTTAAATTACACTTTTTGAGTAAAAAAGCCCCAACCAAACTAAGCAACTCAAAGTCATACATAGGTTCACCTTGTCCATGTGAGTACAATATTTCAGATTCAGTTATTATTTTTAAGAATGAGATGACTCATAATAATTACATTGATACATTTCCCCTGTTAGAACTTCCGTGTCATTGGCATAAACTAGTTTATACACTGCTCACATTCAGGAATGTAAAGGTTCACCTTGGAAGAAATGTGTGGCATCAGCCAAGATGAGGTCATGCCCATTGAAACTGTGACATTGTACCCATTCTGGCTGGAAGGGGCACAGTGTCTAGATAAGCCCTCTGTTATAATTAGCAAATTAAACTTGCTCCATGCTCAAGGCAGAGAATCTGGCATGGAAAAGCTCCAAAAGCTTTTTCAACCCATTTCGAATTGGCCACTGTGGTAACATAATTAAGACAATAGGGGTGTTATATTTGGAAATGTTGCTAAAAATAGGTTACCTTATTTAAGGAGCATCTCCTCCCCTGGTAACTTTTGGAGATACCTCTGGCTGAAAGAAGGAAGAATTCACTGATACACTTGGAAAACAAGTAGCCAAAATCTAAATTATGCTTCAGAAACCATACCACTGAGTCAATTTTATTTTAAAGTCTTTCTAGATCCCTTGCTCTTAAGAATAAACATGAAAGAAATAAAATATATATATATAAAATAAATAACTAATAAAGAAATATATACTGGTTGTCTCTCCTGCTGTGTTGATTCCTTTCTGTTGAAGCTATCATTTGATGAAGCAGAACATTTACAACCTGCTTTGATCAAATGCCACGACATGCAGGAGTGCTTCCAGAGTACCCAACTTCCTCATCTGGTTCCCTGAAGTAACATGCCCTTCCATAACTGATGGTTGTTCCTGGCAAGGTCTTCCTGCATATTACTGCTCAATAGTCTTGTTAATTAAGACAGCAAACTGAGGCTCCACATTTTAGCCATATTTAAAAAAGTCTCAGGAAACTTTGCATAATCTCCACACCTTGACAGATCAGCATTGTCCCTGTTAGTATTTGTATTGCACTTCTTTGGTTAATCTTTTAAGACAGTAATAATTAATATTTACAGAGCTTTCATGTGAGGACTTGAATTTACATTATAGTCTTCATTTTTTACTGCATCTTGTGCCTATAGATAGAGCAGAAGGCCCAGCTTTGGTGATTTGACTTTACTGGTGGTGGAATTAGTATGGAAAAGGTTTAGAAAATGTAACCAAACTAGGGGTGCAAATCAGTTAAAACACTGGTACAGGAACAATTCTCCAAACAGCAGCCCCAAAAGATGAACAGTACTCTTGTAAAGCTGCTCTAATGCCTTCTTAAAATGTTAAGGGCAAGAAAGGATTCTGACATAGGAATGAATAAATGGTAATGCTGACCTCCTGTTGTGCTGTTTTTTAGTACCCTGAATCACTTGGAATGAGTGTGGCCGGTGAATTGGTCTCAGTGGAGCTGTTCATGGAGAGAGCACTAACAGGGAGGAGGGAGGGGATCTGAAGGTTGTTCAGATGCTTACACATTACTCTGTAAGCAATGTGGTTTTGCTACCTACATTATTCAGGTTTGGCAGTTCGTATCTGTCCCCACTGCATCCCCATCCCATCGCTCTGAGTTTCTAACTGCTTGAAATTGAAGCTCATGAATCTAGCAAAGTATTAAGACTGCTCCCTAGCACCCTGGTGACAGCCATTTTCTTCCCTTGCCTGCGGCTGATACTACTTTTTGGTTCAATTTGTGCTCCTTACCCCACTTTTTAAACAGAAGAAGAGAGAGGTGTTTGTGCTCTTACCACAGAGACAGTTGGCCCATCCCTAGCAGAACTTCACAGCCTTTAGTGAAACCTTTCCGAGCCTTATTTCCCTTAAGCACCAAGTTCAGATGTTGGCCCTGCTGAGGTCAAACCCAGCATGGTGACACACCAGGAAAGGCCATACACTGTGGCAGAGGAGACACAGGGTACCTACATAGTGGCCCTCAGTGAAGGAGGTTTCCCTGGCTATCCTTGAGCTCACAGTGATGGGCCAAGTCTGAAAAGCAGCAGTCAGGAGAAAGTTACAAGACCCTGTATAAAATAACGTCCAGTTGTTCTGTTTTCCATCATACAACAATTAACATTCTCACCTTGATAGTATTACACTGATAATGAATACTCGATGTCATTCTTGTTTTTAATGACATTGCTCCCTTAAACCTTTGGTAATGTATGTACAGACACACACACATATCTGTCTCTTACAAGAGTTTCTGCTAAGATTCCCCACCAGCTAAAAAATGTTAGAGCCACCACCAACTGTACCAATGAATCAAAATGTACAATGGGGTTTCTACAGAGTTTGGAGCACTCCTTCATAAGTGATATGAAGGAGTAGCTGACAGCATTAGGGGCAGAGTAGGTATAATTAAAAAGAAGATCTTTTTGAGTGTCAAGGGAAGGTGGAAGAACCAAATAAGTCTAAAGAAAGATGAGTAACTACAGGAAATTTTAAGGACAAAAGGAAATAATCAAGCAAAGCTGAGGAGCAGATGGGATGGGGGAAAGAGGAAGAAGAGGGTTATAATACTTCACTGTAATTTAATTTTTCTTCCCAAGAGGAGCACATCTTGTATTCGCTGTGAGCTGGACTTCTTGAGTGCCACCTAAAAATGTGACCCCTTCTCCCACCCCTTCCCTGTATCAAAGAATTTGCCATTTAGACAGCCAAACTAAAATCTTTCCCCTAACAGTTCTGCTTCTGTTTGACCTGAAACGTCTACATTATTCTAAGGGTAATCCCTGAAGGAGTATTTAAAACAGCAGCAGCTTGGGGCACTCTCCAAGAAAGACAGAAGGAACCTCAGCATTCCCAATAAGCAGATTCCTTGCCTCATCACTGTTGTCCATTGTGGTCTTTTCTGGATTTCATGCTGTGAAAACTGGCTTTCATAACACTTTCTTACCTGTATAACAAATAGCAGTTTACCTTTGCATAAGCCAATCTCATGTAGACTGACTTATCTTCCACTTAGGTTTGTTTTACTTTGTTTGACCCTTGGATTTTAGGTCTTCCTACTGACCTTGGCTAGGATGGTTTAATGATGACTGGTAACATGCAGGGCTGACATGGCACAGAGCAACAACTCTGCTTTCACAGCTTTATCAAAGTGGAGTGATCAAGTAAAGTGAACCGCCTTTTACCAGGGATGAGCCCCCGTTCAAGCTGACAGGGTTCAGCTTCTGTGAGCGTTACCTCATTTCTTCCCATCTGTCCAACCACAGACAGAATACCTAATAACACCTAAAAGAAATAATTCCTAAGTAGCGAAACTCCATGTAGACAGAGGCATCCCTACTGACAGAAAATGTTGGAGCAGAACGGAGAGGGTGCCCACTTCTCTGCTCCTCTTCTTCTTCATCAGTGTGTGCTGAAGCCAGTGAGATTCCTTCAGCTTTGGACCAGTATATCTAAGAACCAAATCTGGTTCTGCACTTGGCAGAAGCACAGATACAGAAACATGGTGCTCAGCCAGATCTGCAAATAAAGATCTGCTAGATTAAAGGGCAGATATACAGTAGATGTTTTGCTTTCCTGGTAGCCTGGAGAGAACCACCCAGACTTCTAACTTGTGTACGTATACTTTCAAAAGGGCAAAAATGTTGCTTTCATAAATTAATTTCACACACTTTGCAGAGATAAAAATAATCACTGTGACATTTTGTTTGTCTTCCTTTTTTCCTGTATGGAAGCAGCCAACTCTCAATTACTTACAGCCCTAAATTCGTTCCGCTCAATTGTGAAAAGCCCCCGCAATATTCAACAGGAGGAGAAGAATTCTGATCTGTGGAAAGTCATCATGTTTGCAGAGAAAGCAAATTTCCTCCTCTCCCGATATGCTGTATATATCAGCCAAAACAAGACTCTTATACCGAGTGCCAACTGGTATGAATTCCAACCATTTTATGTATTATATATTAATGTTATAAAAATATGCGCCCCGATTTTTTATAACAAGAGAATTTGTTGTGGCAATATCTGACACCACTTCTGAACTGACGTAGATGTGACAGCCTAATAAAAACTTGCCTGCCAGCATGATAGCATTGGTTGTGGATACTGAATTGCCTCGACAATTCATGGGGTTCTGTACTGGCTTTTCTTCGGTAACAACCATATCAGACTTGCTGAGCTTTTCTCTAGCTACTTACTACACTCTAAGCTCAACCAGGTCTAAAGAAGATTAAAGTTGGATTATGTTTTTTCTTATATATTACAAGTAACAGACACTGCAGACACTAGCTTGTTAATTTTTTTTTTTTTTNCCTGGGGTGTGACTGCTCTGGGTACTTCAGCTGGTTCAGAGAAGACCCTTTCTTTTTTCTGTGGAATCTCACTGACATTTTCCTCCACGAGGGCAGATGTCTCACGGGAGACATCTTTTGTGGTTTCAGCGTGTGATGAAGGAGAGCATTACATAAACTCAGTGAGGGCTCTGGAGATCCTGTGTGTGCATCTGTGGAATATACACAGACTGCAATGAAAATCTGGAATCTGTGCACAGGTTTTTTGTCAGGTTTGCTGAATAGAAAGCGAGGGTACAGCAGTGGATGTGATCACCTGCAGAAGCTGGGAAGAAAGCTCCTCTTCTGTGAAAGCAGGCAGGGACAAGAGGAGAGCACAAGAGTTATTTAACACCAAGTGCCTCTTTAGTGCCATCCTTGCCTCCTGGTGTCTAAGTATGTAAGAACATAGTAGAAACTTTGGCTGATAAGGTATCTGAAGATAAAAAAATCACATGATTATTATTTTTGCATGCAAATTCAGTGTGTCCTGCCTTATGGTGGTGCAAATCAAGACTGCTGCCCAGACAGTGGATGTAGGTGTATGTCCTGCACGGCAAGCAATTGATGCACCACAGACATGACCGGAAGAATGAGACACTTGCATGATGAGTGCAGCCTTGTCCTTCAAGTCTCACAAATTACATCTCCAAGACTGGCACACATAGTAGGTGGCTGTGACAGAAGTAAATTAGGTGGTCTATTTACATAATTACCAAAAGGTATGACAAAACAGAACCCTGCTGTCTCTGCTCGTAGTGAAAGTTGGTACGAATAGCTCAGCTGGGCAGGGAAAGTTTGCAGGGCCTCAGACTGTAGGGGCAAATTGTTCCTTGGGCCCACTGGAAGGGTCACAAATGCCTTTTAAATTTCCCGGTCAGCAGTAACAGGAAGCCCTGAGTGCAGCAAGGAATCACCGGGGCCGGGGCGATGCGGGCGGCCAGCTGCTGGCCGGGATTAGGAGGATCTGCCCCTGCCAGGTGCAGGTGTCGTGCTCCTTAACCAAACATTTTTATGTGCTGATCGCCTCCCACGTAGGAGACAGCTGTTCCTTCTCCTTATCCGAATGCTTGCTTCCCTTCAACCTCTGGTTTCTTAAGCTGCCAGCTTCTGGGTCATGGTCCTGTGAAGTAGATAGCTGTCTCCTTGATTGGTCAATCTCATTGACTTCAAAGGGTAACCCCGCAAAAAATGGTGTAAAACACATTTTTTGTTGGCTGCTTCTGGTTTTGCCCTTTCCACTTTTACTTTCCTCTTCCTTTCTGTTTCCTCCTTCCTTTTACCCCTTCCCTCCTCTTGTCCTCCCTCTCTTTCAAAAACAGGGGTGATTTCCAGCTGTTTTCTCTCAGATCAGGGAAGGCTTCCCCCTAGACTGTCCTGTTAGATTTGAGATCACCTCAGGGCCCACTGATTTTTTTCAACCTTTGCCTTCCAGAAAATCTACCATTTAATGCTGGTTACAAAATCATCACATTTGCAGGAAACAAGTGGTACCATTTTCTAATACTGACAGAGGGGAACTCATTTCCCCTTTAGCAGCATTCTTTCAGTATGGTTATTAGTATTGTTAATAGTAACTGTGAAACACACATTGCAGAAATATTTGACCCAGAATCAGAACTCCACTTTTAAGCTTAAATTTTTGCATGGATTGCTTAAAAGTGCATGAACACTTGAAAACATAAGTTATAAGCAACTCTGCAGCAGGATGGCTTCAAAAATGCTTCAAGGAGATGATTCTATTAATTTTCGGACTGACTGAACAACAGCTGCTTTTAAAGAAGCATTGCAGATGAAACAACAAAGAACAGAGAAACCTACTGGAAGGCAGTGAAGCCTGATGTGTAGTGCTTCAGCGCTGAGGTTTTATGGCTGAAGAGCTGAATCAAACATAATTCAGCTATACCCGTGCCAGAAATCTCAATAAATTGTGCTTCATCCAAAACCCTGGTGTGCTGGGTACCAGAAAATGAAGAAAACAATATCCCAGTGAGACAAAACAAGCATCATCAGTTTTTATCATGGTCTGCATTGCCATTTATAACAGCAAGAGCATTTTCTCATTGGAGAAGGTTCTTCTTCAGGGTCCAGTGAAGACAGGCTGTGTAAACCCTACCCAGGCTCATCAGCTGAGATGAAATACAGAGCTGTGCCGGTATCTGAAAAGAGTGAGAGAGTGCTGTAGATGGCTTTGCAACTTCACAAGTTTGTATTCTTTGGCCCTTTGGAAAAGGGCCACCTAGAATGGAAGTGGAGGCTGGTCACATTGGCTTAAGATGGCAAAGATGATCCAAAGCTGGGACAAAAATGAGGTTATTTTTCCCAAAGTGATTACAGCTACTGCAGAGACATAGTTAAACCTCTGAAGAGCCTGGGCATGCAGTTCCTCTGGGTACATGGATAGATTCAACACTGAAATTTCATATTTGGCTGGGAAAAGAAGGTCCAGTCTAGTCTGGAAAAGATAATGTATGCTTCTTGAGTGTGCATAGCCCAGTAAACCCTGAAGACAGAACCTGCAGAGACATTTGTCCCCTCAGCCACAAATGCTTCAGAAAACCTGCAGTAGCCAAGAAAAAGCAGACAATGTAGTGAGATGTCTCTCACCCAGGCCTATATATCATTACTTATTTTATCTTCCAAGGCAAATGTACAGGTATTGGGACCTAGTCCAGGAAAGCACTTAGGGCTGTATTCTGACAGCATGCAGAAGAGCAGTACTTTGCTCAGCAAACAGCAGCAGTGAAGATTTTGAGGCAAATGATGGCGTTAAATTTGCGCAGTGTAAAGGCACCAGCATTTGTTTCCTGGGCATTTGCGTAGTGCTGACTCCAGGGCTGCAACTCCCTGCTGTAGGTTGTCCACTTGTGCAGGTGCTCTGCTAATAGACCTGGCCAGGGCAAGGAAAGAGGAGGCATACCTGATTCCCCCTTGAAGAAAACAGTCTGCAAGGGACCTCCAGAATTTGGGAATTATCTGCAAAACTACACTTGCCCTGTGGGTCAAAAGAGTGAGCTTTGGGGTACAGGCTATTAATTCCCGACTATTTAATTCCATAAACCCTTCATAGAAGAATCCAGAAGTACCTCTGGATGAAAGTTCAAATAATCTGCATTAATTTTGGACCAAGACAAGTGAGTCACCTTCCTCTTTCCAGGCTCCCAAGAAGATCCCCTGTATGCAGCTGAAACACCTAGATGAGCTCTTGTTACCTGAGCAGCAGGTAATGTTGAAAATGTCCTGATTCAGAGCCCAGGGAAAGACTTCCATTGACCTAACTGAGGTTTGGATCAGAGGCTCCAAGAGCATGGTCCAGATTTGAATTTAAGATCTACATAAAATACTGCAGAAGAAACCCCAAATCTTGGACAATTTTCTGATATAGCAAAGAAGTTATACTGCTATGTGAAAGAGCACACATCATTTCAGTGAAGAGAAATCAGGTTAAAAGATCATTTAGAAAGTTGGATTAACTCCATCAGCATAGGAATCGATTGAAGGTAAGGTATGGAATTGCAGCAAAAACTGGTGCTGCTCTGTTCATAAATGACCAGCAGTGACTGTTACAGTGACTGCAGGGGCTCCCAGGCTCTGGGCACTTTATGGGTGGTAAATGAACACAGCACTCCATTTTATTCTGGGTGTTGGCTTAGTGTAGAAAAGGTCTGGGGAAGAGATGGAAGTAGTAAGATGACAGTGGGGGCACAGGGCGATTTCAATGGTTTGATAAAAGCTATGAGTGGGTTTTCTCATAAATTGGAAAGCCTGTCTCCCTGGCTGTTGAGGCAAGCAGGGTCAACTATTTGGCCAAGGCAGACCATGGCTCCTTGTGGCTGCTATGCCCAGATTTCTGCTTTGCAGAGGTGCAGCAAAGACAAGAGGATGAGTGGATATTGGTGTCCTGTCCAAGTGAGTTGGGATACCCAGCCAGACCCAGAAATCTGGAAGTTTCCCCAGGTTTTCTCCACAGGGAGACAAAACTCTTGCTCCAGGTTACACAAGGAGTCTGTGGTAAAGCAGACTTCTTGATCCTAAACCGGTACCCAGACAACCAGCTTTACATGGTACTGGGAGAGCATGCCAGGCACAGAGGGCAGCATCTGGATTGGGTGAAGGAAGCAACCATCAAGGGTAATGCTAAGCAGACAAAGGGCCATTTACTAACTCAATTTCCAACCTGTAAATGCTGTCGCAACAGCATGTGCTTTAATCATATTAGAAAAATTGCACTTCTGCTTCCAAAATCAATTTCATGGAGATGTTGCCTCCATAATATACAGGGCTAGATCCTCAATAAGGTAATCAGCAGAGCTGTGTTGACTTTGGAGAAGATATTTGCTGGGGAGCTGATCCTCAATCACAGAATGTTGAGACAAGAGAAAATGTTGAGCTGTGATGACTGAGCAGCATCTTGACCATGATTAACAGGCTTATTTTCTGGGGAGTTGGGTGAAATATGGTCTCTGTGCAGAGAGGTGGCATCTGTCATAGACAGTAATTAAATCCCATGTGACCTTTATTTTGAAGGTTTAAATGGAATAAAAATGGTGCATAGAAGTTAATTTTATGAGTAAGATTTGGTATCTTTAGAACACGGTGGGCTCAAATCATAAATGTGTAAAGACTAAATAAAAATGAAACACCTATTGCAAGAGTAAAAGGTCTTTCTGTATCATAAAGGGACACCTATGCATATAGAGAGCAGAGGGAAAAAATGACAGCCATCATGATCTTTTTTCCATTAACCAATGCCTGCATTTTACTGTAGGTCTTGCTAGGAACAGGAAGCTCATCCCAAGGTGAATAGAAATTTTCTTCAGGGTGCATCTCCTGGTGTACAGAGGGGGGAATAGCTGCTGCCTCCCCCAGTTGCCACCCCAGCTGGGCTATCACAGCCTGTAGCTCTCCAGGGACAGCAGTGAGCCAGCACATGCAGCAACTGTTTGAAGGGGGGATTAAAGCACATCATAAAAGTTTGCAGCCAGAAGCCAGAGAGGAATGTTTTCATGAGACATCCATAGGTTGTGAAGCACTGGGTGTGCAGGCAGCTATTAAACAAAAGGCAGAGAGCAAAGCACTCACAAAACACAGGAAACCAAGTTTATTTCTTCTTGATAAGCCCAGCAAGCAGTGAGGCAGCAGCCCAGGTGAAATCCTCATCTCCCTTCCCTCGTGTCAAACATCCAGGTTGGTTCCTGCTGTAGGTCAATCATTCCTGGGTGACAGATAATGACAAGGCAGTGTTGGCTGACAGCTTTGAAGGGATAGCTGTGTGACCAGCTGTGGGGGATGCTCCTGGTCGCCACTGGGAGCTGGTGGTAGTGCTGGCTGCATGGCCATATCCAGGAAACCAGGAGACCTATGGCTATTACTTGAACTTGGCTTGAAGGAAACAGACCTGGTTTAAACTGCTAGGGTCAGCTCATCAGCTTGGCAACTTAGAAAAGAAAATTTACTGCAGCTGTGCCAATATAAAGGACCTACTCCTGATTTTATGAACATTTATAGGCTAGGTTTTGTAGAAGTCTGCTTAGACCAATAGCTGTCTGTGCTTGAAATAAGGGGACAGGAAATTTGGATCTTGCTTTCAATATCATTGTTCCTTGTGGTATAGCTGGGAGTAGGGCTGAGCAACACAGCTTTAACTTCCTCTGCTCCAAACTATTCCTTTTTTGTCTCACGAGGGTTTAGATTTTAGTTATCACTTGATATAAAGTGTGTCTCACTAGCTAGTGGTTTTGTACTGTACAGCACAAGGTAGGGGAGCACATGACTAAACAGAGGACAAAGAATTGCTCAAAATGGCTGAGTACTAAAAACCTCTCCAGCCGTGACAGTACGTACTCATTTGAGGTTTTTCAAGCTGTGAAATATTTTTCAATTCAGTATTTTTATTGGTTTGTCCTGGGCCTTGTCCTTTTTTTTTTTTAAATCTTCTTTCCTGTAAATTCTCTTTACTAAAAATACCGACCAACGGTCTCTTTGTGCAGTGAAATCAGGTTGGTGAAAACTGGTTTTGTGCAAGCAGCATGATAAAAGGTGCATTCAGAAATATATCCAACAAGTAAGCTCTGCAGGGTGTAAGTCTTCTGAAAAGGGAAACTGAATCCTCCAAACCCTTCCACTGCAGGCTTGTGTTGCTATTGAAGACAGCTGTGAATAAGGTTTTGCAGGATCAGGCCCCAGAGTTCAGCAAAATTTACTTCCTGGCTGCTCTCTATAGCATTTAACAGCTGAAATAAAAGAAGGAATTAATTTCTGCTTTAAATTCTTGGCAAGCAACTTCATCTTGTTGCTTATCTTTTCACAGGAATCAAAGGATACTGCCTTGTTACAGCTACTCTCAGAGCAGAGGCTCGAGGGAGAGCAAGGTATTTGCTTTCTCAGATGAAAATCAGACTCTAACCGGTGGTATTTTCAATAATGTTTAACAAAGCTGCATTGCTAAAGAATAGGCAATATTGTGGCTTCTCCATTTTTTTCATTTTGCCCTAAGTATGGTTCATTTTTCAGCCAAAGTATTAACTATTTCCACGGTGCTCACCCGGCGCCCTGCTCTTCCCAGTGGCTTCTGTCAAACTCCATTTCATTGTGAGGCATTGCACTTTTGGAAAATATAGCCCACCAATTTGATGGTAAACAAGCCTTGGCTTTAAGACAAAGCTTGTTTTAATCTCCATGATCAGGCTACAGATCTGACCATGTTTTTTAACAAACCTCTTATGAAGAAATCCTATTCATGATTATAATCTATATGAGAATAAAAATGTCTAATTACCTTATATTAAATCTGTATTTATCAGTTGTGGTTTTCTCTGGGAAATTATAATTTGCAGAAATGCTCCACATTCCAGGCTGTAACAGTTGGAGGTGGATGTCCTTAAGGATGGAAAAAAAGTTCTTTTTTAAATGGCACATTTACTAATTATAAAATGCTCTTATCTCTCTGCAGCCAAAGCCAAAATGAACATGTGCCTTGCACTAAGAAATCCCAGGATTGTCACAACTTGTGCCAGCTGTTGAGGTTATGACACCTGTGCCAGCATCGCCAGCTCTGCCCACTGTCATCTGTTCCAACTGTTCCATCTGCACTGTTTGTACCAATTCTCCCATTTCTGCATCTGTACCTTCTGCAGAAACGAGTCCAACAATGCCAGCTGTGTCATTGGTGCCAAATATGCCAGATGTTCTATTTGTCCACCCTGGGCCAAATCAATGTAGTTTTGTGCTCATTAGTTTTAGCTGGTAGATTCTATTTCACAATTTTTTGAGATGCACTTAGATCAAATCAATTCCAAATCACCACTACAACTGCTTTACATCTATCTCGCCATAAACAGAACTTTGTTTGTCATCCCGTGTTTGGTCAAAATTATTTTAACCTTATTAAGTTGCATGTGATGATTTGAGTTCTGTCTTAATGGCAAGGTTATTTTTTTCTTGTAGAGGATGTATCTGCAGAGAGATGAATAGAAAAAGATAAGGGTCATGGTGTCCAGGCTGTAAGTAATTCCCATGGTTACAGTAAAAATTGTCCACACACTGACTGAGAAATCCCTGGTCCTGATCCCTTATTCCACCACGGCAGATGAGGAGAAGACCATCTGATGCCAGTTTATTTGCACTGAGTACCTTAAGCTGTGAGACACAGAGGAAAATGAAGCCCTGGGTTTGTGCTGACCATGGGCAGGTTTAACAAGGGCTGTGCTAAAGGTCTGTTCTCTTCATGACTGTCCTGCTCAGGAGAGAGGGAGCCACTGGGCTGCCAGTGCCCCACCACAACTACCCTGTGGCTGCACCCAGTCTCAATAGCTTCTCTATTGGAAATTGAAACCTCTATTGAGTTGGGTGACAAGTGTTCTGCCTTGTCTGTGCTTCACTAATGACATAATATTGGGAAGCCAAATTCATGAGTCACTACTTTTTTCTGATTCATCATTTACTCACAGGACCATCCCAGTCTGTGTCCTTGGCCACATCCAGAAAGATCACACTGTATCCACTGGGGGATCCGCTGTGGGACTTTAGGGTGTGTCATGTTCTCTGGAGTTTAGCGCTCGGGGTCAGTAAAGTCAAAATTTGCTGCTGTCAAGTACCTCAGAACAGAGTTAATTCCTGCATAAGAGAACAAGCCCAGGTTTTGCATCCCTGTCTAACACTGCTCAAAATAGCTTTCACAATAAAATATATGTAGGACAAAGCTGATGTGCTGTGCTGGCCCAGGGTCTGCAGCCGACCGTATCCGCCTGGGCACTTCTTCAGCGCAAGTGACAATCCCAGGCTCGATCCCTGTGGGTTTCAACTCTGACCCCGTGGCTCCGACAGGAGCTCCTGGCACCGTGGTCCAGCCTGCGAGCTGCTGCTCACGAGGAACCAGGCGCTGTCATCACCTCCAGCCCTGTGTGGGTGCGAGCGGGCTCGACAGCTTGGGAGCCATACGCGCCATCCCAGCGTCCGGGACCCGCGGTGCCGGAGGTGTCGCCTGTGGTCCCATCCGTGGCCCCCCCGCGCCGTGGCAGAATTACTCATCCCCAGCACAGACAGCAGCGTGGCACCGGAGAGACGCGGCTCTGCCATGTGGGGAGCCAGAAAACAGGTTTGCACAAACTCAGTCTGCCACTCCGAGGTATTGAAATGCACAGAGCTGACAGCTCCTCGTCAAAGGACGGTACAGATTAAAAAATAGCAAGTGACTTGATTTAGGAAAAGGGTCTGAGGCAGAGGGAAAAGAGGCATTTCGTGGAGAGGGAAGCCGTAGGTGCAGAAGCAGTGCCATGGGGATGGGCATGATGGGGACCTCTCCCTCTGGTAGGGGGAACCCATGAGGGAGAGGATTCCAGTGAGGCTGCAGACCACTTTGATGCTGTTCTGCAGCTGTCACAACACATTTAAACTTAAAAAAAATCCTTGACCTTGAAGAGTTTGCTGTATGTAAAGGTTCCAAAGTGCAGTTCCATTTGATATGTTTGTCCCTTTCTCCCACAGGATTAAGAAGTAGGGAGGTAACCGAGAGAGAAAAAAAAGAAAGAAATGCTTTTTGTGTCTGGCTTGTGTAACTGAATTGGCAGTCAATGAGAAGGACAGATTTCTAATTAAGAAATAGCTCCTGTAGTTTCTCAGGCAAAACTCTGGCTGAAATCTGTGATTCATTACTTTAAGAATTCCTTGGATTTCCAAATTGTGCAGCTGGAGGACACCTCGTGCCCCAGCCTGTGAGCTCTGCCACTGCGGTCAGCAGCCAGCTGCCAGGCATTGTCTTTACTCATATGGCAAATGCCTTAAGTTGGGAGCTATTTATTTCTGTGGTGTTTGCAACAGTAGGTCCCTGGTCTTCACTCTGCTGAAAACAGGGCCTGAGAGCAATAGCCAAATGATCCTTTCTCTGCTCCACAGTCCCCTGCACGGGCCATCCCATCGCTACACTGCTGTGGAGCAATGCATGGGCTACAGCTCACCCCTCCCTCCTTAGCAGGGCTTCTGCAGGTGTCCTTGGAAATAATTTCTGAGGCTGTCTTCCTCAACAGCTGAGCTGAAAAAATTTAGTCCTGGGCATCAAAAGGAACTTTATTTCTCCAAGGCATGTTGGCTAGGAAATTTGGGGCATTTTTTGCCTCTTTCTCTCACACTTTCTGCTTCCTGCAACCATGCAGGAGATTTGCTTGTAGCCCAGAAGTTAGAACAGCTTATCTCCTGCTGTGTTGGCCTGCTGCTGGATTTTTGGTGCTTGCTGCAGGTCCTGGGTTTGTTACAGGGCAGTGGGCTGCATCTGGTGATCATTCTGTGTGGTGGCAGGAGCTGGGTAATCCCTTACTGGTTCCTGTGGCTGGAACCAGCAGCACAGGTAGTCCCAGCCAGCAGCACCATCCCACCGGCTGTCTCAGACATCGTCACTGGCCCCTGTGACCTGTGGGAACAGGGAAGGGCAATGAAGAGGATTTGTCAGCCCCCCATTGTTTCAAGAATCCTGATGTGTCNCTCCCAGTTCGGTCTGTACACTTAGAAAAAGAACATGGTTGAGAAGGCAGTGTGTTAAAATCTGGCACTGGGGATCACTAGATAATTAGAAATACTCACTTTGACCCTTTCCACCATTGCAAATAACATAGATATCAATGTGCACACATTCACACATCCCCAGATGATTGTGTCTTTACTACCATGTTTGTAGGTAGCACAGGCCTGTTCCCATTAAATCCAACTCTTGAATTCACGGGGCATAAAGTACATTCAAGATACATATTTTTAAAAAGCATTTTATAAATTAAAAAAAAAAAAGNAGAGGCATTTCGTGGAGAGGGAAGCCGTAGGTGCAGAAGCAGTGCCATGGGGATGGGCATGATGGGGACCTCTCCCTCTGGTAGGGGGAACCCATGAGGGAGAGGATTCCAGTGAGGCTGCAGACCACTTTGATGCTGTTCTGCAGCTGTCACAACACATTTAAACTTAAAAAAAATCCTTGACCTTGAAGAGTTTGCTGTATGTAAAGGTTCCAAAGTGCAGTTCCATTTGATATGTTTGTCCCTTTCTCCCACAGGATTAAGAAGTAGGGAGGTAACCGAGAGAGAAAAAAAAGAAAGAAATGCTTTTTGTGTCTGGCTTGTGTAACTGAATTGGCAGTCAATGAGAGGGACAGATTTCTAATTAAGAAATAGCTCCTGTAGTTTCTCAGGCAAAACTCTGGCTGAAATCTGTGATTCATTACTTTAAGAATTCCTTGGATTTCCAAATTGTGCAGCTGGAGGACACCTCGTGCCCCAGCCTGTGAGCTCTGCCACTGCGGTCAGCAGCCAGCTGCCAGGCATTGTCTTTACTCATATGGCAAATGCCTTAAGTTGGGAGCTATTTATTTCTGTGGTGTTTGCAACAGTAGGTCCCTGGTCTTCACTCTGCTGAAAACAGGGCCTGAGAGCAATAGCCAAATGATCCTTTCTCTGCTCCACAGTCCCCTGCACGGGCCATCCCATCGCTACACTGCTGTGGAGCAATGCATGGGCTACAGCTCACCCCTCCCTCCTTAGCAGGGCTTCTGCAGGTGTCCTTGGAAATAATTTCTGAGGCTGTCTTCCTCAACAGCTGAGCTGAAAAAATTTAGTCCTGGGCATCAAAAGGAACTTTATTTCTCCAAGGCATGTTGGCTAGGAAATTTGGGGCATTTTTTGCCTCTTTCTCTCACACTTTCTGCTTCCTGCAACCATGCAGGAGATTTGCTTGTAGCCCAGAAGTTAGAACAGCTTATCTCCTGCTGTGTTGGCCTGCTGCTGGATTTTTGGTGCTTGCTGCAGGTCCTGGGTTTGTTACAGGGCAGTGGGCTGCATCTGGTGATCATTCTGTGTGGTGGCAGGAGCTGGGTAATCCCTTACTGGTTCCTGTGGCTGGAACCAGCAGCACAGGTAGTCCCAGCCAGCAGCACCATCCCACCGGCTGTCTCAGACATCGTCACTGGCCCCTGTGACCTGTGGGAACAGGGAAGGGCAATGAAGAGGATTTGTCAGCCCCCCATTGTTTCAAGAATCCTGATGTGTCGTACAGAATTCTTTCCTTATTTCACTGTAAAAATAATAAATTTTAGAGGCTAGGAAGATGGAGAACCATCTTTCCTTTAAGAGAAGGCACTGTGGCAGAGTCCTGGGGACATTCTCAGCCTTCAATTTTGTTCTGAAGAGATTTATTATTTTTTTCCCTAAAAGCCATTGCTTCCTCTCCTTTCAAGTTTTCTTGAATTACATGGATCTCCCCCTCCTTGTCCCAAGGAGCACAGCTGACCCTTTAATCACTGTTTGCCACCTAGCTAGCAAATGTAGGTCACTTTTATTTNGTTAAAAGTATGAAGAATTGAAAATATTTTATTTTCTATTCTTTCAACAGAGGGACAGCCTGACTTAGAGGGAGGCTTTGCACACAGGGCAAAAGCAGTGTGTTCTGCCTCAATAAATTTCTCTGCCTGGCCTGATCTTGGGACTGGCCAAAGGTCAGAAACAGTTCTCATCCCACAGCCACCCTTGGCAGCTCACCCTATGGAGAGAGATGCTTCATCAAGAGGCTCTCCTACTCTGGCTACCCCTACAGGGAAATGCTTCAGTTAGCAGAGCTCAACAGAGTAGTGGAAAATGAATTGTGTAGAAGAATTTTATAGGGCTCATGTTCTTTCTCAGCCTTTTTGCACCTTTCTGGTTTCATCTGGGTGATGGCAACAAAGACAGAGACATACTCTTTAAAATCTTCCAGAAGAATTTCTAAAATAAAATTAATTTCCACAGCAAACTCTGCACATGAACAGCCCAAAGGGTGTGACTGAAAAGGATCTTTTTCTTGCAGCAGCAAACACCCAGGCTTTCAAAAAGAATGAACCCACTTCAGTATTTTTAGGTTTTATTGCGTTCATTTAACGAATGTCATTACTTGCAGCTTATAAAATGACAGCAAGCTTGTGTGAGCTCTCCTGATACTTTTTTGCATTATCCTGGTGGGCAACAGAAATAGTCAGGGGAGAGAGGAGTGAAGCATCTGAAGGGTGCCAAAAACCAGCGAATATCTATGCAGCAAAAAAACGTTGAGGTGGTACTGAAAAATTTGCGGCATTGAGCAGTGGTATTGGACTGCCTGTAGAAACTTTTTTAAAAATATGAGAATAGCCCATTTGTTGGGTTTTAAAAAAATACCAAATTTCACACTGGGAGGCTATGAAGGGTGGAAATTTTCTTGAAAAATTGTCATTTTATACAACTCTAATTAGCAAACTGTTCATATAAACCCGCAAGCTGTGCAGCAGATTTCACTTCCAACATCTCTACAGACAAGACAGAATTTCACCTACTTATTTACTGATCATGTCGCAGCATCCTTTTCCTACTCGCTGCTGACTGTTCAGTGGCTTATGTAAAATGTGCTGGTGATTTCACAGCATTTCCATTGGACGAGTGTCCACGTGCTAAAGCAAATCACCATCACTGGCACGCTCCTGTTGGCAGTCTCGTTAGGCAGGAACCAAGGAGCAAAAGATCGAATTATCTTTTCAACCCAAGACATGGTGCAACCAAAAGTAATTGAAAAATGTGGATGGGGCTGTTTGGGGTGTCACACACTGCACTTTCCCTCTTGGTATACCTTTCAGCAGCATGAATATTTATGACTATACTTTGTCTTGTTACAGACAAAATAAGAGAAGCCCAAGGGGATTCAGTCAATGCAAATAAAAGCAATGTTTGCAAGCATGAGTAAATCTCAGTCACAGTACTTGGCATTTTATGTCAAATACAGCTAAAGCACAAAATTGCAAGAGATAGAGATGATTTCAGGACAGAGCTGTTGTTGGGAGGTCACTGGAAAGAAGTGGAGCCTTGAGCAATGAGTCTTCCCTCTTTCAGGCCAAGGGTCAAGCAGGGTTGCCTGTGTTTTGTATAGAGCCACTTGAGGATGCTTTATCTTAACTGAATCCCCTGTTTAATGAGGTGGTAAAATCACAAATACTTCTTGGATCTTTCATTCCTCCTACAGCCAAGTTGTAGCTTCTGCTAGTTTCTTACATGTTTCAAAATGCACCTTTATCCCTAAAAATTTTTCACGCTGCTAAAAACCCTTCAAAATCACACTTTTTGTACACCATGGCAGAGGTTAATGAGGAAAGATAACACCTGACTAAAATCAAGTACATTTATTTCATTCTTTATTTGTAGCCCTTCAGTAATGAAAAACAAAAACATTGTGCAAGAAGGCTCATACTCTGCAAGCATCTGCTCAGTATTTCAAATGAAAGAATTGTCTTTCTCTTCTAATTGTCTTATTTGATGTCATGGGGAACAAAAAACTCCCTCTAACTCCATTTAATTCCCCCACTTTTACCAATACTTAGAGACAATATACCAGTAATTTTTACTTTCCTTTGCATTCCCCAAAAAGACACAAACCAAGCAAAAGTCTATTTGTGCTCTTCATATGTGTCTGTAAACTTAAAGCATTCTCAGATATGGTTTCTTGGATTTCAAGTGGTAGCAAATATATGATGATATGACCTTTTGTTCATTTTGCCTATAGTCATTGTAATTTGCAGTTTAAACTACACAGAAAAATAAAATTAAACCTATACTTTTTATATTTTTTATTTTTCATGTTATATTTTATATTTTCATGTTGTATTTATCTGTGCATGTCTCATTTATTTGTTCACCTGTATATACATTTACTTGTAGATTGTGACCACCTCCAAGTAGGCTTTTCCAGATGCTCTATTTTCCGATCTTAGACTTTGGTATTTGCAATTTGTAGAAGATTTAAAAACTGTTTTAAAGCTTTTCATGGTATATAGTTATAACTCAGCTTAAATACAGAACATGTACAAATCCATTTTTGTTTATCTTTTTCAGTACTCAATAAATTCTAATCCAATAGCTTTTTTTTGTTTTGTTTTGTTTAATATGTACTTATGAGGGCTTGGATTTCTAAGATGTGCAAAATATATCCCCCTCAAGACTCACCAGCTCCCTTTGGACATCCAGTTTATTTTAAATCCCAAGCTTATTTTAAATACCAGTATAACTCAATTTATGAGCATAACTCAAATCATGGGCATGACATGTCTTTTTAAATTAATAAACATTTATTTATTTTTCTATATTTTTCCTTTGTTGAAGCTGCTATAAACTGAAATAAAAAAATAATAAGTGCGAAACCAACGGTTCTCTTTGAAACATAATAACTGCAGGTTTTCATTATTTAAAGCTCTGTGAAGCATGATCACAGGTGTATTGAATTCACAGTTCTTTTCTGGCATGGTTTTGAGTCTGTGCTTTTATAAATTGGTGAGAAAAATTTCACTGTCTTTGCCAGATTATTAATCTGCCTTGCCTGGTTATTCCTCCTCCTTGCAAAGCACTACAGCTGTTTTGTGTGAAAATAAGGACTAGTGTCCTCCCAGCTGACTTTCTTTCTGTTTGAATTTACAATAAAGAGTCACAATAACGAACCAGTGACTCTTCAATTTTATCATCTCAGCAAGTCATGTAAAATCAGAAGTGCAGATTCACTTCATAATGAAATAGAAAGAAAAAGTGGTTTGGAGAGTGCTTTTCTCAAAGACCATTATTTTAGAAGTAATATAAGAGGCCAGAAGTATGAAAAGTAAAATGTCTGTATTTGTTTTCACTCACATTTGTTTCTGTATAGTTCCTGCCAGCATTAATGGGGTTGTTGGAAGCTTCTGTCCAACTTGAGTAATGGTGATCCTTGTATTTTGCCCCTTTTTAACCCCTTGTCTGATACACCGTGGGGCTCTGGTACGTGATCCAGGTCAAGACCCTTCTCTCTTGCCATTGCTCATGGTGAGCTGCCTCAAAATGGTGGAAAGCCAAGATTCCTTCTTTTGGAAGGAAATCCCTTTGCAGTGAGAGCACATTTATCTGCTCTGTTTCCAGTTATTCCGGGGTAAACGCCGGGGCCGGTACTCGGGCGAGCGGTGATTTATGGACTTGATGGGACTTAAATGGAAGGATTGTGCAGCACTTACTGCACTTTGCTGAATACAGTAACAAAGAAGAAAGAAACTATTTGCACATTGGATTTGCTGTCCTACTCAAGACACTTAATATCTCTAGACTTGTGCTGTCACTGATGCAGTGACATTATTTAGACATCCACTGAAGTCAAAGCATGAGCGAAGGTGGTAACAGAGGAACAAGTGTGGTGGTGAGAGGAGAAGCCTGCCAACATTTGAAGCACAAATTTGCAGCCACATCTAAATTGCTCCTTCTAACATATTTCAGCTGTAGGGATGGGAATCTCTAAGGGCAGAAATCTGAAATGAGTTTAAATCCTTCACTCAGATATAAGTAAGGTAAGGTACATGGCAACACACATTCAGTGCTAGTATTGGGTCTTCTCCATTTAGGCAGAGAATTAAAGGCATGATTGCTTAATAAGGGCATAACCAGAGACATTTATTGAATTCCTTAATCCATTCAAAGACATGCTTTTGTACAGATCTAGAGAAGAGACTTTATCTCCCGATTTAAGTGTCGTCTTTGTAATGACAAAACTTGTGAAAGATCAAGAAAGATTCTGACATCAAAACTATTCATCACCAAAGAAATTTCTGAAGGCTGAAGGCTGAAACACTGAAGCTATGTATAATTATGCACTGTCACAGAAAGCTATCCCCATGCAGAAGACCTGCACAAGTCAAATGGAGTTTAAAGTCCTTAATTGTTTTATCAGTAGGGTTGTCATGGTACATAGAACTCCTGCTGTTCATCTTATACAGGGATGATTTTTTAACCTAAATGCGAGAAATACTGGGTCAAAAGTACATATTTATGACTATATTTAATATGATGGTTTTCAAAAAATACATAGATTTTGTTCTATTCTCATCATAAGTTTTAAAAATACTGTATTACTTCTTCAGTTTGCCTCTGTTTTTAAAAACCGTTTTAATATGCAAGCACCAACTTCAATAAAACTTGTAACATGAACAGCAATTACAAGAAGAGAATTGCAGCAACTCTTTGGAAACCAGGCTCTGTCACCTGATTTTTACAAATAACAGTTTCCTTGAAATGTTGCTTGAAATACACTATTCTGCTTACTGTGAGGTGATAATGACATTGTCATTTACCAATAAACATGGTCCTCTTTGACAGTGAACATAAATGTTCACTAACCTAAGATATATCCAGTAATTCCTGTTGAATGCTTCCCTATAAGGAAAGAAGAACTGTTCAAAAACTTCAAATCAGGAGTGATATCTAATCAAATTGCCTTTAAGAAAAAGAGAGCCTGAATGGTCTGGGATGGCAAGAAAGAAATTAAGTGCAAGTGTAGTATAGAGAAATGCTGGCAGAAGGCTTGGACCTTTAGGGGCTCAAAATATGACCAGGAAAGTTCACAGCTTGTCATCTGATAAGAGTGTAAAGAGACCATGAAAGAGTCAAGGAGAGTACATAAGAAATTGAGTTCATTGTCTGTATCAATGAACTGGAGAAATTCCCCATTTCTCCACAGGGAAATTGAAAGAGTCTTACATTGAATGACATGATCATAGGTACCACATTATTATTTACATACAGGACAGCTGGTTTATCATTTGACTTCCCTTTGCTGAAATACTGCTCCCACCCCACTTGTTGCGGTGAAGACTGTCCCTCTGGTGCAAGGGATCTCTGTAGCAGGAGATGTTATGGAAGCACAGGTGCAGGGGAAGGGGTAATGACACAAACCCTTCTTTTTTAGTAGCTCCAAGTTCAGAACCAATTTGCTAGAAATTTACCAGATGCCTAATATAATCTGTCTTTGCATAGCTCTGCTAGAGGAAAAATACTTTCACGATTACATCCATGAAAACAATAGGTTTTTGTAAAGTGCAGCAATTTCTTGTTCTTGGTATTGATCATTTCCCTTACTGTCTGTACTGTATGGTTTTGAGGAAAGTTTGCAGCAAGCAGATTAGACTATGATTTTCTTCTGTCTGGTTTCTGTGGTGCTGCCTGGATGCAAGATAGACCATGTGCAAATCTAAAATGCCTCAGCACCTCCCAGGCTGTGCCCACCTTACGCTGAGGAAAACTTCACGCTGAGGAAAACCTCAATCTGTGCCTTGCTCTGCCGTGTTTCCCTGGGCACAACCAGGTTCCATCAGCTGTCCTGGAAGGTGGATGAGGTCTGCTGGAGGCAGAATTGTGTTCAGGGGCCTTCAGTCCACACCAGTGTCAGGTGCTGATCCTGAGAGTGCCTTTATTTTTGAGAGGATCCTTAGTCCAGCGCTTCGGGCACAGTGTAGGCGCATCCAGTATTTTGTATCTTCTATTAGTCATAAGTCCTACATCCTGCAAACCTGTGACCTGCACTAACATTTCAGTGGCTTGTGCAACCAGTGAGTGTTAGATGGCATTGCATTGGCCAGCAGGGCTTTCCTCAGGGTACAGGGCGCTCAGGTGGCTCAGGGCCACTGGCATTCCGTGTTCCAGATTGCTCTCTACACAACTCCTGTTTGGAACATGCAGGATGGATGGCAAAATTTTGGGGAATTCCAAGAATGCTCTCTAACTTTGGAAACAAGAGCTGAATGTTTTACACTGAGAGCCCTAAACAAATGATCAATGAAAGATGTTGGATTAAATTTCCTTGTCTTCGGTCCCTCCCTATAACATTCCAATCCAGCTGTTTGTGGTCATGCTGTAAGGGACAAGCAGAATCCACAGCTGGAAGAGAAAATGGTGACATTAACAACTTGATATTCAGAGTTTGATTCACACTACAGTAAGGAGAATCAAAGTGTCACAGAATCACAGAATCATCAAGGTTGATTCAAGACCATGTAGGCCACCTATCAACCCAACACCAATATGATCACCCCTGAACCATATCCCCAAGTGCCATATCCAGATTCCTCTTGAACACTTCCAGGAATAGTGACTCTACCACCTTCCTGAGCAACATACTCCAATGCCTAACCATTCTTTCAGTGAAAAAAAATGTAATACATAATCTGAACATCCCCTGGTGCTAACGAAGGCCATTCCCTCTCATTCTTTCAGTTGAGACATGGCAGAAGAGATTGAGCTGCAGCTCATTACAACCTCCTTTTGAATAGTTTCATGGGCAGTGGTACAGTTCCTCCTTCCTAACTGTGACTATCTGACTTTTCAGCTGTAACATGCCTTTAACATCTCAAAATGCCAGCATTAATTTCAGCAGAGTGGCACTGACCTCTGTTTGCTGAAGGTTTACCCCATAATAATCTCTTGGACAGATGTGATTTCTTGTAACATGGGCTTGACCATCAAGGTCTCAAAAACTCAATTTCCTTTCTTTTTCCTATGAACTTGAGTAAATTCCTAAAAGGAAAACAAACATCCAGGATGGATCACTGGGAGTTTTGTGTGAGTAAATAGAGCTGTAAATAGAACTCAGGGTGATGGCATGTTGTCACACTGAAACATCTATTATCTGTCAGGTCAAAGAATAATTTATCAAAGAAATATGAACACTGTGACTTGGTATGCCAGTGATTAAAATAAGCACCATCCACCATAAGAGAAATACCTGTTGCTGTACTTTTCCTTCCTGTATATTCAACAGTGTCTCTTTAAACTTCAGAGATTTATCTCCTCTCCCTTAATCAAGGAAATCACATGAATTTTTACCACTTCAGCCTGAGTGTTGCAGGCAGAAAAATCCCAGAGTAGAGTCCTCAGCACATAGGTGGGCTGAAGACATTGCCTCACGTGACAGAAGGGTCTTAAAGGCCTAAAATGAAGAGAGATTTGGTGAACTTCCAGGAGGTGGCTGAGCCAGGAGAGGGATTGTCTGAGCCTTTTCTTGCAAGGGCCACTCCACGCTGCTGTTCAGTGAGAGGCTTAGCAGGCAGCAGGTGTGGGATGCCTGTGGCTGCTACAGTCAATGTTGCCTGGCAGGGGCTGTGATGGTGCGCGATCGTATTTTGAGCTTCTTCAAAGGAATGAAAGGAATGAACAGAGGTTACTGTAGTGCATTGTCAACAGAACAACCTCCACTCTCCACTTAAAGCAATAATCCTCTCTTTGTGAGCACCAGTAATCTGCAGCCAGCATGCACAAAGTAATTCATAATTTTCTTTCACTTCTGCACAACCTGCAACAGAAAAACACAAATGATACCCAAAATAACTTGGCAAGACATTTGTTTATGTGTAAAACAAGGAGAAATGAGCAGAATTGCACTAAAAAAACATTGTAAAGCCTGAATTTTGCTCAGTGAGCTCATGGCAAGCTCATGGCATTGCGTAAGTTTCTTACTTGCTAACAGATCCTACGTATTTCCTTCTTCCTAAAACTTTGGTTTAGCATATTAAAATGGTATCCATGAGCTGTCAGCAGACGTAACCATGTTGCATTTTCTCAGGCTAAATGTAAACTGTTACACTTTGCTGAGCCCCTCTTCTTAGTGAAGAACAAATTGAAGAGAGTGAGGCTTATAGTTTCAAGCTATTTGTGCAGAAGTTGTTTTGGAGCTTGTCAAAATTACGAAAAATAATGCACAAATTTGAAAGCTTCTACCAGAAAACAAAGGAGCAGCAATTTCTTTCGTCTTTTGATGAAAAAGTAGAAGTAAAAAACAGCAATTGTTTTATGAATGTGTTAACAAGTAAACTGAAACAAGAAATTAATTATTTTTAAAGCCTTGAGAAAATCTTGAAAAGAATAATTAAAAATTCACTGCTAACTCCCTAGTCTCATAAAAATTATTTTGGAGGTATCATTTTTTTTAATAGACAGTATTCTTGATTTTTCACCTCCATAAGAACTGATGATCTGAGTGTCTTATACTCCTAAACTCAGTAAATTATTATAAATTGTTGGATTGAAATAACAGGAGAAACACAGTTGATACCTGAAGTTAAAATATCTCCAAATACACTACTATTAACAGCTGAAGACCAGAAATGTTAGCCTTCTTGCTAACATGATGAGCAATGGCCATCTGTCTTCACAAAAGATTCCCAGCCAAAAATTATTACCTCAGTTCCAGTAAACTCTTGAACTTTTCAGCAGAGCAAGAAAAGATTTAATGAAGGGGGTACAGAGCAAAGGCCTAGACCCTCAAAGGCCTATTTAGGTGGTTTACTCTTGTAGAAACTCCCTCTTCCGTGAAAATTTGTACTACAAAACACATGAAACAATATACATTTTATGTTAGGAACATATAGAATAAAAAAAGCCATTGGAACAATTTTCCACAAATGCCTTGGAGAATTTGATTCAACTTCTCTCCCTTTAAATCCCTGAAGTCTCAGTTACTCTATTAACAGTTAAATTCAGTTTTCTCCAACACAAAACAGAAAATAAGAAAAAGCCTAGTAATATATGTTTTTTGAAATTTGAAATGGATAATGTAAGTTGTATCAGAGCTAACTCACTGCTTGTACATCTCTCACAATGCTATGCCAATGTCTGGTGTCAAGCATCTCCTGACTGATACAGTGTGAAACAAACCCACCACCCTGAGACTAATAAGGTATCTGTCAGTAAAATTAGAAAATCAGTCTTTTATTGTAGTGGCAAGGAAAACCCCACCTCTCCCCAGTGTACTGGCACAGAAAGGATTGTGTATCTAGTCTGTGCAGAACTACAGAACATGGTCATAAAATCGGGATATCAAGATCGTATCAGGAAATAATTGCAACCAGATTAAGGCAAACATCTGCAGGTGGAAGCACATGTAGATATTTGCATCCACAAAATACAAAAGAAATCAAAAAACCCTACCCAGGATAATGGAACCTCCCACATGGATCCATCTCCTTCACAAAAACCTTAAATTATTAGAAGTAGGTGTTATATAATCCAAACAAGGCCAAAAGAGTCATTGCACTTCCAAAGGTAACAGGACTGACACTGTTATCCTTGAGAGAATAAACCAGTGCAAATGGACATGAGCTGTAAATCAGTACTGACAGGGATGGAAAGCAGGCTGACTTCAAATATTAAATAGGAGAAATTGCAAGTAAAAAGATTGCAAGTTTTTACTATTTGGGACATACATGGCACTTTTTTATTCACAGATCCCAAAGTGTTTAGTAAGAATGGATTAAACTTCTTCCTCTTGTTGTAGCTAGGGTAAGTAGGGCATAGAGGAATTGCAGTGACCTTGCTATGTTTTGTCCCACAGTGCTTCCATAACTACCAGCATGGGGAAAAAAGATCCTAAGGGCTGTATTTTATAAAGGTGGTAGATACTGAACTTATAAAGGGAGAAACAAAGAAAACATTTTAGACTAAGGAAATGAGGGAAAAAATAATGTGGATGGGAAATAAATAAGAATGAGGAGTGAATGGAAAAGAAAAATAAAATCTCTGAGATATTGAAAGGAGGGGGTTTGTACAAGCCTGTAAATATAAACACTTTCATTGCAGCTACACAGAGACTTTTATAGCACTTGTGAATTTTTAATAGGGGTATCTTGGCATCAGGGTCCTGCCATGGACACAGATTAAGAATCACCTGAGCTCTGTGCACAGGACTGTGGCAGGAGGCCCCTCTGAGACTGGGCTGGAAATCGCCCCCATTAGCACCACCTTGAGAAGTGTCATCCTGAATGGTGAGATGGGCCTTTCTGCTGACAAGGATGCAATCAGCTGAATTACTAAATAGTTTGGCTTCCAGATGAAAATCTTGCAAGCTAACCTGTATTAGGACAATTTTCTCCCTCCGTTTTTTTATTGTTAAAAAATGTGTGAGCTCAGATGTTTCTTACTAAGAAAATGAGCACATTTTAAAGTCAGTATAAAAATCAGCAATCCTCACGAAATTTTAAGCCAATGAGGAGAGCCTGGAAAAATATTTTTTCTAATTATGAAAGTACAATGAAAAGCAATGATGCACAATAGTAGCTTTTTGCTCATCAGTTCTTAGTCTCACACATCTGTTTGCTTAAAATACAATGACTTCAGTGTTGTTTGCTTATGTTCGAATTACAGCAATGCTATGTCTCATCAATAGATCAGTTTCCTCAGTTTTAATGGATTATATACATGCCAGATCTTCAGAATTCTTCCTTTTGTGGCTTGATCTGAATCCTGCTGAAATACCTTCTTTTCATCCACTTTGTGTGATTTGGCTAAGACTTGTGAAGATTGTAGGTGCACAGATATTTCTTAGAGCCTGAATTTTACATTTCAGACCCTATGTGGAGTGAGAAGGAGCTCATGCCCAATCCCAAGGTGCCATGTTGATTTTTTTTAGCTAGATTATAGACAGTCTATTTTTTTGAACTTCTAAAGGAAGCAGAAACACAATAAAATGAGGAAAAAAGTGCAGTGGCCTACTAAATAATTTCTATAAGTTTATTCTTTGGATATATATAATAGATTTCCCATAACAAGCTTTCTTTTACAAATTTTATTTCTTCATTAGTATTTTTCCTCTATATAAGTGCAACATTTTAAAGTTATTTTTCTATTTGTAATTGTTTTCTTCAGCTATTGTGAAAAGAAACAGTACAAGAGCATTAAGTAGTTAAGACAGTGAAAACCATGGAAATAGTCAAATTCCCATACAGATTAAAAAGTCAATAAGCAGTGAGGAAAAAAAATCAGTGTTTAAAATACACATCATCAAAGCATAACGAAAGCCTTTCTTATTTAAAAGGCGTACAATTACTTTATTTCCAAGTGGGACTACTCATTTAAAAAATGAGACAAATGAGGACAAAATTGATGAAAATGCTTAGCTGTGTATTTGAACATCTGTGCATTTTGCACTGCTGCAAGTTAGCCTCTGAAAGCCATGGGAACTGGCCAGGTTCCGTCCAAAAGAGCATTTCTCCACGTTTCTGAAAGTTGTGATTGGCCAACACTAATGCATGTTTACTGCTGCTGCTCAAGCTGCACTGCAGCAGTCCCAGAATAGGATTTGGATCAGGTGTCTTGAGCAGACCTCCTCCTAGGTGGCAAACTTACGAGTTGTAAACATTTCTTTTGCATCTTAAGGGAAAGCAGAGCTGACAAATGAAAGAGAGTGTAGGTAACAACTTTGTTCACACAGCACGTAGGCTCAACTTGCATCCCAGTTTTTACCTGCTGGAAGGTATTTCTGTTTGTCATTGCATGACTTTTACAATATTTGATAAGATTTCTCAAATCTTCCATCTGAGGAAGGGTTAATACCACAGTGAGCAAGTAACAGATTATGAGGACTTCAGTGTATCAATATTCACAAGCTTTGTTAATCCAAGGATGCTTTTTGCTTACTTTTTACGACAATTGTTTACATCTTGGCATGGTTATTTTGAAGGAGTATTTCTCGTACCAGCAAGGATGGTGTCAAAGTTCCTACTTTGCCCAAGGCTGTAGAACTTCTAGAGGTAATGTGGAGGAATTTCTAAGCAATATGAAGTATGTATGCCTAGGTGGGCTGCTTCAGGCCTGCTTATATACCCCCTGAGCTTGGCTCATGAGTCTCACTGGAAACAAAATATTGAATAAGCCATTATAGCAGGGAAAAATTTGTCAGGATCTCAGACCTGATAACTCCTGCAAGGAAAAAAAAAAGGCAGAAAAATTAATCTAGGGGATTTCTAGGTCATGTACTAACTATCACATTCCATTACTGACTCCTAGATATAGTAGGACCACCAAGTAAACCAAGCAGATCCCTCTCTTGAAGGAAGTTGTGGAAAACCCTATAGATGTGTTATTGTTGTTGCTTCAAACAATTGGGGTTTGAAGAATGGAATATCCTCCCCTGAAGAATGGAATATTTGAGAGGCAAACACTCTGGATATTAGATAAATCAGAGCCATTCAAATTATTTTCTTAAGGATAACGATTTACACATGTCTGAATAGGAAAGGGTTGACACCATTCAAAAGGTGGGGTGTGACAGCAGGAGGGTCATTTAGGGCAAAGGGAGGAGGATGAGGAGGGTAAATGGCTGAGGCACAGAGCTGGTCATCAGGAGAGATGCCCTGCACCCCTCACCAACCTGCTTTTGCTGTTCAGCAAGGTTGGAGCAAATCTGGAGAAATGACCAGATTCAGGCTGGGGCCAGTGACTGCCAGGCAAGCCCTGGGCATGGGGGCAGGCTGGGTGAAGCCAGAGGAGAGTCAGCTTGTCCCTCTGGGTCTCTCTGGATCCATGGGGTGCAGGGCCAGGGGACTGCCTCCACCCCAGGGGTGAAGTGAACACCAGCAGAACACCTCTGCAGTGTTCTGCAGGTGTGCCTCTGCTGGCAGATAAACTTTCTACAGGTAAGGTTTGTGACTGAAGGATGGTGCTCTTAATACACACCTGTACACAAGTGAATTGGAAGGGCTGGGCTTTGTTTGAGTAATACTAAGGACTGTGAGTCTTCAGACACAGAAAAAGCAGTGAATATGAGCATTTTCCACCAACCTTATATTCACACAGGTAAGTTTAAAGAAACTTTAAAGAGATACGTATGAGTTATGAGATCCATTTGAAATTCACAAATGTTCATAGAGGAGTTTATATTGACATTCAGTTACATTAAAGGATGCCAGTCAAAAGGCAAGGTGTAGGGAATAAAACTAAAGGCTTCCTTTCCCAGATTGGCTTTAAAGGCATGCTGGGTTTCTCCCTCAGCCCAGTTTTGTGTTAACTGAAGCTGAATGTGTCAGTTCCTCCTCAGTTTTCTGCTATAACTCCGTGACAGGACTGTCATAAAACATACCTTGTTTTTTGTCACTAACTGCGGATGTGGGACTTCATGAAGACTTCAGCTGCCCCATTCTATTCCCTGATAACTCAAATGTATTTTGTATATGTATATATGTATATGTATATATGTATACATGTTTGATGTACATACATGCACATCATTTTACACACTGCTTTATACCCTGGTTCACTTTTGTGTAAGATTTTAGGGATATTTTTGAAAACATGTAAATGTATAAAGTATATATTAGTTGTGAAGCTGTTCATATTAATAAATGGGAGGGGTTTTTTTGTTCCAAACAGATAGAGAAGTATATACAGTAGAAGAAAATGTGTACAAATAACTAGTGCACATTGAATTAACATGTAAGGTGAAGAAAATAAATGCATAACAGGAAGGCCACAAGAGAAATCAAGACATATTACACTGTCTGTGAAAGAAATACTGACATCTAAACATGAAGAGAAACATGAAACAAAATCTGTGTACTTACTTTTGACTATGTTCCCTTGGGTTACAGGTAAATGGGAGGGATGACATTTAAAACCAATGAGTAATGACTAAGAGACCCATCTCATTACTTTGGGCAGAATAATAATAATTAACTAATAGACATTAAGATAGATACAGATAGCTAGATTAACAGATAGGTAATGAAGCAGAATATTAATAATGATCATATAGACACAGCAGTTTTTTTTAGATATCTTTGCTTTTTTTTCCCAGTACATCTTTAATTGAAAAATCATCATGCAAGGACAAATTCCAAGTGTAGTTTCTGAGAGCCAAAAGGACCTCAGAGCTTCTATGTTTGATGAATTTTGGACTCCAACAAATATACTTTTATTTCTTATCCATGGGATGTAACTGACATGAGTTTTGTGCTTTGTGAAGAATAATAACAGTGCTTTTATAAATACATTATTTCATCAGCTTACTATTTTAATTCTAGCCTTATGTAATTTTAATTTAAGGTGGAAGTTGTTGTGAGAATCCCCTAAGTTTGATTGAAAGCAAGCAGAATTTTGTCTAACTTCTTTTTTTCTCATTTGTAATAGTTCTTTCACCATAGTTCTGCAGTTCCATGTCTTTCTGAAGCATCCTTCTCTGGATTAAAATTAAGAGAAATAGCCTGAGAATCTTTAAATTTGATTAAATTTATCATCCTTCAGAAAATTTTCTTACACATAGGATCAGTGTATGATGCCAAACATCTACATATACATGTTTAAAGACTGGACTCAAACCAGTGCAGAAAGTTGTAGTGAGTCATTGGCCAACTGATGATGAATCATCCCCTCAGCACCTGGGACTGATTCATCCTTCCAGCAGGCAGCTATTGGCTACTGCCTTTACAGACACAAACACTGTCTCATAGATAGCAGTTGTCTGCGTTAGGATTTTGCTTGGCTCGTTACTGCAACCATTAATTGAACAGAAAAAAGATTGCTAAAAAAGATCAGTTTCAGTCTGAAAGTCTTACAGCCCACTTTCTCTATCCTTTGGCTGTTCTTGTGTCCTTGGAGGACATGTCCTAACACCCAAGAAGAACACCTGAAAATTTTGTCAATAATTTCATGTGAGGTGCAGACGTTGTTTACAGGCTCTATCCTATGCAAGTTCCCAAGTCTGAGAGTATCCAGAGCTGTATTTCAGATCCTCAGTTTTATTACTTACAACCTGCTTTGGACATTGATATTGGTTTCTTTCTGACTATAGTATCACATGATCTACAGTTTCCCTGTTGTGACTTACTGGTCTTTGCTTCATGGCTTTGGATGTCAAGTTTTCTGATAGAGCTGTTTGAACGTGGATTGATCTCTGATTCTGGTCTGCCCATGACCATGACTTTGTCATCCAGGTACTGGACCAAGCCTGGGCAACATTTCCCACTATCTCAGGAAAAAACAAAAACCTAGGGATCCATGTGTAAGTGTCATCAATAAAGGCATTATAGTTACATTACTTTTACCTCAATAGAGAGGAGAACAAAAAAACCAAAAAACCAACCAACCAACCAACCAACAAAAAAAAAAGGAAAGGTGTTTGGGATTGGAATCTTCTAAGGTGACAGAAATCAAGAGAAAAAGGCACTCGTTCTGAGATGTGGGTCATGTATGATTTATCTGCTATAGCTGCAATTATTTAAATAAACACTCTGGCTTATTACAAGGTACAATGTTCACAAGCCATAAAAGAGTTCTAAATACCATATCTTCAGAGTAACACCGATTCCTGACTGTGTACAACTGCTTACCCTGCTTCCCCTTTTATTTCTGCAGAAGAGCAAATATTTGTCATGAACCTTAAAGGATGGTGTTCAGATGCCACAAGTACTGATGCCATTTTAGGTGTCCCCGGTATGCTGCCACTCTAGAAAAGCAGAGATCTTCTACAGGTTCCATGTCTGCTTTAGAAACATTATGGATCTTAAATGGTGCTAGAGTGCTAGATACCTAGAGACTGTAAGCAGAGACATCCTTCATTCAGCTTACTATCAAATCAAGGTGCTTTACCTTTCTGCCACAGTCTGAAACAAGCTTTTCAATAGTAGAAACAAACAGAAAAGTCTAGACTACAGCTAGTGTTTTCTGAAAATTCTCCTGTTGTCAAATTAGATAAGTGGTTGTTGCATGAGAATGAAAAGACAGATGCTATGGATGTAATGTAATGTGCATATATAAATACAGATGTCTTCTTGGCCATTTTTGAAATGAAGGCCAAATTAGTTCAGATCTGCCTCAACAGGCAAAGCTATTGCTTTATTTCTGCTGAATCTATTTTCTTTATTAAAACAGAACATTCCTGTAAATTCTATGCTGTGATTTTACCAAAGTAAGGTTTGATCCATATTACTTTTGGACCAAATCACAGCCAATACCAAACCAAACTGAAAAATTACAATAAATTCTTGCTAGGATAAAATTATTTTGGATTTCTTTCAACTGACCAAAGAGACAGAGCCAGCAGACTACACAAAACACACAGAACATTATTTCATGTATGATATTCTCAAAGTAATTTAACAGTTTTTCTTTCTAAAGATGGATCCATAGTGTTTCAAGACTCCAGTCATTATTACCAATCTCATTAAAGCACAATCACTTTGCTGTTGTCTTCTTGTCTTAGTCTTGGGCTTTCTTTGATGCCTTTCCCTGCGAGCACATGGTGGAACCACCAGCTCTCTCCAAGGTCCTGAAACATGGGACTGGATTTTGGAAAATTTTGTTACTAATTAGAAATATTAATATTTTAAATCAACATCTTCAATTAACTGTGGGTGAAAAAGACATTTATTTGAATTTATTTATTTAAATTCAAGACTAATAGAATCAGTCTTGGAAAAGAGAACTTAGGTTTAAATACATACTTGTATTTAGATCATATTTAGATGCTACAGAGTACAAGATGCAATGAGAAAGCAAGCAAATTAGGGTTAAGCAACCTTGGAAATGTAAAACATCATCCTCGTCATTTAAAATACTTATGAAGTATTTTTCATGGATGTTGAATTCCTAGAAAACAAAGTTGCTGAGGTTTGCCAGGCAAGCTGAATAATGTAAAGGTCTTGCTGAGCTCTGAGTTATCAGTATTATAAATTATATACTCATTATTAATAAATATTATTGTTTTTTCTTTACAAATATGCTTCAATTTTTTTTATCCTAGTAGTGGCCATTTTTACTCGGAAAAAATGTAACAGAAGAAATGTCATGAGCGTTTGTTCTGAAAAGAGAGGCACTGCACTTATGTTCCATTCCCTTGTAGTACCAGCTATTTATATGAAAGAATAGTGTGGTGAACTATTTTCTTTTTGGATTTATTATCTGAAGCTGTTGCATGACATAGGTTCGAGACACCAGAGATCACCCGTATATTTCTGTAAAACAGTTCTGAGCTGCCAAACTGATAACGTGAAAAAACAGTTCAAGCTTTGAAAAAACTGTCCAAGTTACTCAACATATAACGTATATTTTCTATAAATTGTGGAAATATGCATCTAAACATGTAACCAGCTTGTAATCTTGCAGTCTTAATGAAGAGTTTAAGAGCTGAATGCTAACCTTGACTGAACTGTCTGTCTGCAATTTCATGCCACTCTCTGTATCACAGCTCAGAAGAAAAATGTCCATGTTGCTCAGAAAAGCTTACTCTCCTGGTCCATTGATGTCTTTTTCATGAATAAATAAATGACATTACTTTTAACCTACCTTTAATTTGAATTTTCTTGTCCACTAACCTAATTGAAATGAACAACATGGTATAAATTAAATTCGTACTATACTACTCCACTACCTCAAATTTCAGGGAGAATTTATTAGTAAAGTCTTCCTACCATAAACCCTGAGAGGTAATTTATTTAGAATGCCTTCTTCAATTTTTACTGTGTTTTCTAAATTATATTAAGATCACGTATGTACAGAAAAAGAGTAGTCCTTGAACCAGTGAAAATCAAGACTACTGAAGACAATGCAATATGTCAGCATTAAAATATAAGGAAATATTTTAAATAACAAAATAATATGAAGATACTTCTACTGGAATTATAGTTCAAGAAAAATATAACAAACAGGCAAACACAAAGCTCACAAAATGGTGATAGAGTTGTCACAAAAAGGAATTATTTTACTGGAGGAAAAAAATTACAAAAATTATTTCTTCAAGTCTTTCTCATTTAATTACTGTTTTGGACACCTGATTCAAAAGACTGTATAAAGGAGAAATTAATTTAATCAACAAGAAATTCTGTAGGTGCTTCATCAAGAAAAGCAGTTAACAAAGTAGAAAGACATTTCTGGACTAGAAGGCACAAGAGTTCATTATGAGAGTAAGAATAATCAGGCCAAAGTGCAATTAAAAGAACATTCATTATAATTGGAAACACAGAAAGCAAGAATTACAAGATTTTTGAAAGGCAGTGAAATAAACTTATACCATTTATTTATAGAAAGACTTCCTAAATATAGAATTTAAATTAAAATACTAATAAAGATTACTTTCAGGGATGTCTAAAGCAAGCACGGGATCTTGAAACTGAACCTTAAGAATATTCTTCTTGTTGATTTTAGCAGTTCCAAAGAATTTTACTGCCCTTGTGAGTAGTTCTTGGATCACCTTCTCTATGCGTAAGTCGGTGATCTTTACAAAGATCTTTATGAATTGGTACCTCAAATAACACATAGTTTTGTAAATGTATAGAGGTTCAAAAAGTACTGGGCGGTTCAAAAATGTGATGAAAATAACACCCTAGTGTCCCTCTCTGGGGATGCCTGTAGCTTCAGGAACATACCTCAGGGAGAGGAAATGAATCCACCAAAGAATTGGTCCCTCTTAGCCAGGGACTACTTTCCCAGTATTTTAGGAAAATTTAGAAAAGGGAGACTGGTAATCAGCAAGTTCATCAACCACTTAACTGTGAAAGGGAGATAAGCAATAAAAAAATTGTTTAGGGAGATAAGCAATAAAAAAAAATCCCCACAGAGGTGTTGAAATCCTATAGAAGATTTATTAATTTGATATGTCAATGAATCTCCTATCCCAGTTGGTGGACGTAAATTAAGACTTGGACTTTGTGTTTGAGGGTTGAGAAATACTGCGCACAGATTATGCTGAGATGATGCAATTCAGTCTCCTGGATAGCAGGGTAGGGATTTAAGTCAGTATTATTTGAGATTAATAAGGCAAAGCTCAGGTGTTTGTACTTTTTTGTGCCAGCAGCAACAGCTATACCTGGATCTACTTGTTTTGTTGTTTCCTGAAGAAATCTCTTAGGTTATGACATATTTCCTTGTTTATAAAATAAAACAGATTTTTGCTAGAAGATAAAAAGATGCTGAATGTTACTCATAAAACTTGTGCTGCTCTGCTTCTAAGAAATTAAAAATAATGTTACCAGATGTTCTCTGTGGTCCCCTGTGCTTAAGTTGGGGAAACTCATGTTTACATTTCATTTACTGTGAGAAGCAAGATGCAGAGAAGGCATTGTTATTTACAAGTATTAAGTGGCATTCTGAAGAGCTCTGCTGCTCCACTGCCCTCTAAAGTTGAGGGCAACAAAATTTCTCAGGTTTTAGCCAGCTTTCGTAAGAGTATAAAGCTGTCTTATTCTGTCAGTGTATCCTCACCTTTCAGTCCTTCCTAGTAGCTTTTGAATCCATTCTCCAATTCCTGTCAAATATTACAAGGATCTAGAAATCTCATAAGTATTATTTCTACAAATATTGTGAAAATCTATAGTTGGACAATGAGGAGAAACACAAATAAATGCTTCTGCATCCTCCCCAAGGGAAAACAAATCAACACTTCAGTACTGAATTCACTAATTATCTGTCCCATTCTGTTTCTGAGCTGAAAATATCAACTTTACAGTTTGCAAAACCTCATCTAAAGATCTGTTTAGTTCAAGTTTAAGTCTTATGGAAACTTGCATTTTCTTGTGCAAACATTGTTTACCATTCTCTCCAGTTTTCTGACTTATTTCCATTCAATTGCTGCAAGATTTGAATTTCTTTGGAGCATGTTTATGAAACATTTGTGAAGTATCTCATACACAGTGGGAAAAACTGAAAAGGATTAAGAATAGGGGATTTGTCATTTTTTCTAACCAAGAGTGACAGTGGTTTATTGTCAGGATAGGGCACTTCTCTAACAGTCAACTTCTTTTCTTAACCCTAAATGAAACAAAGGACATTTATTTTGGTTTGATGTAATCTAAGAAACGAATCAAGATGGTAATTAGCACAGCACTAAAACATTCTTTCCTTTTGCATCAGCAGAAAGATCAAATTATTCCATAAAAATTAAAGAAATTGCAGTGGAATTGACAAGTACAAGTAAGACAATATTCACCTTGAGTGAATTTAGACACCCAAACTTCATTTTTGAATTAAAAAGCAAATCTGCTGAGACCACCACAAAGTGAATGAAGACAGGTTCTACTAGAAGGTGATTCAGGGCAAGACACCATTAATGACACAGAACACCTCCGGGAATTCGTCTTCTGACTAGTATCACAACTTGGACTTCTAAATGTGCAGTTGGAAGTTTAATCAAATGTGAAGATCTGAAATCCATTTTCATCTTATTCCCATGATTATCTGTAACCCTATAGCCAGGCTCAAGACTTCTTATAGTAATACTTAATTACAACCCTTTTGAAAAAAATAAACTTGCAAGGACAAGGACAGTAAAAAAACCATATGAATTTTCACCTGTACTCTATGCAAAGCTAAGCCCAGGACTTTTGTAGAATTTGGGAAGCTTTCTAGCTTTGTCACAACTAGAAAGTAGAAAATAAGAAGCTGGTGGAGTGGCAGGCTTACTTGCCTAGAAGTGATTTCCACAAATAAAGGATAGTGAGGAATAAATAAACTGAAAACAACACAAAAGATAACAATTATATGAAGATACTAATAGTGCTAAGTTATTCTTCTGATTTAAGATGAGCATCATATTCTAAAGCAGTACTATACAGTAAAAAACATGATTTATTTAAACATTTCTGTAGGATTTTAAACATTCTGATGAATCATTTATAATTAGCTATGATTAAAAAGTCACTGACAAATAGATAACCCCAATGAAATACATGGTACAGAGTGCTTTTTCAACTCACATTATCTTTCTTTTTTGTGTGTTAAAAAGTAAAAAGATTTTACTAAAATTACAATCCCTTACCAATGATTCATAAGGAGATATTATATTTGGAGTGCCTACTGATAGCCATCCATATTGGCTAGTAAAAGGAATTAAATGTTTCATGTTCATTTGAAATTTCAGCTTAATGCCAAAGATGTTTTGGTTTTTTTACAGATCAAAAAGGGACAAAAGTGAAAAGACTTCCAGAAATAAATGCTATGTAATAGAAAAATATCAACCATATGTGCATTTCAGATTTGTAGATCGAGTTACAAGGTTGGCAATCAGATTTCGACTCCCTAAATATTCTCAGAGTTCTAAATATAATCTTCTTCTGTTCTTCTCCCCTCCACTTCCTTCCCAAACTGTTGTGTAGCATTTCTATGTGCAGTAAAGCAACCTGTCTTGCACAACTTGGAGAACACTGGATTGTTTTGTGAGTAAAATCATACTTACTCCTTGGGTACTGTCCTGTACTACTGTAAAGCAAAGGGTAGAAGCACAGAATATATATATTGATTATATANTGATGCAGTCTCAGCCTCCTGAATTTTTCATTAAAATTTGTGGTAAGTAAAGTAGATACATAAGGACAATTCTTCTGATAATTTCCAGCATGGTAACTGGGTGAATTACTGCATTTTCTTTATGCCCATCTGCCTTTCACCTGTCCTTTCTCTTCCACTAACTTTTTGTCCATATAGCCTCTTCCAAAAAAGTTTCAAGGAGAGACGAAAATGTCAGAGAGAGTAAATTAATAAAATTCTGATTAAAACTCGTCACTGAGTGAAAGAGCTCTCTATTGTTAGGGTTTTCCATATGGCAAAGTCTAAAATATTAACTGGAGGAATCACTGTGGTCTTGGGCATATAAGGAGGACCTAATGTATTCTTGAAGAGGTAGATTTTAGGCATCTGCAAGGCAGCTGGTGTCAAGAAGTGTAATGACGTGGAAAACAGGGCAGAATTAATCTGTAAAGAATCCCTCTTCTTCAGTTTCACTACTCATGGGACACCTTATGTTTTTATTTGTATTTGTCTATGCTTAACAGCCAACATTTGTCTCCAGATCACAGTACTGGGCTTCAAAGGCAAAAACCCAAACTGTTCACAAGCTTGGGTTTTATGACCAGAAAAATCTTACTGTGATCATCAATCTGGACTACCAAGTTAATGCAGACCTCAGCATTTTCCCAATTTCTTTAACAGGTGAGCTGAACAAAAATATTTAATTTTGATCTAAAGTAGCAGAGAATCTAGAAGTCATTGCTTAAATTATTCCAATTTAATAATATTACAGAATGTAATATTCCTTACTGCTAAAGCTGCACTTACATTTTTAGTTTGTCAGCTCTGTTTTCATTCGTCAGATCTTCCAAAAGGCATTTACCTTTATATGTTGAATTACCACATTACAGGGTAAAAATATTAATTCTTACCTTCTTAAAGAGATCAGACCCTTTCAATATAATCTTTTAATAGAAAGTAAGGTTTCAAGAATATGTCATTAATTTTAAAATTCTTTAAAATTTTCTTAGCAGTTTTTAAATGCTGAGCTTTGGCTGGACATGGTATTCCGGTATTTGTTTGACTGATGTGGTAACAAATCACCTATTTAAAATTATTGAAATTAAAAATGCAATTTTACTAGCATTAATTCACCCTGAGCAGCTTATTGTGTTACTTTCATTTCAATTCATATGTCATGTAAACAAATATGTTGTATTCTCAGCAGCCTCAGTGTAGATTCCCTGTTAAGGATATATTAAAACTATTTCAAAATTCCTTGCAGTTATTCTGGATAAAAATGTTACTTTTTGAAAAGAGCTGAAAACTGATTTTATGAAGATGGCATACTGACAGCTTACTAAAAAGTTCAGCCTTGAATCATCTATAATAATAGCTTTTTCTTGGTTTACAAGATGGATAGATTATAGAACGAGGCAAGCTATGAATTCCTTACAATAGTAATAAGAATTCTTATCTGCTGTTATGAAAGAAGAATTGCCAAGAGTTTTTAACATAACAAACAACCAATAACATTTCTGACAGAAGGAACAGTTACAGAGATAACATAAATATCTGCATTCTCACCAGTAAATCCAAACCCCTACCTGAAGGAAGATGTCACAAAAGACATACAAACTCACAGGTAACAGAACAGGCCACGAAAATCAGGTGCAGAATTTCACAGCATCTCCTGTGTCAAAGTAAGACCATGGCAGAGGAGGTTCTTTAAGCCATCATGAACTGTCTGGAGAAACCTTCTCTGAGTCCACTCACAAATTTTGAAGTTCATCAATACTGGCATGGGTTACCCTTTACAAGCAACAGATGTGTCTTCAAAATTTATGCCTTAGCTTTAGTAAGTGGAGATTTCTTTTTCCCGAGTGCTATTTTTTTTTTCTTTCCATTTCCTACTTTGTAAAACATTATTTCATCCTAATATTTTCCCTTCATTATTTTTTTCCATTTCTGTGCTATAAATTTCATAATTTCTATTGAGAGGAGTTATTCTGTTATCAAATTGGCATCAGTTTATAAAACTGCTATAAAAATGAAATCTAAAATAAATTATTTGCCCACTCTCTAAATCTAATAGAAAGCAAGCTACTCTACAACACTGCATTTTAATAAATTTAATGAGAATTCATCATTTTAATGTTAAACTGAAAAAAATTACTACATGAAATCCTGGCTGTTTAGATAACAATGACTATAAAAACAACAAAGGAGATGCTACAGTTTTTACATTTTGCATGATAATGGGCTTAAAACAATTCAGGGGGAGAGGACAATTTTGCTACAAAAAATTAAACCCTTCCATAATTGTGTGTATGCCATTCTCACAGAAGTCAAGGATGTACTCTTGACCCAAGAATGTCAACAGGAAGTCAGAGGATTAATTAACTAGGAAAACAAAAGCAAATTCTTATAAGAAGAAATTTTCAGAGACAGAAGTGTTAAGGATACCACTTAGGACATTTAGATAATTAACATCTTTTCTAGAAAATACACAACATTCTTGTTAGAGAAATTAGAATCCTAACCACCATTTTGTAACATTTACCTAAAGTTTATTTTAAGAGAAGCTTTGTTTTTAACAATCATCTTAAATCCTAGTAAACTGAAGAATTAATTAGCAAGCACAGAGGATCAGCAAACTAATGCTTTAGTCTGTTAAACCATCTGCTCAGGAGCACCCTGTTCAAATCTTGGCATTAGGAGAGGATGGATGAATACTTTTGTCTCTTGCACTTAGTCACAACTTGCCATTCTTTGCTTATGCACATTTTTTTCCTTCAGCTCATGGTAAATAAAGTTATAAAGAGGTCAGTAATTGATCAGATTTCTGTTACCATGAAGTTTTGCATAACAGATTGCTAACAAATTTGGCTGAAAAACCTTACTGTAGCCATCCATCCCTCTTATTTCATATCAGATTCCTGGTATTCAATAGGTATGTAGGAAGGGACAGATTCAGCATTATCTTTTGTTTTCTTTGCCTAATTCAAAGCAGGCCTATATCCAGTTAAACCAGCCAAAATAGTATGAAGTAAGTGAAGTCTTCAAGGCAATCTGTCCTTCATTCCTGAAGACTATTAATAAATGCTCCATTAATATTTTAATACCTCATTCTTTTTCATTATTAACAAGAACATACTTATCAGATCTGTGGAGGTCCTTGTTATTGCAACCCCAATCTGTCTTCATTTTCTAAACTTTTGTGCTAATTCTTTGATTTTGTGTCACAGCTTTGTTTCCAGAAAGTGCAGGTACATTCTGACACGTAACAGATCAAGAGTGGTGCTTGGGAATGAGGGTAGCCAACAGTCTAGTCTAATGGAATACTTTTTTGTTGACCCTGAAACAATTTCCTTGTACTTCAGCCACTCTTTTACAGATTGAGAAGATGGAGGGCTGTCAGCTACAAACAAGGTGATTGATACAGCAGGGAAGCCATCCAGCAAATGACACTGTGAAGTCTGCACGGTAGCAAGGGCCAGAGAAAGGTGCTCCAAGGAGTATGCTAGAAGAGGAAGGTGCCCTGTACCACTACTAATCAATTTGCCAGAGCAATGTTCCAAATAAAGGCAAAGATCTGGACTAAACCTGGCAATAGATGGCAAAACCTGGCAATCCTCTCCACCAACAGCCAGCTTTCTCTGCAGTTGTTTCCTCCTGACTCTTTGGACAGATGTGCTGATGTGTTGCTCTGATCCTCTCAGGACCACATGGGGAAAATGGTCCTAGTTGCAAAACCTCTGAAGAGGAGACATTTGTTTAAAATTCTGTTCCTCTCTTCATTAAGCTTTGCGCACCTTGATTTTGCTCATGCATTACAGACTTGATCTTCCTAACTAGCTTCAACTGGCATTTTCTCATTGCCTTCAATTAAGTGAGACCAGGACACAGATAAGGTTCTGTGTGAGAAATCACTGTGTGGTAGTAATTGCAAAATTTTATTCAAAGACATATTTTATCTGTGTTGATGAAATTAAAATAGGATAGGAACGAGGGAAGAAAAAGCTCAAGCGGAAGGGCTGGCATTTTAATTTTTTCAGGTTGCTTCTGTAGTAGATTGACCTCCCTCAGATAAATCTGTGCACCATGGAAACTATTTTCTCACTGAGAAAAAATTTCCAAGTTCAGCTGAATGCCTATACATCAAGTTAAGCGTATAGCTAAACTGTGCAACTGTGTAATCTTACTGCCCTCTTCCCATCCTTCTCTCCTGTTGTTTGTTATCCTTACTGTCATATCTGGTTTCAAAGCAGGTTAAGGTCACTGGGGTAGGGCATGTGCCTTTCACATTGTTTGTAGACCTCCAGTGTGTGGGAGTATGGGAAAGAAGGGAAGGAAAACACTTGTTAAAATCTTCAGAGGATAAAAAATAATGCAGTAATAACATGCTGTAAAATAAATGCAATCAACTGATATTTACACAGTCTTATATCCAGTCTCTACTGTGTTCAGCTTAATTATAGTAATGCTCAGCCATATATAGGTGGACAGAATGATTTTTTTATTGCTATCTTGCCTTACTGTGTATTCACAGATAGCCTACAACCTGCAGGTCTAAATTAATAATACTAGTATGAGTATACTATTAATAATTATAGTAGGAGTATATGTCTACATGAGTTCATAAGGGCTTAACTTCTGTAAGCACTGATGAACTGTGACCATCTGAGGAAAGGAGAACTTTCTGTATCCAGACAATTTTGTGTAGGAGCCAGACAGCAACAAAAGCCAGCCCAGCCATCCGCTGAGGGTGGAGCTGAAGCAGTTCCATGGAACTGGTGACTTGTATAGCAGAACAGCATGCAGGCACAAAATCCAGAGTCCAGGTTGAGGGTTTTTTTTCTCAACTGTTTTTATATTAAAAATAAATAAATTGCCCTCTGGTTTTTTTATCCTAAACATGTCACAGATATCTGGGGACATGGAGTGGAATTCTGCCCTCCGAGGCAGCCGCAGAAGCAGAAATACCAAAAAAAAAAAAAAAAAAAAGCCAAGAGACTACAGACAAAGAAGCAAGAGATTAAAGGAATAAAGTTACTCAGAAGTGAATGCAACAGAAAGGGAAAAGATATGAACTGTAAAATTCAACTGACCACAAGTTCTGTTTCCTCCTAGTATCCAGTGGATTCCAACATCCCCTGCCTACATTTCTCCTACACATCTTATCTGAATTCTACAGCTTTACCATGAGCTCTTTCTTGTTCTGAGAAATCCAGTTGTCACGAGATGACTACAATGCAGATGGCAGTGGTTAAAGTCCTGAAGTGTCTGTGCACACACAGCAGTACAGAGAATCCAGAGCCAGAGCTCAACGTAAGCTGAACAAGTTCACCCCTTGTAGTAGCTGAACTTAAACTCACTAATAGAGGCATTTCAGGTTTTTAAGAGCTACACACATAAGTGAAAAATAAGCCACAACTTTTGCAGGCAACACCTTAACTTCACTGTAAGGAAATGTGTAACATAGATTTTAAGCATCATTTTACGCACAGCAAATTTCATTGCTCTCCTGTCAGTTAGTTTCCACTGACATTTGTGTGTGCTTTTCAAACAATAACAAGGCACACGGTAATAGGGAGTTTAACACCAGAGATTGTCATCTGACCCACTGTCCTTTTTTTATTCTTCTTCTTTTTTTTTTTAATGACACTTCTACACTTCAAGTTGTTTTGTTTGTCTTGATTTGGATTTTTTTGTTTTGTTTTGTTTTTCTTTATGCATTCTTACATGGAAGCAAGCTTATTAGCTGACCTGAGAAACAAGGAACGAAATTAAACTGAAGGCGATGTTACCCGTAGAGGGAGAGAGAACTGATTCTGCAGGCAGAATCTTCTCTCCTGTTTAACTGTTTGTTTTCAGGATGTAAATCTCTGTAATCTTAGATCCTATCACTCTGCTAGTGATAACAGTTAACATGAACGTGTTCAGTGAAACAAGAGATACACCCTTTTTTGCTTTGGAATGGACAGGTTTATATGAGATTATATGCAGGTTTTCCCTTTGGTTTCTGTTGAAATGATAATTTCAAGTGATCATATAAAAGTTTATCAAGCTTCTTGATGGTGCCAGATAGATGACAATGAATGGGTATTATTTGTTTGTACACATGACTGTAATTGGAACATGTAATGTCAGAGGCTCCCATTTTTTCCTGAAATTACATGCAGCCCTATTCTCCTTCTCACGTGAACTGCAATACTTTCTTCATTAGCATATGCTGTTAATATGTTCATTAAATTCATGTCACATTGTAATTAATCTGAAAATTATGTCATTTCTGCAGAACCTACAACCTCATTATGTTCACAGTGTGTACATCACAGCCACTTTATTTCTGAAAGAGGCATACCTCTGTTTGGTTATTAATCAAGGGGTCATTTCTGCCCAATTTACAGTGATTAATGCTTTACAAGAAATCATTTTGAAGCCTTGAAGTACAATACTAAGGAATAAAATTATTATATGTTCTATAGAGAGAAAAAACCCATTGCATAGCAGCACTTATTTATATAGTACATTTAATAATCCATATAAAAAGTATCAGTTTAGATTCAGCACACTGAGGTCAATATATAAGGCTGAGCAGTATCAGAAACTTAGGAGTAGCTAGAAACAATGAATTTCAAAACAGAGTGCTGATATTTGATTTATAAGGAGTAAGATAGTGAATCTGATTTCAGGTCATACTGAATAAAAAAAATTTTTACCTGTGAATAGTTGTCTAAATCATATAGACAGAACAAAACTTTACTAATCAGGTGTTGTTGAAAAATACATGTTTAAGCTCCAGATCAACATGACAGATTTCAACCCACTATTTCATTTTCAGCAATTAGTAACAAAATAAAAGTGTAGAAGGCTATCTCTCCTTGTAGGTGTTATCTAATATGTTTTTTTTCTTAGCATGGTGCAAGGAGTTTTTTCTTTTAAGAAGTATATAAACGTGCTTTTAGGTTTGATTTTTCTGAGGTGATTTACACCAAGTATCTATTTATAAACATAAGCAAACTTGCTGTCATCATAAGGGAGGTATTTCATAGCTGGCTTTTGAAGATTTGGAGACATCAATTAGGGTGACCAACCATACACACACACTTTATTAATAAGAAATTTGCAGCTGTGAGTGGCAGGGATTAACAGAGAGCAGGAGAGAGACCTGAGTGATATCAAATACCAGGACTTTCTGTGGGCCTGGATTTCACACTCAGGGTTTGGCACCTGAACAGTTGATTGGCAGTCTATCAGCTACTGCCCATGCAGATTTCATGCTGCCTTTGCTTCTGAGCCCTTCCGAGGAATTGCAGCAAACAGAAGGCACGTTCCAAGAACTACACCTTCAGTTTTTCAGGAGCAGCATGGTAGCAACGATCAAAGGAGACATTAGTGAATAAATAGATTTTAATAATTGATACTATGGTTCCCTGGGAATATTGATGGTTAATAAGATGCTCACTTTACTAAAGTGTTTCTGAGAAAGAGGAAGACCGAACGGTAAATTCTGGGAAAGGAAGTAAGGCTTGGCAAGGTCCTTTTTAACTTATTTTTCAAAAAGATGCATTAATCAAATACAGTATAAATTTTGTTTTTCTTCAGAGTTAGGGGGACAGAGAGTTTAGGTTGTTATTCTAGCTAGCTAGAATAGTGTGGCAAACAAACTTCATAGTTCTAAGAGGAAACTCAGCATATTTATGAATGGGATTATTGGTGTGGTTGCTTGCCGCAGCAGGGAAAGGATTCAATGCCCCCGGAGGCAAATTTCCAGTCCTGTGCCAACTCATATGATTATTTAGATTCTCAAAAAATCTCTCTGAAGCCCTGTAGTGGTACAGAGAATAGGAAGTCTGATATTTCAAAGAGTTGTAGAAGATGGGATATGAGAGGAAGAAAAACTTAGAAATTAAAGGTGAAGTTCATGGTAGAGAAACCTTTTTTGGTGTTTGGTTTTTTTTTAAAATGTAATTTTGATGAACGTGCATTTTTACAAAAAAAATCCGCACTGATAAAACAGAGCAAATAGTTGCATTTCAAGCAATTCAAAATATCTATTTCTTCTCTGCAGTAACAGGTTCTGACACAGGTCAGTGTGAACTGAGCATATAAAAAGATGTATTTCGACAGAAAATTAATTTGTGCGTGTTGTTGCCACCATGAACGACAGAAGACATCTTTACGTGCACTAAACTCCTGTAAGTACCCACATACAGCCGCTTAGCCGTGGAACAAAGCGTCGAGGGCACCGTAGCCATGAACCTCAGGCAGTGCTTCGGGCTGCAGGAGCAGGCTCGGCTGCGGCAGGGCACAGCAGGCCGGGCATCCCCGGCCTGCGCAGCCCAGGGGCAGCACGGCCGAGCCGGGAGAGCGCCGTGCTCCGCGCCCCGCAGCGCGGCCGCTCTGCTGACACCGGCTCCGCTCCGACAGTGCTTGTGGCAACGGGGAGAGTCACGGGCTCGGGAGCGCCGGTGTGCGCTTTCTCTAGGTGTTTATTTACCCGTCGGGATAAGGCGAAGCCTGCAGACAATTCAGCAACACTAAAGCTGGCGCATCCACTAAACACTTCCATGGGGTGAATTACGGCTTCCTGCGGCGTAACTGGGAGTTCTATTCCTGGAGGAGTTTGCAGAGCCAAGTGGACCACTCCGGGTACCAGGGCAAGCTCGGGGCGGGGGGCTGTGTAACCGCGGAGTGCGAGAACAAAGGGAACTAACCCCGGGACACGCACACGGGGCTGGCGAGGGGCCGCGATGCCGAAAGGAAATCGCG
>VXAX01004361.1:246415-493088 GCA_013399835.1 Leptocoma aspasia
AAAACAAGTCAAGTTCTTCCCTGTAGGAAGCATCTGTAATGCAAAAAATTGTCAAATTCAGTTCTAACATATTTTTCTCCTATTTCTGTGGGTTCATCCTATATAGCAGTAAGGTAAACTGTAAAAATTACTGCATACCAGCTGCTGAAACTTCAAGTGCATTGGGTGAGCAGAGTTGATTGCTAACAAGTAGTTAAGTTCTATGCCAGATGTGCAGAATAAACATTTCTATAGTTTTTCTTGAAGTAGTTGAACTATAGATGAAATGGTGTTTTCATGTGAGAGTTTTTGTTCTATGTGTTTTGGACAACTCCTTTACATCTATACACAATTCTTTATTACATCTTCAGGGAAGAAGGCTTTTGTGTGACTGTTTTTCACTATAAGGCCAGTTTTGGTCGTGATAAGTAATTCTCAAAATTCTGCTCTTCTGGAGCATTGCTGAATGACTTATAGAGTAAAGGAGTACAGCTTTTAGAAAGGCTCAAAGGCATTTAATAAGGGATAATATTACAGATGCTTACAAATGGCTTCTTGAAAGTGTAGTGTGCACATATAACCTTTATTTTCATTAGCTTTTTAATGCTTTGATTTATCTCCTTCAGCTTCCTATGTAATTGAGCTTGACTTTTAATTACCCATTAATGGAGCAATCAATACAACCATAGAACTGTTGGTAATTTTAAAGTTGTTTCTGGTAATACTGTGAAGCTAAACTGGGGATATAGTGCAGTTGATTTTATCACCACATTTATGTGATTTTTGTATTTTGGGGATTTTGTTAAAAATTTAGTAAAGCAGTACATGTGATGGGTGGGATGCAAGCCTACAGACATACACTTGAGTTTGTTTCAGGCACTGTCTGACATGAAAGCTGGTCATAGATCAGATTTTGATTGCGTAACACTAAATTGTAATCAGTGGGTAAATAGGGACCTTCAAGCATGAATTCATTCATAAATCATGGACTGATTGATCAGTCTGTGGGCAGACAAGATTATTGCTACTTAGTAAAGAAGTTAATTTCTTATAGCTATGTCTTTACCAATAAGAATAGATCATTGCACTGTTCACAACTGCGCACCAAAAATGGAAAGTACATTAAATTTTCCAAAAGGGTAAAGTGTATTGCAGCATATGCCAGCCCAAGGTAAATACTGAATGGTACATTGCTTCTTGTGTCTTTATAGCTGGGAAAAAAATTCAACTGTGATTACTTCTCAAAGAATGCAATGAAAGTCTTGTGGAAAACTGAACTTGAGTATTTGGAAATTGATGTGCTTACACTTCCTTCCCAGAACAGCTGCTCTTAGGTCACCGTTGTTTGACACCCACCTCTGGGCTTTGTAAAGATTTATGTGTTTGTAATAAGAGCTGATGCTGTGCCGCAGTGATCCAGAACAGCGGAACAGCAGCCTGCTTTCGGGCGCGTGTCTTAATCTGTCAGATCTCTTCTCATGCACAGCTGATAGACTTGCTTATCTCGTTTAAAGCATGCAAACAAAACTTCTGAAAATGTCTGACCCAGAAATTAGCTCTCACATTAGTTAGGTGCAGGATGTGGAAATGCACACTTTGGTTATTTCTTCTGTACTGGCTTGTGTATAATATGATGCCTAAGCAGCTAAAGTTAGATCAATTAACATCAGTAAAGCATTCTCATGTCCTTCCAAAATGTACATAAAATTTGCTTTTATGAAAGCTTAAGCAGGGTGTGTTTCTATAGACACAGGTGTGTGGTGTCCTGCTGCACACGACAGGGTGTGATGCCAATGCCAGAGGTTGTGTGTCACCTGCGCAGGTCTCACTGCCATACCTGCCAGTGCCGTGGGGATGTCTCAGACACAGTAGTCAATATTGCTTAAACTTTACAGTATTAATGAGCTTAGCAGTGTGATTTTTACCTTTATGCAGCCAAATTACTGAGTGTTTTTGAAAAAAATAGTTTAGTGAAAGCAAGACTTAAATGAGCACACTAGAGTGTTTCTGTAAAATCGGGTTGTGCTGTGTTTTTGTTGCATACCACTTGAAAAAATACTCTGCCAAGTTTTATTTTGCATGTTACAGCATCCATTCAGAAGTAGCCTTCCACCTAGCTGCTGTCATGTAAAAACACATTTCAAATGATAAATAAGAAATAACCTGTATGTCTGTAATGGTTCTGTTTTTAGTTTGTACTTGATTGGTTAAAAAATGATTTCCCAGTGCTTTCTTCATTCATTTGTTGCACAGATTGCTTCTAGCACAGTAATATTTGTTTCTTTCCTGTTTATATTCGTTGATCAGTCTACTAAATGGATATATATGAGCTTCATTTGATAGCACTAAACTTGTGTGGGGGTTCCTGTTCTGTGCCACCACTGTGTACATGTGTGCTTCTCTGTAGAGCTGTGGAAGGGTGTTCCTCCACCATCAGAGAAACCCCTTTTCTTGGCTTCCCACGCTTTTCTGGATGAGCGTTATTTGAATGCTTCTCTTGATTTTGAAAGTTGGAGGGGAAAGGCAGTTTGCTGACAAAAGGAAACATCTCCTGGCCTCTGGCTTCTCTTCTTACTTAATTGTAGTGCTATTTATCTCTTCTTCACAGCTGTTAGGTACTCTGGAAGCGAGGTGGTCAAAAGAGAGGGTTGTGGCTTCTGAGAGTGGTATGTCCTGTTCCAGGACTAACTTCCCTTCTGTGCCCTGCAGGCTGAGGTTTGTAGGCAAAAGAGCACCCTTGTGATTGCCTGGCTTAAAGCTTTGAGAGAACGTGCACTCCTTCTTTTCATAACCTGAACATTGGGGGTGGTTTTGGTTAATTTGTACTTATAAGAAGCTGTTTTTCTGTTTGTGTACTTGAGATGATGCTGTTTTTGAAAAACTCCTGTAAGTTCAGGATTTGTATTGAGTATAATAAAATTATAGTGGAAGTGGCAAGAATGTAGCCTTTCATTCCCTTTTCTCACACCCTTAATATGATTGTAGGTAGCTGTAATAGAGGAAGCACTTGTCCATTGCATGGGTTCTGACAACTGTGGGAACAGGGAAAGCTCCTCCTGTGTGTTCAGAGTTGGGCCTTTGAAGCAGGGCCGGCAGCCTTTCATTTAACAGCATCCTGTGCATTAGTACAAGAGAATTCTGCTGTGTGCCTTTTATAAAAGTGCCATATGACTTAAATTTTAACACATTCTGCTGCTTTTTAGTATTGTAGTGTTCGTGGAAAATGTGCTGTAAGACTAGAAACATGATTGTGTTATACAGTTAATTAAAAATAAAGGCAGATTTTTAATATGAGCTCAGTCAGTGAAATACATCAACAAAGACTTTTTTGTTGGCTGTCAAGTGAGAAAAACAGAAAAGACTCAAATTCTTTCTCTAATATTTCCTTCCAGTCTGACTCATCAGTAGAAATTGTGAAGAGCTGCAGAAGAGAAGCCAAACAGACAAGCTGATAACTCAAAGAAATACTCTTTTGAGTTTGGGGTTCAGAGTGGAGTCATCATGAGCGATGTTACCATTGTGAAGGAAGGCTGGGTACAGAAGAGGGGTAAGTTCTGCCTTTTAATGGAAAGTGCTTGCTGATGTCTCCTACACCGCGTGCAGTGCTATTACATGGTTACACAGATGAATGTTCTTGATTTATCTTCTGGTCTGGAGCAAGCTAATCTGATTAAGGCCTTGTTGGTATTGCTACGTAACCCTGAGCAGTGCCCCTGTTTGTGGGGGTAACTGGCAGTGCAGAAGTTGGACTTGGTAATTCCTACTTCACCTTGAACCTTGCTGCTGCAGCTGCTGTTACCTGTGCAGCAGACTAAGCTGGCTGTTGTGGCAGCTGGAAGAGGCAGTAATAGAGGTGTGCTGTCAGAGGTTGCCAGGAAACTGCTGTAGATGTGATACTTTGTGTGAAATTTCCTAGATGCCAAAATCATTCAGTGTGCCTCAGCTTGTACTACAGATGCAAGTAGTGCCAGTAAAGTCAACATATTACTTGCATAAAGCTCAGCATACACCTTATTACTTAACAGACCTGGAAGACATATGATTAAAGAATATGTTCCTAACTATAAGCCAATATAAAGTATGATTTTCTGTTACATTTGAATTCCTGTGAATTCTTGAGATATGTCTTTAAAATGTTCCACCATGTGATTTGCAAATTTAGGGAGGTTGCTGTATGTTCAGCTATGAATGTGAAACCTCTAGAAATATCTGGCATTCATATCATGTGATGAACTTTGGATGAAATCTTCCACGCTTCATGCTGCTCTGCTTTAGGTTGTGGTTGCACACATGATTATTTTCAAAAGAATATAACCTCTCTCACAGAGAGGGGGTGATCTGGATTTTAGGGTGATTTATGCCATGACTTTCTGTGATCCTAGCCCAGAAAGATTAGACTGAAATAGTGGGAACAAAATTACCCTTTAATTTACAAAGAAATGCTTTGTTTTAATAGCAGTGTGTGAAGACAAAGATCATTATTAGCTTTGTTATTGCAGATTGACATTAAATGTCAAGGAAGGCAAGATAATGAGAGAAAAAGTTTATTATTCTTCTATTATTCCTGCATAAATTGTATTTCAGGATGCATTATGGGTATTGTAAATGAAAATGAGCTAAACCACGTTAAGCTTAAGGCCTACTTCCTATTTTGGAGTGTATACCTATATTTATAGCAAATAGTATTTTACAAGACAGGAACTATTTAAAATTTTAAGTTATTTTTCCTTTCCACCTTGTTGTTGTTTACTCAGTTTACAGATCTGATTTCCTTTTTATTTATTTCATTTACATTTATTTCAAATGTATTTGAATGGTTAGGATGCTCCAAATAATTTTCTTTTACATGACATCAGTTCCTTCAGGTAATATTGTTCATTCTTATTACAACTAATATCAACTCTGTGAGCACTGGATATGCATATATTAATTACTGGGATCCAGAAATGGACACTGAAATTCAAAGTCTTACTAAATATTTGAAATTCTGAAATGTTAAATAAAGGTTTTTCTTCTTACTGTGTTTTACTATCAATTAATTGAAGAAAAGCCCACCAAGTTGACATTTTGAGATCAGTTTTGTTAGTAATTGTTTTCTTTTCCAATTAAAGACATTTAATGGTATTCATTTTTCCTTATCACGAATAACTTTGAATTTATGGTTTTTTTTTTTTCTTCTTGCTATACGTAACTGTGTAGGTTTCAGTGGAAATTTTTTTAATTGCATCTAATATTGTCCTTAATTTTCTTTGTCTGACTTATTCTGGTTGTTGGTGGGTTAAAGTGTTTCTTTTGTTTGTTTCTGAAAACAGAAGGAAAAGCACAGTTGTGTTTCACAATGCGAAGAATTCGTAAGCATTTTATTCAATGTTCATACGTATCACGTAATTACAACTTTTACTCTGACCTTGCTCTGGAGCAAGAAAATCAAAGTTGCTAAGTGCATTTGTTAAATTTTGCCGAGAAAAAGTATCCAACTTTGATCTAGATTCGGAGAATACGCTCAGTAAACACTTATTTTGGCAGCTATGTATTCTCTGTCTGTGTAAAGAAGCATCGTGGGATTAGGTAAAGCTGTCTTGCTTCCACCAGTGATCATTCTGTTACAATTTTAACATGAATTCTTTGATCATCAGCACTTGATAACTCATTGGCTCAGTTCACAGGCTGGTTTTGGTAGTTACAAGCCACGTTCCACCTGGAGAAGGGGGCGTGTGGGATCTCTCCTCCAGGCAGACGCTGAATGAATTCCAGCCCCAGTGACCAGTCCTTTGGACAGCCCCGAGCCAAGTGTATGGTGCAGCATAAATTTCTGAGACTCCAGACTGAATTTATCTAGAAATAAAACTTGTAAACCCTTCCTGCTAGGAACATAGGGGCTTGGGCTGCTTCAGTTGACTGATCTGTTTCTATTATGCTGAATTACTTGGTCGTGTGACTGTAACCCTGGACCTTTTAAAATTGTCCCCTTCAGCAGTCAGTATGGTTTGTGATACAAGGAAAGGGAAAAAAAATCCAACTTCTTTTTGAGATTCGCAGCCCAGTCAAGAGTATGAAGATGACTTGAAGCTATTGGGATGAAAAATGGTTTTGAGGAGCTGTTTAATGAGATGGGCCATTACAAAGGCGAGTTAGGCGAGCTCAATGTAGAAATGGGAGGGGAGGACTAAAAATAGAGGTAGGGATCTCTCTCTGAATTGAGACTCTGCTAGAGAGAGGCTAGGTAAGACAGGGTATGGTAGGGAACCATGAATGGCTGTGAAATGCAGTGAAAAGATGCTTGCTTTATTATTATTCTTAGTGCTGTATCGATGTCAGTAATAGAGGGCTGAGGGCTATATGTTTGTAAGGTTTTAAGTGCTGTTGAGCACTGAAGAATCAGATGTGATGCTACACAGTTGGCTTCAAAGTTCTGGTTTTCTGTGTCTGCTTAAATGAGGCACCCATTGAAGTATTAATGTTTTACTCAAAATTAAGAAATGGCAGAATTAAGTTTTTTTGGGACTGATCATACTTGGGCTTTGAGTGGTCTTTAGGAGAAGCAGTTTCAGTGTGTTGAGACTAGATGACACTGTGGAAGAGTAAGCTGCTGTATATGAAAAGTAAAACAAGCAGAGATGACAGGCTGGAGGTGAGAACTTTGGACAACAGAAGACACAAAACCCAGGGAGAAGCAGTGCCTGAGAAGCCTGGGGGAGCTCAGGTCCCAGGTGAAAGGAGACCCTGGAGCACCGTGACTGGGTGTGCCTGAACAAGTAATGCAGCCCAGCAAGAGCACATTCAGAGAATGAAATAATTGGTGATGGGGACTCGATACCTATCCACACTTAGTGCATTAGGAAAGTGAAGTGGGTGTTAATTTGGACTGGCTCCTGTCTGCTTCTGTGCCCCTTTGGCAGTGGTGGTGCTTCTGGAGCACATCGTGTGGCTTTTAGTTTATCTGAAAGGAACCAGGCTCGTGCACCGTGCGACTGCTTCAAGCAGGAGATGAAAGTGCAATAACTAGGGTGGTGGGAAGATATGCTGCAAAAGCACTTGCCTTATCTGAACTAAAGTACAGATTCCGATCCCTGTGAGACATCAGACCTTGAACAGTGGAGAGCCAGCAGAGCAGTCTCCTTAGAGCAGAGTCTCTGCTCAGGCAAGAGAGGAGTGGGAATGTATTTTGTAAGGATGTCTTTGTGGTTGTAACTTACTGTCTTAGATCCACTGACAAGAACCAAGCAGCTCATGGCCTGTGTCCATGTGTGGCTGCAAAGATATTTTTGCAATTCACTGGCTCAGTGAGGATAATTTTTACCTTTTTCAGTGTTCTCCAGTTATACCTGTAGCCAGATTAGGAGAGAGATGCATTGTCTTCATTTATGAATTTACTTTTTAGATGACACCAGCATTTTTCCTTGTAGTGCATACAGATGAAAGGGAAGCAGTTTTGACTAAAAAATCTTAAATAGAGTGACCTGAACCTTATTGCTGATATGCAGAAATTAAATATTTGACATTATTGCAGTTAGTGTAAGCACTCTGCAGTAATTGCTGAAATGAGTTTTACATTTTGGATTTGCAGAGGACAATGTTTTGCAGAGCGAGTATCTTTAAATTTATGTAAAAGTTAGTATCCTTAATTTTACTTAACATGCTTTTACTGTATTAACTAAATTAAATTTAATGATTTGCTGAGAGGGATATGTTTTCAATTTATCAGTTTAGAATTTTTTTTTTTTTACATGATGAACATACCTAGTGTGATTAGGGCTGTATCACTACAAAAGTGAGCTTTGTGCATATAATTAATGTGGTATTTTTTCTTTAAAGCCAAAGTTTTCTGAGCTGTAGACTTGACCTTGTCTGTGATCTATAATAGTCACAACAATTAGATTTAAGAATCTTTCATAACTATGCTTAATTGCAACCTAATTTCTTTATATATAACCTGTGCACAGAATTTCAATTAATTTAAACATATGAAAAGATTTAAGAGTTTCTGTTACCATGTTACTGAAGGATCATTAGGGACAAAGGAAGAATTGACACAGATGCTAACTTTTTAAAGGACCCAGTTTTATATTTAACATGTCGGCTAACTTTGTCTTTAATTGAAAGAGTAAGGTTTTGGTGAGGATATACCTGGTGTGTAAGGCACAACACGATGGCTAAATCATTGTTTAAAGACAAAATGTTGTCAGTTTAAGTTAGTGCTTGTGTTGCCACACTTTGATTGCCTTTCCTCTGTTTGGGCTGCGGCGTCCTGGTGTGGTGCGTTAGGTCAGAGCACAATCTTCACACAGCTCACGTGGTACATGGACCAGCATTCCAATTCTGCAGAGAGGGAACCAAAGTCCAAAATTGTTGTGGCTTAACTGTAATAACTTAAGAAGTTTGATGTAATGAGATGGTGGTAAAAAAACAGATGTCATGAAGCTTTCCTGTAATGAGATTGTCCTGTAAATAGTGTATCGCTGAAATACTGTAATAAGATTTTTCACTCAATGTTTTTCTTTTTCTTCTTTTTTAAAGTACCTTTCATAACTTCTTAGTATCTAAAGGTGAAGTAGTGTTAGTATTTCTAAACTCATACAGTTCATAGAATGTGTTTGATTTACTGTGATGAGATTGACTCAACTCTGATCTGTTTTCATTTTTGAGATTCAGGACATGATGCAGGTATCATGGGATTTTGAGAAATAACTGTGTGGAAAATATTTACTATTGTTATATCTTCTATCAAGAAGAATAAATAGCGTAGTGGAATAATCTATTGTTCCAAACAGTAATGGAATTGTTGTTTAAAGTACAAATTATTTATAGTCTTAGAGTAACACGTCTTCTCCCTCCTCCCCCTGGCTGAAATCCAGAAAAAGAACTGTATTATTTCATGTAGTGGACATTGGGTTTTACAGTTGAACCAAGACCAAACAGATGTTAATTTTGGAAATACACACAGGAGATTGAGTTCATGTGGTATGTTTGAGGTTTTTTTTCTTTTTTTTTTTTTTTTTTTTTTTGGTTTTTTTCGGGGTTTTTTTTTTTTTTTTTTATTGGTTTTGATCGGGGTTTTTTGTATGTTTTTTTAATGGGGGCATAAATGCCTTGATTGGAAAATTAATCTCAGAAGTTATGGTATTAACTGAGTGTTATTCACAACCTGTCAGAAATCTTGTTTGCAGATTGTCTGAATTATTTGAGCAATTTAACACACCTCTAACAAAGACAAATTTAAATAGACTGTGTTGGAACATCTGCTACACAAAGTAGAAGAAATTTAAATCATTTTTTTCTAATTGTCCTAGCAAATAGTAGTTTAAGGTAAAGTCTTGATTGATAAACGACTTGAAACTAAACAAGCCTTTCATATTGTAGTTGTTCTACTCTAATTCTGTCTAATTAATGTAAAATGTGAAGTTCCAACAAAATATATGAATTTAAAAGAGGCAGTTTCACGTGGACCAAAGGGAGGAAAAATGGCAGTGTGACCTTTGTTATATCCTTATATGGTAGCTAGATTTTTTTTTTTTTTTAATTCCCAGAGAGTTAAGAGATTGCTGTATCTTGCACTCAGTGTAGAAATGGATTTAGGTAAATCTCTGAAGTTGCTTGCAGTCAGCACTGCTTGGTATTTTTTGTTTGTTTGTAGGTTTTTGTCTTTACTGTTGGGTTTTGTTGGTTTTGTTTTTTGTTTGTTTGGGTGTTTTTTGATTTTTTTTCCCCCACATACATTATGAGCAGAGATCTATGTATTTAGATGCTGTTTTCCTGCAGGTACCCCACTGAGAGAGGAGGGCCTTGGAGCCCTTTCTCTGTCCCACTCACTTTGTAGTTGACTACCAAGATCTTCCTTTTGGAATAATTATAACCTTTTTATCCATATTTTTCCTCGAAGAGGATCAGAGCCATATGAAAATCTTAAACTTGATGTAACTTGGATGAGGTGCTCTCTTTGCTAAATAACTTTATTCCAGATATTTTTAGGTAGTGCACGGGTGAGTGTAATTTTTGCAGCTCTCCACCTTGTACTGTTACCAGTTTCTGTTCCTAAAGGCAGTTTGCAATAGAAGTTGAAGCATGAAACGCAAAGTATTTTAAGCAGTCTCAAGATTATCCCTGCTGCAATATCCTTGTTGAATGCCAGTTTAGATAAATGTGCATGGTTGATTAATTTTAAATTTTTTAAAATTGTTTTTGTTTCGTTGTAGGTATAATAGAGACTGTTGCCAGTTTTTAAATGGTTGTATGGTTTTGATTCTTGTCAGTAAAAATGAAGCTCTTGTACATGGAGCTGTATTGTAGGTGATAGTGGCTAAAAATCTGTTTGTTTTCCTTGCAGTTGCTTGCAGGGCATATTTCTGGTGCTTATCACTTTGGGCTTAAAGCTTTTGCATATCCTGAGTTTTATGGTAGAAAAGTGCTTTTGCTATTGCTGGCAGGAACAGGGTGCTTGATACACAGGAAGATACCTGAGCAATGGGTGTTTTGGAGTATTCTGGACCCAGTGGCCTTACACATTCTTGTCTGTCTGTTCCATTTCCTGTATAATGAATGCTGCCTGGTTGCTCACCTTCTGAAGGTTTTCTCCATTCATGGTGGTTTCTCTTATTCACACTGCTTAGTTACCCATGAAAGCAATACTTGTAAAGAAGCAAGGTTAAACATTATCTGTTGCAGGGATTAGGGAAGGAAGATGTTAGTGATTCATTGCCCTTTTCCTGCTCACAACCCTTTTGGCCTGGCAGTGCTGCACCACCAGCAAATGTCCAAGGGATGCTGTTGGGGAAGAATTTGAAGAACCATTTGGCAAATACATGTTTTCTGTTTATTAAAATCTCTGCTTTTTACTTGAAGCTTAAATAGTCACGCTGTATAATACCTTTGGCATGCTGTAATACATTGGTTGCATTTGAAATTCCTTTGTGTTTGTGTTACTTTTACCTTGTTTTTGTAAGGATAATATGCTTGCAATACCAGAACTTTTGATACCTTGTAAAAAATCATCTCAACATACCTACATGCCAGTCCAACAAATCTCCCAAGTCTTTGTGATTTATTTTATTTCAGAAGCAGTCTATGTACCTGTTCTTCTCACCTCAGCTAGGTCAATCAGCTTATGCCTCTGTGGGAACCACTTCTTTAATACTACCCCTGCTGTAATCATCAAAAACATTATTGAGGTCAAGAGCTGTGACTTGAAACTGGGTTCTGAAACTGGGAAAAGTTTTGGGACTGGACTAAGAACTCAGAGTTTTAGGGCATGAGACAAATGAGGCTGCAGATTAGGATATTGAAAATAAGCTTTTTTTCAATAAAGAAACTTTAGGGAGAAGACCAGGGAAGAAGATTTTATAACCACTCAGTGCTGTCCTGGTTGTCTTTTGTTTTCTAAGAGGAGCTGTTGACCCTTCATGAGCATCTGTACAAATTGTTGACAAAATGAGAGGCTTTTTTCCATCAAAACGTGGAAAGATGCTGGTAGTAAGTGGGATTTATTCAATATCCAAGTTCTTGAGAGCAGTTTAATCTAAATTGCAGTCAAAACATTATTGCTTAGTTTCAACAGCACAGACCTTAACTTGCTCTGGGGGGGATTCCCGCTTCCCACGGTAGGACTCCATCAGCATAATAGAGGCAAATCTGTTGAGATATGCTTAGATTTTGGTTCAAGCTACATATGAATGTTTCCAGAGCTTTGCTTTGGATGCCCTGTCATGTCTGTTCCTACGGACTTGAGAGCCCCTCGGCAGTGAGAATGGATGAGTGGTGGTCACAGTGTAAGCCAAAGCTTGTAGTAGTTGATAATTGGGAGATTTGCTTCAGATGTATACTCCTTATCTGTAATATTGGTGTACCTGCAGTCTCATTTTTTCCAGGGCTCTTTTATACCATCTCTTACTAGTACTACTTACTCTTACTTTGTCTCTCAGCTAGGCTGTGTTGTTATTGGTTCCTTCCCTTGCAACTCGGGGCATTGTTAGCTTATTTATATAAGCCTAAGTAAATTTCTTTGTAATCAGATCATTGCAACTGACATCTTATTTACTGTAAATTCTTAGTTTATAGTTTGCTTTCTAACAAAGTGCTTTCTTAAAAACTGATAGGAAGATAGGAAATGAATGTGTAGATGCCAGAACACTGATAAGAAAACACATTCTCTTTTTCGAGATAGATTCAGAAGATCACTTCCAAATTGATGGCTGTCTTGACTTTGGGAGTAGTCTTCCCAAAAATACTGAATTACAGTATGGTAGCGTATTAACTGTGTAAAATTAGAAAGTTCCCGGTTTCATTAGTTGTTATCATTTTTGCATTGAAATTTGAAATTGTGTAATCCTCAGTTATTCACATTTGAACAGCTGAAATGTAAAAGAATTTACTGGGCACAGCTTCCTGATAGTCTTTTTTTACATTGTCACAATAAGAAAGTTACTGTAACCGGAACAGTCTTCACAAATAGCTGCAAATTAGGCTGAAATACTGAGAACCACACCACCAGCAAGAGATTTGAGGGCTACTTTGATACAAATTCTCTGCGATTTTGGTTGTGATAAATTTATGGAAAACCTAGTTCATAGTGAAGGAAGACATGTAAGATGGTAAATTATATAAAAAACTGGGCCAATAGTACCTTAAATTTGGCACTCAGTGTTGTGGAAATGTGAATTTGTCAGAGTCACAGTTTCCCTCAGATAAAATTGAAACAGTATTGTTACTTCACCTCAGAGACTTCCTGAATGTGAGTTTGTTTATCTTTGTGAAACTTCTAAATGCCTTACATTACAATATTCAGTCTTTTAAAACTATAATTTTATATAATTTAAATATAATTTTTGTATAGGAAGTAAAATCAGTCTAATAGTTGAAGTTTAGTCTGAATGAGAAGAGGTGGATTTTCTTTGATTTTGTTTATCCTGACACATTGCAGAGGAAGAGGTAAAATCTGTTAGGTTGTACAAGGAGACAACTTGTTAAAGAAAATGGAAAAACCTTAAGGTTAGCTCTTTTGTTAGGTGTCTTCCAGAGATATTGGAGGAAACCCTTGAACAATGATCCTTGGGAGAGAGTCATCTGTAGGAACATGACAGCATCTCTCCCTATGCTTGCACACTTTTGATCTCGTGAAACTGCAGATGGATTAGTGGTATAACTTTCACATGCATAAAAATTCCTTCTAAGTAGTGTGCTTCTATATAGTGTCTTCTGCTTTACTTTGAGGCTGGTATTCACTCTGTTTTGAACTGTGTTGGCTTTTTTAATGTCATGCCAGCGTATGCATGCTGACTAATACATTGGAAACTTTTCTGAACAACTTTATTCTTATCTTGAGAAACAGCAGCAGCTACTATATTTTAATTAGAAGCTTGTGAACTTGCCCCTGATGCTCTTCCATGTTTACTTGAAACTTAAGTGGAAGCTGTTGCTGAAATGGGGGAAGTGTCATGTCCTGCCCTAGCTCGGTTGTCTTGGCACTTGTGCTCATAATGGTGACATGGTGAATCATGCCAAGAAATTTATCTGGCTGAAAATGAATCTATTTTTATTTTCCTAGCTAACTTTCAGATGGATCATTTCCCTGACCTGACTCACCGTGTAGCTGCACAAACAGTGGAGCTGGCAAACCCGGGAATGGGACAGCGGCCACGTGGAGGGGCAGGACAGCTCCCTGCTAGTGGCAGCCCCCACCTTTGCAAGAGTGAATTGGCTACAGAACTGCACCTAAAACCTATATTGTCACTACCACAGGACTATGGCACAACTAGTTTGTATTTCAAGACGGTTTTCTTTGAAATTAGCGTTTAGAAAAGGACCGTTGATTTATTCTGTGCTAGTTGTAAATGAGATTGAATTAAAAAATGCCACCAGGAGGGTTAGGTAATTCCTATTCCTGTGTGTTTATAGTTTTTAAACAAACAGAAGTTTTTCACAGGAGAGTGACTTGGCTAATGTCTGGAACATTATGTGGTTCCTTAATCTAAATAATAGAGTAGCTTTTTAATCCTCTTGTGTTTATAGCTTGAAAGGTGTTTAAAAAGAGTATTTTAACCAAAAAACTCTCAAAGCTTACGATAGACAGGTATACTCTTCTGAGGCTGGTGAGTTGTTGGCTTCTAGGTATTACTCCAGATTGAAATAATACTTGTGGTTTTCAGAGTTCAGAATATTCATAGTGTGTTGGTGGACAATCAGTGAAACTTCAGGTAATGTTAATTTGTGAGAGTCTTGAGTTTTCTTGTAGATTTTTTGCTACATTAGGTAGAATACTTATAAAGTAGATTTTGTCTGAACTTCATTCTTTGCAATGAATACCCTATTTCTGGGTTTGCTTGGTTATATAACAAAGTTTGGAGAAGGATCACGTTCTTTGCTTTCAACTTACACATGAATATTTTGAATGAATTTTTGTTGTGAACATTGTATTTAAGATCCTTTTGGCTGGTTTTGAGTCTGAGAATCTTATACTTTTTATTTACACCATGTGCATAGGATTTTATGTGGAACTGCTGTTGGCACAAAGAGGCTTATGTAGAGATGATGAACATTTCCCTTTCCAAATATCCTTGCTCCAGAGGATATTTGCTGTTATTTGCAGCTCTGTGGACAGCCATGCTGATATTAGATGAAATAGAAAACTTCCTCGGCAACTGAAACAAAGAGTCAAAACCCCCAAATGAAACCAGACCAGCTGGTTTTAGGGATTCTTTCAAATACTTTGTGTTCCCCTACATCCTCTCCAGGGTAGAGAAGAAGATCCAAGAAGTTAGCTGCAGATATTATTTAGTCTACAAATGGACAGCTGGGGAAACAGTTATAGCATATTATTTGTGGTGTATAATAGCTGTGTAATACTTAGTAATGTATTTGTCTGAGATATGTTTTTTGTGCCAGCTGCCTCCATATCCGTATAGTCATGAATAGATAATCACACAGATGTTGAGTGCATTGGTAGTGAGGTTTTAAAGAATCTGCTGTAGATAGGTAGTAGTAACAATAATAATAAACCAAATAATAATATGAATACATTATTGCTATTTTTATTACTATAATTATCCCCCCCCTTCAATAATAAAAACTTGACCCACTCAAAGAAGGTCACATTCTAAAAAATTCTAACATTAATAGGTTTTTCGTGTCTTTTTGAGGAACATGGTTCAATAATTTAACTTATTCTTGCGTAAGAATATAAAATCCAAATTTGTGTTGGTTTCTTGTAATGAATTTTCCTGTAAAAAAGGTAACAAGTTGGTACTCCAGAGCAGAATGAAATAAACAGGAACAAAAAGGCTCTTTTTATTGGGAGGCAATATGAGTGCAGAAGCATCATTGTGTAGTCATCCAGAGTGTGTCTGACCTCTCCTTACGAAAGGAAAGTATCTCTGTGAATTTTGGTGGATAGAAAACCACAGGTCATTCTGTTCAATGAAATAATTGTCACTGGTAAATTACCTCACAGTAAGCATTTGTGTTTTTGTAGTAAATACAATCCTGCATTATAGCTTTAGCATATTAATAGCCTTTCCTTTCTTGCAATCCACTATATTTCTTAAAAGCCATCTGTGGTTTGTGAGCTGTTGGTGTCAATAGATTTGTAGCTTTAGCATAGAGGAAAGTTTTATATTGATTACATGCATGGTTTATAAAAAGGGTGGCTTACCATGATCTCTTGTCTTTTGGCAATTAACATATTTAAAAATGCTCCAAATAACTTGTCATCTTTAGAGTTCCTTAAAAATCTGCTTGTATTTCTTCACTTAGAGTGTGATACTTTATTTTTTTAACACACAAAGCAAGAAATTAATCTATTTTAATCTTTCCTGGGAATAGATAAATATTAGGAATTACTCTCTACTGAGAAATTCCATGCATTGTGATTTAACCAATGTCTGAGGAATGCAGTATTGCTCTCTAGAACACACCCAATAGGAAGAGAATGGTGTTTCAAAATGTGCCATCTGAAACAAAAGGGTTTAGTGTGCATAACGTCTTGGAAAGGCTTAGAATCATAAAGGTAGAACTCAATAAATCATGTGAAGTTGGCAGTTATTTAAGTCCTCATTGTGAGAGAAGAGGTATCTTTTTGTAAATCTTAACTGCACTGATGTTTCTTCTTAACCATGGAATGGTGTGAGCTGCTGGGAGCCTGGGATATCAAGCAGGTACCAAGAGAAGTAAAGATCAGGAGAACTTTCTCAGAGTCTGTTTTAAGGATAATCTCCAAGGAAATAGCCTTTTATGCTCATGCTGCACTGAGCAGCACTCTTTTTTCTGAAAGCAAAATATGCCTTGATGGCTTCATCTTCTATTGTAGTTAGAGATTCTGTTCCTAGTTTGAAATTGTAAAAATGGAAGAATTGGTAATGTTTCCAAGATATTTTCTTTTGGTTCATACTGTAAACCATACTGGATATTTCTGGTGTAAAAATCTGCCATTAGTTTTGCCACACATTTCCCTTGGCCACAGTTGCTCTCTGGTCTTGTTTGAAAGAGTCACTGGTAAATGCCACAATTTTTGCATGGCTCTAAGCAGCCTCTTGAGAGTAGAGAGTGATTGGTAAAAAAGGAAGGATACAGAGAATGGAGAAGCTTAAAATATGGGTTAGATAGGCTGGGAAAATGAGCAAGTTTGGTATGGAAGTGAGGTACCTGTATTGCTAGATACAGCATCAAGGAATTATGAAATGGAGAAAGTTTAATGTGGAGATAGGGTTTCAGAAAAAAAAAAATACTGAAAGCTTGCATTGCAGGGACTGGTAATTTTTAATTGCTTAAGAAAGCATGAGAAGTCTCTGAAAAAAACAAGAATTCCATGGTAATTGCAGTAACTTCTGTAATGCTGCAAAGCATCCTTGTCTTTCAGTATTTAGAAGGTGAAGTTAAGACCATTATTTTTTGTTTAGGTTTTTTTTTGAGTGCTTTGTTTACCATGCTGTTATATAATTATAAGGAAAAAATAATAGACAAATAAAATTTTCCCTGAAAACTCCCAGCTCAAAGTCTGCACTGGAAAGTAAAAGACTACAAGAAAGGAATAAATTTATATATCTTGGTAGTAAGGTGCCTGTCATCTGGGGATTTCAGTAAGGAGCTAGCATTGCAAATTGGCAAGGCAACAGTTTCATTTACCAACTAAATAAGATACGGTCATAAAAATCCATGTTTTAAAGACCAGGGTGTGAAACTTCAACTCAGATATTGCTTTCCATCACAACATATGGATGTGAAAGCTGGAAATCCAACAAAGGTACAGACATCTAAATGCCTTTGAAAGCAAATGCCTTAGAAAAATACTATGTATTAAATGGAATGAATTTATAACAGATGCCAAGATTCATTAGACAGCTCAAAAACCCCTTGGCTCTAAAGTTATCCAGAAAAGAAGATGGAATTATCATCTGGAACATATGTTAAGAATGAAGCCAGAGCATCTGTCATGGAAAACATGCCACTGGGCAGCTGGAGGAACACACAAAAAGCACCAACTGAAAGAGTCTCTCCATCGAGCAACACCAAAGGTAAAAAGGTTGTGGGACATGGCCCTGGATGTGCCAGGAGTGGTTCAGAGCAGACAAAAACTGCACAGGGCTTTTTGGCTCTTTGTGGGCTCTTTTCAGTATTGTAAATGCCAGAGTTTTGGGTTGTTTTCTCTTAATACTGCAGATAGCAAGGAGTGATTAAAAGTGGGAGGTCAGAAATAAAAAGTGCAGATTACTAAGTAGAGTATTTAATTATAATGTATTTTAGTTTATTTTAGAATTTGTATATAATTTCAGCCCTGAGAACAGAAAGAAGGTTGTGTAATTAAATAAATCTTCAGATGCATTCCCACTGATTTGCTTAATGTATAATAGAGCATTCAGGATTATTTCAATAAAAATCCAGGCTTATTTTATCCAAGTAACCTACAGATGACAGTACTATGAATTAACTTTTCCCTGAGAACACTTGCTCTTATATTTTTCTACTTTTTTCACTACATTAGGAGTTCTGGAATTTCTAAACCAGCATCTCTGCAATATAGTGTCTTTTAACTTGCCCTATGAGCCTAATGTTCAAAGGTTTGTGTTGGAAGCAGCAGAATTTATATTTTATGAAAGACTTCTGGTTGAAATGGAAGCTTTCAAATCTGTTATCTCAATCTGTCTCTTGCTCATGCGTTATGGAAAATGTTTTATTAAATATAACAATCTCAACAAAGTTTGTCCAAAGTAAGCATTCAGTAATGTCTTAGACTTGGTAAATGTAATTGGTTTGTATTTTGTTTTCCCCTTGTGATATTCAAAGGGGAAAAAATCTCCCAAACAGGGGTGTGGGTGTGTGTGCGTGTTATGGTTTGTTTGTTTTCTTGGTTTCTTGGGGAGTGGTGGTTTTTTGGCTTTTGGTGGGTTTTTTTTGGTTAATTTGGGTTGTTTGGTTTTTTTTCTTCCCCTCACAGAGTAATCTCACTGACTCCCAGCCTAACACATGGGAATGAGTGTATCCTGTGAGAAGTCTGAACAACTCACCTTCTAGATGCATCTTATGATTCTAAGTAGTGAACTAAGACTGTTAGTTCCACTTAGCAGGATAACAAGTTTAGGCAAAATGAATAACTCTTCAAACATTTCCAAAGTTTATTGATAGCTGCAGCTTTTCTGCTTCTTCCACTTACAGTGTGATGAGTGTTCCGGTGATTATTTATTAATGCCTCATAAAAGAGAGAAAAGCTTTCAAACGCAATTCATCTGTAGTTACAGGCTCAATGTTGAGGAAACAAAATTTGGTTTTATTTTTCTTCTAAAATATTTACAGATAGTATTTTTATCCCATTTACACATTTGGTGTTGGTGGAGCTCAGTTCAGATGCCTTCCTCTCATGCACTGGAGATAAAGCATCTATCTTTAGTCTGTCCTGCAGAGCCTGCACTGTCATGATTTTCTACTTTGACAAATTCTGCATCTGATTTATTGTGTAATTAGGTCCAGTTAGGATTGTAGTTAAAACTAACAAATTTTGTCTGAGGTTGTCCATTCTGTCAAATTCAGAGCAGATTTCAGTTATGTAAATTAATCCAGCACACTCCAGAATATCTCTTTTATTTCCATGGCCATTTGCTCTTTTGTGTGCATGGCAACTGAAATTTCTGTGTATCCAGATTGTTACAATGTACTTTTAGTAGTATTGAAGGCAAACTTAGAAATAATGTCTCTGGCAATAAAAGAAGTGAAAAGACATTGTGTAATATAGTGTTCCAAGTTATGTATTGCCTAGAGGTTTGAAATGCAGTTGCCCTGTGCTCAGTGCAAAAGATTTTTGCTCAAGAGTACATAACAATAAAAAATCTTCAAGAGCTAAAAATACAGGATTACTGTACTCTTTGACCTGTGGTCAGAGAGTTGGCAGGAGTTGCCTTGTATTGTTTGTTCAAGGTTTGTTTGAAGAGAACAATTATAGGATGATCATTAAAAATACTGACATGTTTTTCAGGAGCAGAGGATTAAAAACACATCTTTAAGAAAGAGGGTTTTTAAATATTAAGTTGGATTGAATTTAAGAAAGTAGGAACAAAAAGAAAACATTGTTTAAATCTTAATTTGAATTCCAGTTATTGATCAAGTGGTTGGTGTTGAAATTGCGTGTATTTCTGTGCATTTTCAATGTAGTGTTTTGATACAATATACTACAAAATCTAACTTAACATAATCTTGATATCTTAAGAAAGATAGGCAACCCCTCCATGTAGAAGATCTCCAGCAGGACGAGAGGAGTCCTTGGTGGATTGTTATCAAAGACTGTATGAAGACTTCATCCCCCCATTTTGATGCACAGTCAAAATCAATATAGACATACAGGGTAGTAGTTATGACTGAGAGGGTTTGCCAGGTTGATAGCCTTGAATGAGTGATTCTCTGGGATTGAACTCTGGTTTGCACAGTGAGAGTATGTGGGTTCCCACAGTACAGCTCTGCTGAGTTTATGCCAGGTTTTTTGCTAAATTAGTTCTGTAATAAAATTGGAATGTTTCAGTCTTTGTCTTTCTGCTGTGTAGGGTCAGCATGCCTGCGTTGTTTTGTCCTTGTCCCTGATTCAACTTTATTCCTTTCATAGCTGGTTTGAGATGTTGTTTTGGGAATTGCCTGTGAAGGAGGACTGGCATTTCCCTCCATTTTCCCTTTGGATGTACTGCTGGGTGTAGTCACTCGTGCTCCTCCCAGAAACTGTTTAAAGCAAAATAAAATTTCCCCTCTAGACACACTTTTTAAAAAACCTAGGTAATCATTAATTTTATGATGTTTATAATATTTCATAAGGTGACTGTTAGGAATGTTGTACCTATGATGATGAAAGAGTGCTTCCTGTGTATAAAAACTGTTTATTGAACAAATGGAGAGTTGCAGTGTAGATACTCTTAATAAGATAATGGAGAAATGTATCACTTTCCCATTACCCTCACTGAGCTTGGAGAGCTAGTACAGTTATCCTTACGTTGTAAGCTACCTACTAAGATAAGTGCAAAAATACTGGTCTATGTTTCCAACAAGGCTGCCAATTGAGATTATGTATTGATACATTTTTATTTGACTTAACATTGGAAGAAATTTTGAGTGTTAAAATTGTGTGTCCCCCATGTTGATGAGGACTCAAAACCAAAATTAGTCCATGCATGATGTTTATCTTGGGTGTTGAAAGCTCCAGTGACTATTGGACATGAAGTAGTTCTGCAACTTAACAAACTATTTGGAGCAACTTTCTAGCAACATGTAGTCTAAATTTCCCTCCTGATCATTTTTTGTACTGCCATCTGTAGATGTGAAGCACAATTAATCACTGTCCTCCTTATGAGACTCGCATATTTTAAGATTATTATATTCCGCCTTCTTCTTACTCCCTACCATATCCTCTGTTCTAGGATAAGCCTTGTTATTTTTAGTGTACTTCAAACTTGGAATTTTCTTAAAAAAAAAAAAACCAAACCCTATACAGGCATGTTCTCTTAGAACCTTTACCAATTTAGTGGCCCCTCTCTTAATTTGTTAGTCCTCAAAATCTGTAAATGCTGATATTTCACAGATTTTATCTTTTCCGGATAAAAAGAATAAATGCTTATTTTAGTTCTTTTTTTCTTGATTTGCGTACAACATCTTTGTTAATACGTAGCGTAATGATATTTATCTCTTATGTTATTTGTCTTTTTTGTAACATCATTGCATTGCTTGTTCTTCACAGATTTTTCTAAGACAATCAAATTTCTCAATCTGGACTATTGTAAAGAACTCTTGCTGTCTCGGCATCTCCATATGTGACTGACTTCATAAATTTTTTTTACCTTTAGAAATGTTTATCTTGCTCTTTATTATTCTGTATCTGATTTGCTAAGAGCATCCTTACTCCAAAGGTGTTTTATTAAGATGTACTAATCTGTTCTGTGGGGGTTTTATTTTTTGTTGGCAAATAGCTTTTTTATTAGACCCAAATAAATGATCTCTTCAGTGTGCCTGTGACTGTCAGCTCACTGATCAGCTAAAAACAGAATTAAAGAAATGAGAAATTGAGAATTATTCTTCCATCAATTAATATGTTAGAAAAAAAAATCTAAGGCTTTTAATGGGTGGTGACATCAGAGTGATCGAGGATATTTTAATTGTTCTGGGAAGCTGGCTGAATAATATTAAATTACCTTTTTTTAATCTGTTGATTTCCATAAACTGTTGTAGTATTATTATAACCTTATCTTTTATTAACACATCCTATTACGTTTAAATTTGCCCATGACTTTTTTGTGCTGAGGATTTTTAGTTTGTTTGCTTTAGTATGTATTATAAAGAAAGCTGAAAATAGTATTTGACTGCTTGTGGGTTTTTTAATATTTCAATATTTGTTTCTATTTTGGTGTTTTAGTAATTCTTAGTCTTCTCTGAAGAGACAGAGGACCTTTTTAAATCAAAATAATGTATTTTTGCGATGTTTTATTCACTGAGAAAATAAAGTAATTTTTTGTTTGCTCATATAAAGCTTACTGTTTTCACCTGAGGAAAATAAATATAGTGATATTCTGAACTGTCACAGGTGGTGAAGGTACCCTGAGCAATGGTCTACAAAATCTTTGAGCAGTGACCACTGCAGAAATCTTGCTTTGATAAAAGATTAGATGTCTTTACTTTGACCCCTACTATCCACTGTTGGAGGATTACAAAGTCTCTTTAAAAGTGAGTGTGTACTTAGGTGGGATGGTTATTTCAGTGCATTTGCTTCTGTTTGAGAAGTCTGCTTTCAGGTTTGTGCTAGTGCTAATTTTAAAGAGAAAACATATATAATATATATTCCATGTTTGTTTTTTCTTTGTGTGGGGATGTGGGTTTTTTGGGTTTGGTTTGGGGTTTTTTTTGGTTTTGTTTTTCTTTTTTCTTATTCTTGCTTCCCTGTTCCCTCCCACATTTGCACATTTGTTTGCAAAAAGGGGCTCTCTGCTGTAATAGGGCTTGGGAGTGGAGTTGATCCAGCAGAACTTTTCTGCTACTGTGGTCTCCTTGGCTGTTCCTTTTGTTCCAGCAGGTTGTGAGTGTGATTATATAGGAAATAAACTTCTGAAGTGCTTCCCCCCTTCCCTTTCCCTTGCCTCCAGCAAAACAGACTGTGTTCCTAAGCTCCGGTGTGCGCAAAGTTTCCTGCACGTGTCCTGCCCGTTCAGGAGATGCGCCTTGTTTTTTTGGAAACTTGCAGGCAGTCTTCTGGCTGACATCTCTGCCAGATACCTGAGATTTTAGAGCTGGGGCAAGGTAATTCCTAGGAGAGCAGTCACACGTGACTGGCTTCTGTAGCACAGGAGTTCACCTTGCTCCATTTAGCAGCCAGGCGCAGCACCTGAGGCTGCTGAAGAGGAGATAATCTTCTTACAACCCAGAGCAAATCCCCCGGTGGAGGAGGATTCCTCCAGGTTCTGCCTATTAAAAGGTGGGGATTTCCTACAGTGGGTAGGCTTTGCTCTGACAAGACACCTACATTAGCAGGATTTTGCACAGCACTTGAGACCTAAATGCAGACATATGGAGAGGGTTTAAAAAAAAAAAAGGGTTTTCCCCATAAAGCAGTAATTTTTGACGTTAAGTTCACAGCTTCAGCCTTTGGGTATCTATAGAAATGTTTGGGATCCCAGCCCCCAAGCCAGATCAGTCAGATTTAACTTGCTGATCACAGGTGCCCAATATATGGGTGCCTAGGAATGTGTAGCCAACAGTAAACTCTGTTTCTGATAGATGTTTGTTCTGATTTCCCTTCTTGCTCCTCCCAGTCCCAGCCCCCAGCTTTGCCTGATCTCCATCACCTGGGACTTCAGACAGGATTCATTGGTAAGCATGTTCTTTTGAGGGCTTGGATTATTTTGGAGATGGCAAGTGCCATGTAATGCTAGACTGGACATATGAAACTTGGTATGGTTTTTCTAGGAAGTTACTGTACATTTCCATGTAGATTTCTACTTAAATTCAGTGCACTCTGTCCTCTTCTGATACAGTTTTTGTTGTAGCATGGGATTTCACAGTCCTTTTGTAGTTTTAGACTCACATTCCCTACTTATTAAGCAAATTGGGTGTTTTAATGTGGTCCTACAAGTGCTCATTAAAGCTATTTTTCCAACAGCTGATCATTATTTCTCCCTTTTTTGATTTTTTAAAATTTCCTTTTTTTTTTTTTTTTTAGTTTGAGAAAGCTAGCCAGCAGAGATTTTATTTCATTTGTTCTGTGTAAAGTAGTAATTTCCTTTTCCATTCTTTGTTCTTACAGCCCTTAAACGCTTAGAAATTTGTTTTCAGTTGCTGCAAGTAGCCTAAAAAGGTTTCTGTCTGTTTTATTCTTACCTATGGATGTAGCTGGATGCTTTGTTTATAGTGCCAGACACAATAAGGACTCCATAATCAGCTAATGCTTTTCCAAATGAGTCAAGTGTTTTGGGAGTGTGAATCAGCTTTGAGACCTATTTCTCAATTTTGAAGTCACTCATCTGAGAAGCATGAAACACAGGAATAGGAGAAGCAGGACTGCAAACTTTGCTGATAATGTATTTTTAAATTTCCATAAACTTATTTAAAAATCAAATTGTTTTTATTGGATATGAGTGTCCAGTGGCCCAGTTGGCATTGTTTTCAGCAATCTAGATGATGCTTCTCTTTAATGTGTGTTTTGACTGAATGCTGTATAAGTGACTTTCCTGGATGAAAAAACCTTACATGAACAGTCTTTTTGCAGTTTAACATTGTAGATTTTTTCTACAGAATGTAAGCACACTGATATGTAAACCACCACTGAAGTAGTGTAAAATGGTGATACTGGAGGAATTTTGAATCCTGACCAAATTCACTTTAACTTTGTGGTAGCAAATTTTGCCTTTTCTGCTTTTAGAACTCGTTTTGATACACATAATTTCTTCAGAAAACATATACAGGAAGATCTGCATTTTTAAATTCCCTTCTATAAAGTAATATTTTCTTAAAGGTATGTGAGGATTGTGTTTGTGGATTAGTACACTTTCACAAAGTACAAATTAGAAATTACTTATATTTTCAAATATTCACTTGTTTTATCATATCCGAAAGGTTCTTTGTGGTTTGGTACAAATGTTGGCACAATGAATATGATCCTTGTATGGAGAAATATTTTCATAGTTATGCTGTAGTACCTTAATTTTTTGCTTCGTTGCCATTAGATTTGGAAGACTTGGATCCTGACAGAAGTGTGGTGATAGACACAGATAGGAGGTAAAATGCTTACTATTCTAGTTGTCAATATTTTGTGGAGAGGAAGGACCTGGGTAAAGACCTGTGAGTAAAATCATTTCAGGTCACATCAGAAGTGCAAATTGTGACTTGTATTGCATTAAGGGAGTGGAAGGGAAACTGATAATAACTATTAAATATTTAATATATCTGTAATGATAAAAAATTTACTAGTGAATACATTAAAAAAGTTCCTTATTGAGCTTCAGATATTGAAATGAGATTTTTAAGACCAGACAGGAAATGTGTTTAAATACCTGAGAGCTCCCCTAGAAATTTGTAGTTTTGTTATACGTGAAACTGTGAGCATATCTTAACATTTTACACATACAGTGGAAGACTGCATAGATGAAAGTACCAAAGCCTGTAGTAGTTGAGCTGTAATGTTACTCTATAATGTAATTGGATGCTTATGTTCCATGGGAGGGTTTGCCTGTGAAGGTCTCTGATGTCTGTGCCGAGCCCTGTTGAGATGGATTTGAATCACTGCCAGTGCATTTCTCTGGCGTGTTACAGCCTTACTCCTTACAGTGGTAATTTCGCCTTAAAGTTATAGATTTCCAGATAATATGGCACTGCATTTTAAATACACACACTTTTGGAATTTGAGGGGGAAAAATAATAGCAGAAAACTGAACAGGGGCCTGGACCTTGCAAACGAGCACATCCTCTGCCTTCTGACTGGTGCTGGGTTCCTTGGGGCTCCTTGTGGATGCCTCCTGCCTGAGCCTGGTGCCTCTCATGGACAGAAGAGCCGTGATCCCTGCATCTCAGCAGAGTTTTGCTTGAATTCAGCCCTTGTGACCTGTGCAGGTGGCTGCTCAGAGAACTTTAAAATAAGTGTGGTGGATCAGGCATAGCTACTGTTTTCACCAGTCTTCTGCTGTTGTTCTACCTGAACGAGTAAAATCTTTGTTAGTAATGCATTTTGTGTTCTCTCTCTCTTTTTCTCCCTTCTCTCTCTAGTCACCAGGATGTTGAAACATCAATACCAGAATTTTACATCCCTAAGGGTAGGGCTCCCTGTTTTTCTGAAGATACTGCTCCCCTGCTGGATGTATTAACTTTTGTGGAGTCTGTGATGTTTACACCTTGGAATGTCTCTAACTACTCAGGAATAAGGAGTTAGGGTCTGCCCTCAAATAATATGGAATTATACTTATGTAGCTTACTCACAAAATTAAAAGGTTATATAATTTTTAATGTGCATAATTCCTTTAATGTTAAAAATGGATATTTTTAAGTCTACTGTTCGCATAATTCCAAACCCATAGAATACAGAAAAATCATAAAACTTGCTTAAAAATGTGAAGAGCACAATTTGTTGCTTACTTAGATCTGTGAAGGAATCTCACAGTATATTGGTGGTGTGTTTTCCAGAAATACTGTTACTCTAATTCAACCCACCTTGAGAAGTGGTGATAAAAATCTTGATGTGAAACACACGTTCACAGCAGAAAAGTGCAGGTGCAAAATAGAAAAGCAAGCATTTTTTCAAGCGGCGTTGATTGTTTTCTGTGCAGTACGTAGGAACACCAGAATATTTTTAGATGAAAAAGATTAAAAAATTATCCATTGCATTTGTGATAGCCTATATGTTTGGGTTAGTTATTTATCGTTTGCAATATCCATAAAGCTATCTTAAGCATCCTAATTAGGTTTCAGCTTTTCAGAGGGAGGCTGGGAGGCTCTTGTGCAGTTGTGGCACGGTGGTGGGGTGTGTGCAGCACAGCTGCTTTCTGATGTCAGTCGCTATTTCAATGACACGAAAGTGGGAGAGGAAGAGCATGAAAAAGGCAGACAGTTTTTAAGAATAAAGAGTGTCATCAGTAAGCAAATTATTTTTGCCTGTTTTGTTTTGATTAGGATATGAACTAACAAATAAAGTCTGATTGCTACAAAAGAAATTACATCTGGAGAGTTTAACTGGGGCACTTCCAGAAACTTTTTGGTGAAATGCGTCTTTTTTTGCCCCCATGCTGGGAAAAGTCTGGATTGTCTTTGGCAAAAATCCTGGTAATGCACGTAATTCACCTGGCCTGCAAGCAGAGCAGAATCCTTTCCTCTCAGTGCTCTGTTTGTTTGGATTTCAGTTTGTGCTGTGTTCAGCGACACTGGAAGAATGGGGAAAAGGAGAGTAGCTACATGGGTCCATGTGTAAGGAGCTAAATACTTGATGAGCAGGGTGAACATTCCTGGGTTTATTTCCTCCCTCTGTAGGCATCCTTTTGCTATGCTGATGATAGTATGGTATCCTTTGGGTTTTTCTTCAGGTTTCCTTGAATTTTGTAGATAGAAGAAACACAGAAAATTTCTACTGATCTTTGATCTCAAAGATGTTAGTTTCCAGTATGAGGTGAAAATTGTTTCTTGAAAATCTTTCTTAGGATGGACTGACAGTTTCCTTTCAGATACATCACCCTGGCACATGGGTTTTGTGTAAAGGCAGGAGAAGTGAATACGTGGGCATTGGTAGTGAAGGAACTTTTTGGATTTTGTTTGTTTGTTGTTCTCTTTTTCAAAGAAAATCAGGGAATTGTGAAAACTTTGGAGGGGCTGCATATATTAACAAAGTGGTTAATTAAAATTATGAAATAGGTCTTTGGCCACTAAAAGTCTGGAGAGTGTTTATTAATGGTTGTCATAAGATCATTGATTTAGAAGTGTAAAGATTGTTGCTAAAGAATACCAAATAAAATTTTGTGGTACCATTTAAAATGTGGTTTGTGTACTGACCTTAGTTTGTTTATTTATACACTTAGAGCAGTCTGAATCACAGTTGGTTTTCTACATGGCTTTTTATTGCATCTCTTTGTTTGACTGACCTCAAAAAAAGGGAACTACATGATGATGGTAAACATTAAAATTTGCTTTTTAAAAATACATAGATATTACTAGCAGACACCATTTCAGTTAAAAAATAAGTTTGTTAAGAGGATGTATGTATTTTTTTTAATGTAGCACAGCTATTTCTGTATTATCTTCAAAGCACTCTTAAGGAAATAATACATGCCTTTGTGAGGATTTCTTTTGAAGGTAGGTATGATTTCTATCTGAGTGTCATCTCCTTCAGAACATTCCTAAAGAGATGTGAATCAACACCTGCCCAACTGAGGGCAAGGAAGCAGTTTTTCTGTCTTTATATGTGTACTCAAGTGTTTGGAGCCTGGTTATTAGAAAAAATATTGTGAACTCCATTTTATATTTCAAGTAAAAACACATATAGGTGCATGGTTTTCATACCAGTGTTTTTTCTACTATATGGGAAACTTCATTTGCTATGCGAAACGTGTAGGATGAACACTTAAAAATCAGTAGTGCTGCCTGCAAATGGTCCAGTTTGTTTGGCTTCCAGTGTTGAGGACAGGTCCCCTCAAATCAGACATAGAAAAACTACTTGGAATTATAATGTGGGATTGAGTAAGCTAAGGGGTGGGTGATATTAGTGGTTTCCTGCTTTTAGCAAGCTTGTGTTGACAGTATTTATTTTCTTTTAATTTTTAAGTGTGATTTTAAAAAATTTGTTTACAGTACAGCTGTACTAATGGATTTTCACACATTAATTTTTCTTTTTGTGTTGAACGTGTTTTCAGTATTTACTTTAAAATCAATTTTCTGCTCTCATATTGCCCTTGAATGTGTGATGCTATAGAAATTATGTTTGTATATGAACATCTCCGACTATAATTGGCCCATGATATTTTGTATACCAAACTATACAGTAGCAGATTTAACCAGAAATACTGCATAGTGACACATTGTACTTTAAAGTATAAACATTTATAGAGAAAAGTAGCAGATGATAGAATTAAAGTTCAGCATCCTTTCCCCCCTTTCCCCACTCAAGTTTTTTTCCTTTATAAAAATAACAAGGATTTTTTCTTCTCTTCTTTCTTTTCCCTTTCCCCTTTCCTCCTTCCTTCCCATCAGTTTAAATTAGTATGGTAACACACAGAATTAGGGTTTGTTAATTCAATTAATTTTTAAAAATTTCTTGTTTGTAATTTAAAAAGGGTGGGTTTATCTTAAGTTTTGGCTTAACCTTTATAATTGGTTAGTAAAACCTATAGACAATCACGGGAATAACGTAGACATCTTCAGAACTGTTGGAAAATGCATTCCATTCCAGTATTTCCTTATGTGTGCTCATGCATGTATAAAGGGGAGTTTTGGCAGTGGATGAAGCGATAGGAACCTTCCTCTGAGTTTGGAGGAGAAAATAATAAATTATTGAATTATTTGTTTTACTGTTTATGGTGATGTACGTTATGTCATGCTACCTTAAGAAAAAGTTGGTTGAAACATTATTGTTTCACTCATTTAATTGAAAGTGTTGATTGTTCATTGAACTTTTAGTTGTTAATTCTGTGCAAAATTAATGGGTTTATGGTATTGTTCCTCAAGGAACTCTGAATATAAGCCTTCAGCAGTGATGTAACCTCTTTCTCTTCAAACATTTGATGATTTTACAGTGAAGCACAAATTTTCTTCAAGGAGCTCTATACTGATGTGCCTAATACTTTCTAAGAATTGGGGAAGTATAGATTGTATAATTAATTTGGTTTTCATTATTTTTTGTTGATGGAAAGACTGAAACTTCAGTGTTTAGTGATAAAAACATTGAGAATGTTGGTATGCCTGCATTAAAACAACTTTATTGTTTCTTCCATAGGTAGGGATTTATTGGGTCATTTTTTAGACTTAAGAAGTTGTTGGAATAAATTTTGCAGATTTTCTCTAGCTATCCCAACAAAATAAATCAGATTGTGAAGTAGGCTTGACCTCATAGTTTATGCTCCAAACCTGGCATTTTAGTGGGTACTGTTAGCTTGGATTATATAGCATTCCTTTTTGATACCATATCCTTGCAACTTTCCCCTTATATTTAATGGAATATAAGGCAAATATGGAATGACTCAATTCTCATCATGCCCATGTCAAGCTTAAACATAATTCTCAGTGTTTTTTCTGACCTGAGGTGACAGCTGAAAGGTGAGCTCTTCTGTGTTAATTCAGTATATTCAGATCAGCAGAGATTCCTGATCTGCTCCAATTCTTTATTGTAAATGCATCACACCATGTGGTTTTTTTGTTGGAATTCATTCTCTTCAGGTTATTCCTCCTAATTAAGGTAACTGGTATTTTAGTGTTGCTGATGTATCCATTCTTTGCTGTATAAATATTGTCTTCATAGCATTTTTGTACTTGAAAAAGCAATATTAATTTAAAATAAATGGTCTTTTTTATTACTAACCACATATGCAAAAAAAGGAACATCTGCCTTCCAAATGTTATTCAATGATTGTAATTAAAAGGTTAAATAAAAGCTGAGGCAAGCTTTGAATTTTGAAGCATTTGCAACAGCTAGTAGTCTGACTTACCGCAGACATTTTTGTCAAAGTTGAAAAAGTTAGAGCTAATTAATTTCTTGGGAGACATATGATGAAATTGTAGGTGTGATAACATATTTGAGTAACATATGGTCGTTATGGGGCACCTTTCTAATGACTGAGCACCAAGTTAAATATAGACTTTCCATTTTTTTCACTTCTATTAGTGGTTCTTTGTTACTACAATTTAAACTCATTTTCTGTTGCGCATGAAATAGGAGTCTTTGTATGTTTGTAAGAAATTAAAAAAATATTTCCACCATAGTGCTGCACCTTGGTGAAATTTACTGGGGCGGACAGTTCATCTCTGACAGCCTTTTGATTTTTGTAGCATTAATTGCGATTATGTGCATTTTGACCTCTACTTTATAAAATGTGAAACTTGCCACAAACTGTTTAGATCCCAAAGTAGGAGCATAAAATATTTTTGAGAGATTGGTAGAAAATGCATGTTGTTCCCCCCATATGTAATATACTGAAATTTACTTTAATCAGCTATTGTAATATATTATGTCATAAAAAGGAGGACAGAGGTATTTTTGGAACAGTTTCTGATTCAGTCTACATAGCCCTAATAAACTGTATTATGTTTCTTGAGAGGCAGTTCTGCTGTTCCTTAGGAGGCTGTAAATAAAGATTGTCAGAGTGTAAAAAGGTTTGTATTTTCTAATTAAAGTAATCAGAAGCTTTACCTAGTTTTAAGTTTCATTTTTCTATTATAATAATCCAGAGCAAATTTCAAGCTTTATTATTTCAGTGTCAACAAGCAGAATGAGAAATTCAGGACAGAATAATTTAGTGATAGTGACATGTGAATGAGGACGGAAATAAAAATATTTCAGGTGAAAATGAGGAACAAATTGGAAGGAGAAAGGATGGAGAAATGGTTGCATGAGAAAGCTGCTGTTTGTGGTGGGAGAAGATAAAGGATGCATGTTGATGGAGGCTAAGTGGGAATTGTATTCTGAGTTGAGTAAGAATTGTTTTGCAAGTCATGGTTTTTTCTGTATTTCAGTATCAACTGAAATTCAAGCTGTGGGTTGGCTTATTTTTCCTTTCTAAATGAAAATGACAGTTAATTTGGTTCTAAAGGAACTCTATTGCTCATAAATTTTGCCTTGCTGAAGAGGATGCTGGATTATCACAGCATCTGATTTCAGAGTAGCTGCAGCTTCAGTTTGGAAGCCTTGTCATACAGCCTTTACTGTGGCTACAGAGCAAAGAAGGTGTCAAAGGGATTTTAGCCATTACTAGGAGCATGGTAGCAATTATTATTCGAATGTGCCATCTACTTCTTACAGGAGAGTGAAAAAACTGTGCTGGTACTTAGAGAAAATCTCATACTGCTGGGAAGGAGCAAATGGGGGGTTGTGTCTTGGTATCTGGGGTATTAGTGGAGAGGAAAATAGCCTGAGCAAGACAAGACTTCCTCAGTGCCGTGGGAGTGCCCTGTTCACGCAGCCAAGACACCCAGCAGCATGCACAATGTCATTTGGGCATTCTTTCCCTGCAGTGATTGCATTTCTCTTTTCGATAATTTTTGTAAAAAGGGCGCTTTAATATGTTTCTTGGTGTGTGGAGTTTTTGACTAACTAAAATGAACTTTGTGAATAAGTTCCTCTTTCGGGAGCAGGAAGTGATGGGTGCCTGTTGGCCGTACAGGTGGAGTGGTGGGCTGGGGAGGCAGGCTGTCGTTCATTCAGTTCACACTTAACCTTCAATTCTGATAATCCTGATGTGCTGTGTACATGAGGCAAAAACAATTGTATATTTCTATTTTAGCTGTTTCCTACAGGTGACATTTGCATGTTTTTATTTTAGCCTGTTTGCCTACAAGTAGGTGTGCTTAATTACGGAGTGCTTGCATCTGAGATCACCAGTATTATACTTCTAATGAATGAATTGTGGGGCCAGATGTGATGAGATCAGGGCTTCAGCTATTCACATATTTCATTATTTATTGTTAAAAATCCCTGAAGCCCAGAATGGGCTAGTGATCAGGGCAGAGGGTGTATGTTAAAAATCTAATTAAAAAAAAAAGCATCTTGAGGCACATGATGAACTCTCACATCTAAGCATTTTTGGATGCTTTCATAGCCATCTGTAGAGGAAGGATCATTGATTATGCATCAGCCAGATAAAAGAGATCATTCTGATACATTTCTTTCTTCACCAGATATCATTTTACTGCAAAATACTATGGTATATTGATTGAATGATAAAACCAGGTTTTTTAATGGATGGCAATAAAAGCATACTGTATAAAGAACACAATTATATGCTACAGTGAAAGGTTGAGTTTCTCTTAGTGGTTACTGATAGCTGTGTAAATCATAGGAAGAAGGAAAATATTGATGAATTAAATTTAAAATAAATCCCCATCAGACCCCCCCCCCCCCCACTATTGGTGAGCTTTTCTTCTGAGTTGAAAGACTAAAAAATAATATTGACAAACCACTTTCCTACTTAAAACTTTGAATGTTCAGTTGAGTGTTATTTAGTCTTAAGTTATGAAACTAATAATTAAAAAAGAGATATACAAATTCATTTGTTCTGATAGACAAATTTGCCTTCTGCATTTGTTTAGGAAGATAAATTGTATTTAATTGAGAATGTACATCATACCAGTTAAATTCTATAACATGTGGAATGAGCACTAGTTTATGAGGATATATGAAAGACAGATCTTCATAGTTTCATATGGGAGATGCATATAACGTAGAATAAATTCTTGTTCTGTTGCTGATCACTTTCTTAGAGGTCTTAGATCACAACATAAGCCTAATTTATCTGATATGAGCCCCATAATGTTAATTTTAAAAGGAATTCAGAAGAGCAGAAAGCAAGAAAGCATTATTATTAGTTTGTTTGTTTTCTCTTTAAAACAGCCTTTCAGCTTTGAGTATTGAAATAATTCCAAGCACTCAAATGTTAAAATACCACATTTGGCATATGACATTTCTTACTGGGAAGCAGATCTGTGTTTGTAACTTTTCTCTGGTTAGGGATTTTTCTTGGAGTTGGGGGTGAAATATGAACCATTTGCAAGTTTTTTTTTCATTTTCATGAAAACAGGGATTTTTTTATTCCAACTCTTTGTTACCCATTGAAAAAATAAGCAATTGCAAAAAATATGTAAGGGAAATTGCTCATTTTCTTTTTAGGCTTCCCTCAGCAGTCCAACACTGTGGAAGATGCATTCATGTATTTTTTATTCTATATGAGCTGGGACAATTTCTCTCACTTTACAGTTTTCAGTTTTCTGATACTGTGATTGAATACTGTTACTGCAGTTGCCGTTGAGATTGGGGGTTTTCCTTGTGTTGTTGTTCTTGGATTTTTTTGTTTGTTTCTTTGGTTTTTATGGGGTGTTGTTTGTGTTTTTTTTTTTTTTTTTTTTTTTTCTTTTTGNTTTTTTTTTTTTTTTCCTCTGGGGAGATCTCTAGACACAGAAATGCAAGAAAAAGTACAGTATGTCAACAGTTACTCTTTGAAATAAAAAGATGAATTAAAATGTAGGTAAATAATCATGTAACATGGGAAATTCATTGTCAAATGTATACACATAGGATTAAGACAGTATTTAATATGCATACTCAGTAAACTTTTTAATAGGTAACTGTGTGTCAAGGTCCTTAAATTCAATGTATCTGCTGGAGAATTTTAATAGACATTAGATATTATGAAGCAAAGTTGAGTCCAACTCTCAAATAAAGAATAAAGGAAATACTGAGTAATTTTTTGCTTAGTGACAGTTCCCATGCTAATATGTATGTATCTGAAATTAAACCTGTGTAGTCAGCTTTAGTTCTGGCATTTTTAAAAATTTTTTGAATATTTACTTGGTAACTACCTGGTCAGCCTTTCAAAGGCGTTTGCTTTGGATGTGACTTCCTATTTAAAAGCCAACTGAAAAGTAATTGTATTATGTGGAGTTATGTCTCAGTTTGGGTTAGAACAGACATTTGCACTTGAAACATGAAACTGGTGGCTGTAACAAGCCCTTATCTGCCCTTTCCTTCAAGATTCATATTCTCTTTTGATTGTCCTGGTACTCTTTGTTTGCATGTATGCAGTCCAAATCTGGTTCTCTTCTTTCTTTGGATTTTCTCAGAACCTTGTGAGTCCCAGCTGTTGCTCCGTGCTTTCAGCTAATTTCTGTGACAATTTTGAATTTCTCTCAACTTCTAAATGTTCCAGCTATCCAAGTACCCACTCTGGCCAGCTTAGTCTTTTTATATCACCTGCTGCCCCATTGCCTCATTCAGAATTCTGCAGTGCATTTGTCCTGGTGTGAATTATTCCATGTGGACTGCGTCCTTCATCTCTCTACTACCCAGACATCATTAAAGGCAATACTTGGAGTGCAAGGAAGAGCCCCTCTGCTCTCATTCTGTTGCAGAAAACTGATTGTCAGAAGGAGCAATTGCAGGAAATAGCAATCAGTCTCTACATCAGGGGAAGGAAAGTGGCCTGTGTAACACGCCTTTGGAGAACTGGGCTGCCAGGCTCAACAAGTCTTATCCTAGCAGATGTGGAGTATATATATATATATATATATATATCTGTATAGAAATGTTAATAACATCTGAATGGCTCTCCCTCCAGACATCTCTGACATCCAGTGAATTTTCTGCCAAATGGCAAGTTCCAAGTCAAGTTTCAGAGCCTAATTGATTCTACATTTTTGACAGAAGATTTATTATGATGTCTTTATACAATAGCATGACCGTGTACCTTCCCCTAATTCCCTGAGAAATAACTGACTTAACTTGTTTCAACTTGTATTCAGCTTCAGATAAATTAGTGGAAAGGGGTACCTGTGGGTAATGTGGGAATTGGCTCAGACTGCAGAGGTTACTGTTCAAGCAGGTGGTGTCAGCCATGCTTCTGTGTGCTCCTTCATGCTTTGAATATGGGGATGCTGCCCTTTAACAATCTCAGATTTTGTTCCAGAAATTGATAACTATTACACTGTGAAGAAGGAAGGTAAAGAGGTTGAACGGTCTTGACATATTCTTCTCTGAAAAGCACAAGGTAATTTAAAGGAATGGATTTACATGGTAAGGAAAGGTTTCAAAATACAGACTTATAATTTAAGTACATATAAGCTGAACATGAATATTTCATTTATTTGACCAAAACACAGTAGGTAAATCAATACAGAGCTCAAACAGCTTTTAAAATGTAAATGTGTTTTAGAGTATCTGTAAAGTACATACATACATACATGTAATATTTATTTATTTGGAATAAAATTGCCTGAATTTTGATAAATCAAAACCTTAAAATTGTTTAACACCAGGTGTAAATTTTGAAAATTATTTCTAATATTGATTGTGCAAAGAAAATGCATAGTGGTAATTCCTTGATTGCCCCAGAAGTCCAGACTTCTTGGTCTGTCAAAATAACATGTCTGGTGTGACAGTGTAGATAATGGGCACACAGGGGAGGAATATGTCCAGCATCCTGGACTCTGGAAGTCTGCAGTCCAGATGACCAGAGAATGATGTTGACAGTAGATGACACTTGGGTTTTTTCTTTGCACAGGTGGTAAGAAAAGAGTTTGTACTCTTCGTCTTTGATGTCTGGCAAGGCTCTCTAGGTATGTGGTGGCAGAGTTGTTACTTCCTTTTCACAAATGGTTCTCTTAATGTAAGGAGTCTGAAAGAGTGTGATGTAATTTGGAAATTATATTTTGACGTGAATGTGGCTTAAGTGAGGCCAGCTCTTGCTGAAACAGTGTGAAAGAGCTAAGATTCACACAGGAAAATGACTTTTCTTCTCTCCATCCAGACTTGGAAAAAACAGTACTAATGGTTACAGCGCTTGTGTCTAAAAGTTGAAATGCTCTGATTCTATTTTTTGAGAGACTTGACCTCTGGTTTCCAAGGGTTTATAGTTCCACCTGTAAATAGAGACCAGAATTTGAGAAAGAATCTCTAAAACGTTTTGATACTGAATAGAAGACCCCTGCCTAGAAGTATCATTCATGAGAAGCCATTAGAAGCAAACAGAACCCATTTAACAATATCCATCTCCAAAGTAGATGTCAGGACAGTGCAAGTCCTGGAACATTCACCTAGGAGCTGACTATTGACTTGGTTTGGTTTTGTCTGCACTGGTGATCTGTTCTCCTGCAAGTTAACAACAAACTCAGAATAGCACCAGTGGTTACTCTGATGCATGTCTTGTCTCTGATAGTGGCTAATATTTGATGCTAGAGAAGAGTAAAAAAAAAAAAAACAAATGGAAAGGTGTTGTCATCAGCCTTGGTTTGCCATCCCTTACCTTCATTTACTGATCATCTCTGATACATTGGACCCAAGGGTAGGTCACTGGAAGTTTCCAGTGATGACCTTGATTTTCATTGTGAAAACGAACCACTTACTCTGACTTTTTATACCTGCTTTCTGACTGTTTAAAATTTGTTTTATTTATTTTTATTGTGAAGGTCATCCCTTTTGTCTGGTAGAGATTGAGGATTTTTAGGTTTAGGACATTGTTGAGTGTTGTTTGGAAACCTAGGCAGTCTATATAAATTGGAATTTTTCCTGATCTAAATGCTTGCTAACTCTAAAAAAGAAACCTCAGATTTCTGAGATGTTATTTCTTTTTACAGAGGCTGTTTTGACAGTTTTTCCAAGCTTATTTGTCTGCCCACTGTTTTTTTTCTTGAGAGTAGTTTATACTAATTTGCTTAATTCAGATGTCAAGTTTTTTGGTTTTCGGTTTTTCTGGATCTCATTTGGAACACAAACTAGAATTTCTTTAAGCCATATTAATATTGGAAGAGTGCAGAGGAAATCAGAATGGCTCAGAAAATTTGCCTAGGTAACACTTCTTGAATTACCAACACATCTAAACAAGTCCAAAGGTAGACCATCCTTTGTGAAGTACCAAGGATTAGAAAGGGTAGTCGAGAAAGCAAAGAGTATTTGCTTTGAAGGAGAGCTGTTACCTTTTACACTGCTTAACTCATTTGTCTTTCAGCAGGAAAAGGCTTGATAAAGCACTTGATGTGATTTCTTGTATTAACATGTAATCGTAAAGAAGTTCGTAGGCAGGATTTTCCAGCACAGCCACTTGGGTGAAAATCCTCTAAAACATGATCAAACTTGTATATCAGTAGTAATTAAAGTCCTTTTAAAGTCAGAGTTGTCTGAAGAGGAGGCATGTACACGTAGGGGCTGCTGTGGAAAGGTCGGAGGTTACTGGACCGGAGTGCTGATGATCAGCATCAGACATTTATGGAATTTCTTGTGAAGGCATGTAAGAAGTTCTCACCTGATCTCAAAATCAAGCAGTTGCTCAGCATGCTGAAACACATCTTTGGGCAATCTTTTTTTGTCAGAACTTTCCCTTTTTTCCCTTGTCATATGCAAAGTTTTTAGCGAAAGGTAGGGAATGTGATTCAGTTGTGAACCCAACTTTTGTGCTCATACGTATGATGTCTGTTGTGTCAAGGATAATCTCTTTGTTTGCAATTGCTTCTTGCTGAGTTCATGAAGTGGACTCCTTTGCATTGAAAGAAAATGTAGCACAGTGGCTTTAACATTGCAGAAAATTGTTCTACTAAGTCACTTTATGTTTGTGGGCTTGAATGAGCCTTGGGGTCTTGTTGTAGAGGCAATTCCTTAAATGTTGAAAGAACAGTAGCTTTATATTTACACAAAGTGATTAAAAAGACATTGAAATATAAGATCAGGGCTAGAAATAAAATTATAGGATGACAAAGACTGGAGAAGAACTGAGAGAAGAAAAAAGGAGTTTGAGAAAATATATTTTGTTTCTTAGTTCCTAAAAAGGTGAGTCCAAATGAAATTGCCTAGATTAGGCAATTTCAAATAAGGTGGCTTATATGATTTATATTCCACGTAGCAAACTGCTGCTCTGCTGTGCTCAATATGTAAATATTCATCACAATAGGTATCCCAAATATATAAAAATCTGGTTGTTTTTTGTTGCTGGTTTTTTTTTTTTCTTTTCACAAAGTAAAATGTGCTTTAACAGTGAGACTTTGTCAAACCTGCGTGGCCTCTTTGTATTTCAGACATCAGCTGATACTCTGCTGGTCGACATCCTTTTGAAATTGTGTGTTTCAACTGCTGCTGCGTAGTGCTGAGCACAATGATTTTGTCTGTTAGCGGGTGTGGATGTTGTGGCCATGTATTCAGGGGGCTGTAAGTGATGTCAGTATGTAGGATAGTTGTGATGCTGCATGGATACTGGGACAGAAGACAAAAAGAAATCAAAGTAAGCAGTTAGTTTCATAATGTTATTTTTCTTAATAGTTTTCACTCAATATATTGCTTTTCTTGATGCTCACCAATAATCAGGAGGTCGATAAGATAAATTAGTAGTGCAGTTCTGGTCTAACACAAAAGCTGCAAAACTTTGAAAATTCACTTTTCTAAAAACCATGGGGTATTCACCCCAGGACAAGAGCACTGGGGAGCTGATTACTTGAAATTGTGGAGGAAGCTTTGAATTTCTTCTTCAAGGAGTTTGTCTTCCAGTGCTGTCAGTCAGTGATTTGCCCACTGGCTGTGAACTGAAGGTGTGTGTGGCTGTGCCAGGGGTGTCAGCATGTGCTTTTCAGCAGTACTGTAAGCATGGCTGAAGACTTTGACTACTTGGGGTAACAAATTGGTGCAGGTTTTATTTATATATTTTTTTCCTCAGAAGCTTGCTTCTGCTTTTTTTTGAGGTTGTGAAATTCATCAGATAAAGGGTTATTTTCCATGGTCATACAAGGCCGCCTTGATTATTTTGGAAGGTCATAATACTTATTTGGGGCAGAGAATGCCTCAATTTTATGTAATGGAAATTTGATGTTTTGGCCCTGAGGCACTGTTTATGTTAATGTTGATGCAATTACAATTACTGTTCTGTGAGATCTGAGAGGTTTTTTTACAACACTGACTTAAGAAGCATTTTGCTCAGCACTTAATTAAGAGGGAAGACTTCCACAAGACCTCAACAGCCTGTGAATGTGGAAGAGTGAACGTGAGTTAAAGATGTGTCATATAAAAGCTAGAAGCTTCAGAGAGGAGCTCACTGATATGAGATGTGCATACAGTGTTTTGTAGACATCTGTGGCAGAAGTACTGGAACCCTGAGTTAAAAGTTGGGAGAAAGATTTAAAAATATTTTGTCGAAGTTTTATGTAGGGATATATCTCTGCAATTTCTTTTCTGGTCAGGAATTAGGATGTACATTTTGAGATATGAGCAAAAATTAAAATATTATAGTGAAGGAGATGAAATGAAAAAAAAATACAAGATATGCTTGATTAAATTCTTTCTGTATAAAGACAGCTCTGTAACCTAGTTCTCATTTCAGTATTTTTAATGCAATTTTAAAAATACATCTATGTATTTATAAATATCACACAGAATTTTGTTCTATCAATTACGTAAGTGTTACTCCATACCAGTTCTCCCTCTCGCTCACAGTAACATTCAGAATGAATGAATTACTGAAGGTAAAATAAAGGAAAAATGCAACCTCCTCCTCAAGATCATATGCCAAAAATATATCACAGTAAGTTCTTAATGTAGCTGTACAAGGAAGAGTTTGCAAGTTCAAACACGTATTAGCAGCCTTTCTCAGTGGGAGATCTAGCCTTAGTTTCAGTGAAACTTCCTTTAAATATCTCTTTAATCTGTGGTATTATCTGACAAGTTAATGACCAATTTTGCATTTTTTTTCCATTAATTTTTGAACTGTAATGTCTAAAATTAAAATGCTTTGTAAAAATCAATAGCCACACTCCCATTCTTCTTCATCTCATCTCTGGAATGTATGTTAATATCCAGTAATGTGGGTTCTCACTAAGCCTTCATGGAAATGGTGGAGTAATACCTTGTGCAAAATTTAGTTGTCTTCATCATCCTGGAAAGCAAGGTATCGTTTCCTTTGGGGGTTAATTAAAGATGCTCGTGTGTAAAAAAATTCAGTGTTTAAACTGCAGTTTCCCATGAGAAGAACTGAAGCTTAAAATGCCAATTACAATGGAAAGGTGGTAAAACAGGGGATGTAAATTATAGTTTATTAGATTAGATAATTGTCTCAGCTCATAGTTTTAGCTAAATATTTACAAAAAATCTAGCATTCACAGTAGAGCTCATAAGACAAAGATTTCACTGTTTACATGAAAAGCAATAGTAAGGAGGAAAATAACATTTTGTGTAGCTACCAGATAATTGTCTCTGCCTCCAAAAGAAGAAGCTATGTGAAAGAATGGAAAGGAAGTTACTCCTTTCTTATAACTCCCGATAGTGAGAAATTAGATATCGGTTTCTATCTTAAAAGATCTCTTGAAAATGTCAAAAGAAGAGTATTTCAAGGTGTTTGTAACAAATCCAGGCAAAGAGCATTTTGAGTGCATTTTGGCCTGCTGCACTGTTTCTCATGATTTGCAACAAAAAAAATAGAAACTTTGAGTATAGGATATAGGACTTCTTTGAATGGGGACTCATAGGAAAGCTGGAGAGTCGAATAATATAGAGCCTGTACAGTAGAGTTAGTATGCATATGTCAAACTGGAATTATTTTGTATTTCACGATGAATTTTTGTTAATCTTGTTAATTGAATTTTGGATGTTACAGAATCACAGAATTGTTAGGGTTGGAAGGGACCTCTGGAGATCATCCAGTCCAACCCTCCCAGCCAAGGCAGGGTCACCTAGAGCAGGTTGCACAGGACTGTGCCCAGGTGGGTTTTGAATGTCTCCAGGCAGGGAAATTTCACCATGTCCCTGGGCAGACAGTTGTAGTGCTCTGCCACCCTCAATGGCAACAAGTAGTGGAATTTCTTGTGTTTTGATCTATGGCCATTGCTGCTCATCCTGTTGCTGGGCACCACTGAAAAGAATCTAGCGCCAACCTCTTCACACCCCTCTTTGAGATATTTATATACATTAATGAGATACTTCTCAGGCTTTTCTTCTCCAGACTGAGCAGGCCCAGCTCCCTCAGTCTCTCCTCAAAAGAGATGCTCCAGACCCCACATTGTCTTTGTGGTGTCCACTGGAACCTCTCCAGTAGCTCCCTGTCTTTCTTGAACTCTGGAGCCCAGAAATGAACACAGCATTCCAGCCTCACAATGGCTGAGTAGAGGGGCAGGATCATCTCCCTTGACCTGCTGGCCACCTGATGCACCCCAGGATGTTTATTTGATTGACTTCTAAGTACAAGTAGTTTGGTCTTCATCACTATCTGTCCACTAGGAGGTTGAATTTCATTGGTGATGCAGGGAATGAAAGCAAGACTTGAGAGCAAACTGAAGTAAAACATGAATATTTTTCTTTCTGCTTTAAATAAAATGCAATGACAATTGTACATGAAATGGTCTTTGCCCAGTGTGACACTTAAAGGAAAGGACCATGTTATTGGCTGTGTTTCTTAGTCTCTTAAGCTCACAAAAGTAGCCCAGACAGTTTGCTGACCTCAGATGGACCTTTAAGTCTCTGACTTGTCAGACAAGAAGGGCAGTGCTCTTAATTGGCATTCAGATCACAGGCAGGCACTGGGCTCAGCGCATAGCCAAGTACTGCTTTAGGATTTAGACAAAGCCACTCTGGCAAAACATCCCAGTTGTCAGGGTAGCTGGCTGTTTCCTAAAGAACTGTTACATAATGGAGAGACTGAGAAAAGCTTTAGGATGCAAATTTATTTTAAAGTAAAAATTAAAAAAAAAAAAGGGAATAAAGAAAGTGGCGGTAATTTGTGAAAAGAAACATCCCCCCTCTCCTCGGATGATCTCATTCATTGTTTCTTCCTTCTGTTTAACTTCTCAGGGTCATAAATGTAGTTTGCTGTTTAAAACCGTAGTGATGTCACTCTAGAGGTATTTTGTGGAAATGGGGAAGGGAATTATCTGAAAGTATTTGAGAATCAACACTTAGAGATTTATTAGCCTTACTAGAGGTCAGCTATTTGCATTTCTTCTTCTTTGTGCTTAGTGTAATATAAACTGGGAACTCAGCTATAGAGTGAATGTTTACATTTGAGACATCCCGTGGAACAGAAGCGAACGTTGTGTTTATTGCTACAGCTGCCTTCTCCAGTGAAATCGTGATCTAAAGTCTCGCTGGTCCCAGGCCAGATTTCCAACCTGCCCCCTGTGCTGATCCCCTACACAGTGCCAGGGTTTGACACTCCCTGGTACTGTTTCTCCCTGCAGCCTCCATCTGACATCAGCCCCAAGCGTTGCTCCCAAAGCCACTCACCGCCCCTGCCCGTGCTGGGAACGGGAGAGAAGAGGAGGAACTGCTTTGCTCTGCCTTGGGGCTGTGACAGTGAGCACCACAAAGACAGCTGCTCAAAAAGAGTTGCTGTGCTGTGGTTAGAGCGGTGCAGGGGACTCTGATCTCCATCACAATATGCTTACTCTGCCACGGCTGTTTTGGTGTGAGCAAATTTTGTACAGTCTGTCTTGGTTGTAAATGTATTTCAGTGTTTTAGTTATTACATGGCCCTGTTTAATGCACTGCTTTTGAAAGTGTACTTATTTAAAATATTTGTGCAAGTAGTGCTCTCTTTGTTGAACAAAGCTGTTGATTGGAGTACTGTCACCCAGTCGGCTGAAGGAGGATTTCACAGAGTATCTATGTTTTCTGTAAGCTTATGATCTTCTATGTTTTGGGGATTATTTTCTTCCAGAAAATTAGGAGGAACATCAAATGTGGAGGCAGCCAGAGAACACAATTTACAGCACATGTTCTTGCAGGGAGAATGTATTCTTTCTAGAAGCTTGGTCTGTGAGGAAGGATGCTGTTAGGTGTTTGAGAGGTCTTTACAGAAACACTTAAATGTCACTAACCTAATTTCTTACCAAGACACTAAATTGCATTTTCTAGCTGGTCTGTAAACAACACTTTCCCCATTGCAGCAAATAATTAAAGGAAGTGAAAGACAATGGAAGATCAGTTTGGGAAGTCTGAACCAATGGCGATATAATTAACAATATCAATAACCATGCCCAAAACATATTGGCAGTAGCCATAACCCAAGTCTCCTATGGCTATGAGACCATGCCAAAGTAGCCTGCCACTATTCCTGTTCCTCTAGTTGTGTTTCATGTGGTTTGTTGGTGCCCTGCTTCATGGACAGGGTAGTTCACTGGTCCCAGTTGCCAGGGCTGTATGAGCAGTTACAGATTTAGTGGTCATCCTTATGCAGGCTTTGGGGCTCTGGAGTGTTTGATTTGAACGCTGCATCGTCCTCACCAGGTTGTTTCTGGCAGCCTTTTTAGTTGCTCCTTTGTTCACTGCTAGTTATTTCTGAACCTGGGAGTGTCTGACTGCTCCCATTAGCCAGGCCTCTTAGCTTGCTCTGTCACCCAGTCTGTGAGCTGCAGCTCCTCTCTTGCTTTGCATCTGCTATCACAGCAGCCCTAAATGTTTGATTTTTGCAATACACAGTCGTGTACACAGGTTGTAGGGAGCCCTTGCCACAAAAGGGGGACTTTCTGGAAAGAGGCTTTCCTTTTCTTACCAACAATTACATTCTGACCTCATTAAAACTTTTGGGTAAAGTTTAGCCAACAAAGCTTACAGGCTACGACTGTGGGCTACTTCATTTGGAGAATGTTGAACACTGTTAGATTCCTCATGCTTTCTTCAGCATACTGATGAATACCATAATTTCTCTGGCATTGTAAGTTAATTCTCTGAAACAGGAACACTTCAAAGTAATATGAGAAATAGACACAAGGGCTGTGTAGGTGTGGTATTTTGGCTTGTGCTAGTCACCTTTTCATTCCTGATGGATGGTAGCTAACAAATTACTCATAGAATCCTGAAAGGAAGGGCTGATTGTCCCCTTCAGATTTTATCCTGCTTGCTTACCTGAGCTTTTGTGGCTGGTCCTCCCTGAAGTTCTTCCTGAGACAATCCAGCAGTCAGATCTGACCTTCTCAGATCTGACCTTCTCAGATCTAATGCATGTGTAACCACTATATACTGTTGTTCAGGAAGAGTGTAATCTTGAAACAATACTCTGGTATGACACTTGTTAGTTATGTTAGCTGAGAACTTTAGCTTGATGCCAGAATATCTGTCATTTTCATCTGCCCAGGTCTTTCTGGGAAGATCTCAGCTTTCATCGGCAGACATGCAAAAAATGAAAAATCTGGATGCAGCATTCATGGAAAAGGTTTTTTAAGAGAAAAATGTAATGAAACAATAAACCAGAGATAACTGTAGCACTATAAGGCTGAGAATGACCTCCTGTTAAAATTATATTTCTTTCTTTGGAACCCATGGCTGACTATTATTTTTATTTTTTTCCTTGACTGATTCACTTAAACTTGAATACCAATTATCATATTGGTCTCATATACATGCTTAAATTTATGTCCTGTATTAAAGTAAATGTAGACATAAGCATGGTTTTTTCAGGATGCTGATAGTTAGTAAACCTTTAATATTTAACATATAATGTACATTTCTTTGCAAATGCTGATAGTCTCTTCTGTTATATACTCTTCTTTAACTCTGTCTTATAACTTTTAGTTGAGACATAGGAACACTACATACTTGTGTATGTAAATGGGAAACCAGGCTAACCTCCTCCTTATGTTGGAATTCAATACACTATTTTTCCTAATTAGTTGCCTTTGAGTCTCACAAAGAGTCTTAAACAAACAAACAGAAAGCGGATGTGTCTGCATGTAACTTTGTGTGGTGATATGAATGAGTAGTGCACACCCTTATAGTCTTTCCTATTTAGCATATAGCTGAGTTACTTGATGATAAGATAATGGAACCATATTTGTGTATCTGCTTGGAGCTGTTGAAGCATTTCACAGCTGTTTGTTCCCCCCTTGCAACCTCTTCATAGTGACAGTAGAAGTTACTGTTCCCATCAGGAATTCTGTAACAAATTACTAACTCTTACCATGTTTTACTATAAAATCGGAAGATTTAGCTTAAACTATTACATATCAATTCATGTGATGAGATGGAGAGATTGTGATACACTGAGATTAGCTAGGCTGATGTCTGTCTCTCCCTAGAAGGGCAAAGAAGGGCCTGCTAGCTGCAACCTTTAAATGTGCATTTCAGCTACGTCTGTAGGTGTGTTCGTCTAAGCAAGCAGTGTGGGTTCAGGGAATAAAACTGACATAAAAGAGATACCCCTTAACAAAAAGGTGCATAACTGCTTTGACTTTACTGCAGGTTGGATGAATAGTGGTGTGGATGACATGGGGTGTTAGAATTTTTTCAGTGGTTGTGTGCTACTATATCGTGAAATTTGATTTTGGAGTATTACACAGTGAGAGCTAGGAGCACAAATCACAAAGATGATGAATACAAGACAATGTTAGAGCTGTTAGTGTACATGAAAAGCTTAAAGTAACTGAATCTTGTGTTTCTTCATATTTGAATATACAGCCTGTAGATACAGTCATCCTTTTTTTTGTTTTTATAACTTACCAGATTTTTCTGTTTGTTAAGAAAGAAGCAGCATAGAAAACAAATTGTTTGTATCATTGTGGGGATTACTTGTACAATGGAAATTGTTGGGTTCACTATGTACATCTTTGCCATAAGAGCTAATAGAGTAAAATGAGAGTACCTATTGGTTTGCTATCCTTTGGCCTTCACAAAGGATGGTGTCTCTGGAAGAAGCCCAAAAATTAGCTTTTCCTGGAATTTTCTAGACAATGCTTCCTGCCCTTTTTAAAAAAATTTAAAAAAACTTTTTAATTTTTTTTTAATATTACAACTCTTTATTAATCCTTTCTGTCATTCTTTTGGCCTCTTAGGAAATAATTTGAATACAGTGTGTATTGCTTGGCTGGCCCAATACAACTGAAGAATTTTTATAATTTCCAGCTGAGCAGAAGTTGGTGGGAAGAAAGTAGTGGTGGTTAAAAATGTACAGAGCACTTTTAATCACCCAGTGGTGGATGTCCAAAAGACCAGAAATCTTCTATTACAGATGGAAAAAATATTATAAGGACCTCAGGTACATTTCAGTGTTGGTGGAGGACATCAAACAAACTGGTCAACAGTAGACTGTCTCCAGGTCTTGGAAAGGTGCTGTGTTGCAGATTTTCTTACGCTGATCATGGATTTTCCTGCCTGTTTCACCAAAGGTAAAGGAGTCTCTTTCTTTCTGCTGCCCGTCCTTCTTTTAGTACTGTGTATTTATCCTCTGGAGCCCTTCCTCCCAGTAATGGTCTTACTCCCTGTGAAGTCCTGGTCTTAGCTTGTTGAGCTTTTCATTTGTGAGCAAAAAAATCTCTCAGCAGGTGCTGAATATGAAATTATTCAGTTCACTGGTTAAAATCTGGCAAACTATAAGGTAGGAGAGTTGGGTTTTAGCTATCTGTAGGTGGCACTGCCAGGCTTATGAAATTAGCCCATTACAGTTTGACTTTGGAGAAGGCCACTAGATTTGTTCGTCTTGAACTCACCTATAAAAATGCTTCACTGTGATGAAGCATTTGGAACTTCTGAAAAGTAAGCTGTGTATGCCATGACAGGCTGAGATAGACTAGAAAAATGCTTGAACATGCAATATTAATAAAATTATAAAGAGGTAGATGTGCTTTGTAAGTATTTTGTATTCATTTAACAGAAGGAAGTATGTTTTAATTTTTAATAATAATTGATAATTTTTAAAAACACTTACTTGGAATATATTAGAATGAGTAGTTGTCTGCAGGCAAGAATCTTCACCACCCATTGTCTGATAGGACTAGAAGAAAAATTCTCGTTATTAAAAATAAATCTTGTGTGTTCCTAGGGGACATTTCTGTAAAAAAGGGAAATCCTGAACATTGAAGGTTTACTATTTTTATGGTGCTATTTTGGTAACTGTCCTTGTTTTCCTATTCATGATGAGTGTTAGATGAGTGACCTGACAATTGTAGGGCTGTTAAGTTATTTAATGACAACATCATCTTTTAACTGGTGACACTTTAAGTATGAACTTGGCATAGGGCTTGCTGAACTGAGAGGATAGCAGACTTTAAGCAGGAGGCTAGAACCTTAGCTTCACTTTGGTTTACAGATTGCAACCACACACAATACTGAACAGGTATAGGAAAAAAACCCCACTAAAGTGTAGGAAACCAGCTAATTATAGTAATTGCAGCTGGTTTCAAAGTACTTCTAACAGTTTGTGCATAATGCTTACTTGAAAGCATCAAATGGGCTCTAGTTGTGAAATAGAACACCTGTTTGTTGTTGAGCATGTGTTTATGCAGATGATTTTTGTTGTCAAAGCACCTTGATGTAGAGTAGTCCTGTTTACATTTACATTCTCCCCAAAGGATTAACAGTGTTCTCTCAATAAATTTACAGTCTATTCTCCTCTCAAAGGCTGCTGTTTGGAGGGTGGTGTGAACAAGGCAACAAGTGCTTGCTAATCACTTGAATATACATAATTAGCGACAGTCTGGTGCACTGGAGTCTTTGTACAGCCACAGCTATACTGATTGGCAGCAGCAGATAACAATAGTCGTGGCAAGGTGGTATTTGTTGAATATTTGAAGGTGTTTTTCTTTTATATTTGCAGTAGGCATTTTGAGTTAATTACACCATTATTCTGGAACACACTTACTATGTTATTTTAATGTCAGAGTTAAAGATCAGTCATGTGGCCTGTTGTACGCAAAGGCATAAGACCTTTAGTAAATCCTTTACTTCTTTTGAGACTAAGATGGATTCTTTTTTACTTCCTTCATAATTTTATGAGACTAAGATGGATTCAATATTTTTTTTCCTTCTAAGTTTTATATAACCCAAAGTCAAACTGGAAAGTATGACTAAAAATTTGGGAGATGAATATATGCGATGATACTCTTGTATTCAGCAGTGATTAGTTTACAACTGGCTCTCTGACAGGTTCAGTACTTTGGAAAACAAATACAAAATCATTGATGATAAAATTTATGGGTGACATAGACAGTAATTAATAAATGACATTGGGAAAATTATTTGGATTGCTTTTCGTGTTTGTTATGTTCAAACAAAATGTGTTTTAATGTGGCTAAATGCTTAACATCAATTTAACTAAAGGGAGAATGCTACAACAAATAGACTATGAGCATCTAGAAAATCAGATAAGTTGCTGTGTATTTGGCAAGGTTAATTTGTATGAAAGTCATCAAATTTCCTCTTATTGACAAGGTAGCAGTCTTTGTGTATAGGTTAGAGACTTTGAATGTTGTATCTTGGATTTATTCAGGCTTCTGATAGTCTGTGAATTACATTTTCATAAGGAAATCTTTGTCTCTAAGAGCAAAACTGTTAGAAGACTGTGCTGAGTAATTATTAAAGGTTCCATATCAAAATAGAAGTAAATATGGAGCAGAATTTGTTACGCTCTTTCCTGATTTCTGTCTAAGCAGTACTTTCATTAATGTGGGGAGTAACAGCAAAGAAAATGGTTCATAATATTTCAAGGTTTCTCCAAAATGAAAAGGACTGCAGGTGTGCTAGAGGATGGGGCTAGAATTCTGAATGGTATTTCTAATGTGAAAACGTGGTTTGTGTGAGGAGCTGGAAGCTGTTCAGGGGGAGGAAGTTTGACATGCACTCTAGAATGATCTTCTTTAGAAAGAAGTTAATGGAGAATGAGTGGCTAGGTAAGAAGCTCTTCAGAAAAAAGTCCAGTAGGTACCATGGATGACAAACTGGGCATTAATTATATCTTGCTCTTGTGAAAAAGGCAAACACATGAGTGCATGATCAGGGATAGAACCTGCAAGATGCATCTTTCTGCTCCATTGGGCACTTAAGGTCTTAGCTGGACAACTGTATCTATTTCTGGGTGCTGCTGTTCAAGATTATAAAGATTATTATACAGAGATCAGCAGTGAGAGAGAGCAATGATTTAGGGACCTATGAGTATAGGCTGAATGAATTGCAATTAATGAGGCTAAATAAGAAAAGAGAAGTGATAATATGATTTGTTCTTCATGTGCACACTGAGAAAAGAAATTTTGGTTTTAAATGGTTGCAATGCAGTTTGAATTACAAACCAGGAAATCTTTTTTTGAAGTAAGCATAGCATGAGAAATAGCCAAGTGAGTCATACCAATGGCCCATTTAGCTCTGCATTTTGTCTGCTGTGGTGGCAGAGGATGTGCTGTTTAGAGAGAGCCTGCAAGGTTGGCCCTTTTCTTGCTGCTCATTCCTCTTGCCCTTTCTTAGTGTTTAGAACTGTTGCATTAGTAGTGTTAGATGGGCATATCTCATGTTTCACCAAGGGCCCTAACTATTGCAATGTGGTGTTTGGCGAGCAGCAGTTCTGCACTTACCTACTGCCTTCACAATTTTTTAAACTTCACCCTTTTCCTCTCCAAACTAAAGAGCTCCTGTCTTTTTATCCTGGCTTAGAAAAGGTAGCTGTTCTAATGCCTGGATCATTTTGGTTTCCTTTCTCTGTGAACTCTCATAATTCCATTACATTGTTCTTGAGACTTGGAGACAAGACTGTGCAAGGTAATGAAGATGTGGGCACAGCATTGTTCTCTGCATCAGCAAAGCAACATCCTTTCTCTTGTTCTCAGTATCCTTTCTGACATGCCCAACATTCTGTCAGGATTTTTTGGCTGTTGTTTACATGCACTTACTATTTCATGGAGCTGTCAGTGATGAGTCCAGGACTCAACTAAAGTGTAATTTATGGTTCTAAAGTAAACATTGTTAGGCATAGCTTGTATTATTTTTTCCTAGATGTATTACCTCACATTTATGTACTCAATGTTCAGTTTTAATCTTTGCCCACTCAGTTTTGTGAGATTAGATCCTTCTGTTCTCCTATGCCATAGATGTGGCATTTGACTGTTGGCTACAGTGTAGTATCACCTGTAAGCTGTAAAATGTCTCAGGTCACACCTCTGTCCAGGCCATTGAGGAAGATGTCATACGAAAATCATGCCACCCTTGATTGCTGGGGGACCTCCTGACTCTTTCTTATGCTGACATATTTTATCATCTTTCATTTCTCTCTCTATTTAGGTAGCTTTTCATGCTTCATACTGATGTTTTCCCAATAATCACTTTTTAACTTTTCTATTAAGGCACTCAAGTGGACCTTGGCAGGTGGGAAGGGGAGATAGCTGGGAAGGGAGAATTACTTTATTTTCTTTCTTAGTTATGGCAGCCAGTTTTTCTGGCCTCAGTATTTTCATTAATATTCTGCTTCTTTGTAAGGTCTTTTGGGCTAGTTCTTCACCTTTTTAATAACTGTTTTTCATATTTTACCTATATTTTTCTGTTAATGATGAATACTTGCATATCAGATTTAATTGGGCAGCTTTCTTCCACCCCAGTGCTAACCCCACTCGTGAAGCTGGGAGAGGGAGAATCTTGTACTTGAGAAGATATATTATTTTAAAAACAATTTAATAATAGCTACAAGTAATAATAAAGTAGTTTTCATCCTGTTTGCAGATTCAGGGGCATCTGTGGGCTGCTTTGGAAGAGTGTACAAAAGCTTACTGAGAAAAAACTAACCAAGTTGTTCAGGGTGTACGACATAGCACTTCTTTTCATATTTAGGACCCTATGTTTCTGTTGGAAAATGGTAGAGTTCCATGAACTGAAAAAATCTGAAATCTATTGTGTGAAATAGAATATTTGAGTTCTTAAATGCTTGTAATTCCTGATAGTTCCTAGCCAAGTAATGCAGAAAATGGTTTCCTTGAAGCTTTTCAAGATGCACAGTAAGAACACTGAGAAGTAAATTACCATAAGGAATGGGAATTCATGGTTCCAGTCCTGTTTCTCTTTTAATATTTAATATTTAAATGAATATTTACATGCCAGAGAGAAGAAAATAGAGAAGAAAAATGATAGTGTTTTCAGCACTGGAGAGAATGCCTCTAGAACTTGGGATTCTGGGAGCCTGTGTGGTTATTGAGGAATGTGGGATTGCCTTGCTATGAGAAAGAACCTTAGCAGCAGCCTAAAGAGCAGTGGAGCTCTGTGACTGAAGGTTGAATTCAGTTGTATTCAGAACCAGGATGAGGATGATTAAGAGAAAGATTTAAAAACATTAAGAAGAATATTTTGATACCATCAAACCAGAGTGGATTTGGGAAGATATGCATTTAAAAAACCAAATAGTTTTTTGCCAGTACCTGCATAATGGGAGAAAATTCTGTCACCTGTCTTTTTTGAAGAACTCATACTGAACTGCTGAGATGTTCCTGTTCATCTTAAAATACATGGTGCCATGAATAAAAATCATGAAATGTCCTATACCGATTTGCACATGAGATACTCAGATTAGCACTGAAATGTAAATTTGGTGAGAATTTGTCCAAGACTTGCTCAGAGTGTTATTTAAATGAAACAGTAAAAATCCACTTGCTCTTTGCTGAAGTCCCTCCTGATGTGCTGTTTGAGAAACACTGCATCAGTATTAAAAGATAAAATTATTGTAGTTTCTGGTGTGTTTCACAGTCTTTCTTAGCCGGACACTGCTTTTGCCACGAGTTTGGCACTTTCCTACAGAGTGTCATGGAAGGTTAGAGCTCTCTTACTGAATGTGGAGTGTCTGCATAGCTCTGTTGCTGTGGATTTTTGTTTTCTCATTGTATTGTTAAACCCATTAGGTCCACATTTTTCTAAGTGAAGGTACTGATTCATGGTAATGAAGTAATTTCATATTGTTTCGACATATTAAGTAAATGGAGTTCTTTAAAGTTACTGTAAAGGCACTTTCATCGGTGTGCTTTGTGTTCTTGAGTTCAGAATACAAATTTTGTCCTTGTGGTGGCACAATTACAGATGTAGGGAGCTAAAGGTGTTGTGTAAGTCAGTTAATTTTTTCCCTTAAGTGGAAGCAGGAGTGTTACTATTTGTACAATCAGCAGTAGGTACACACACAGCCCTCCCACTTGTTACTCACATTTCCAGGTCCTTTACGCAGATGTCCCTCCACCGTGTCATGGAGAGAGGGAAGTTTTGAAAACAGGATCTAAAGGATGATTTAATTTTTATATCTAATCAGATGAAATGGTACACTGCTGAGGAAGGGGGAGGTTCAGGTAGACCCTGCCTGGAACACAGACCCCTTGATACCTTGTGATGAATTCAGAAAGAATATGATTTGCCAGCTGATGGGGTCAGTTTATCTGATCTTGCTGTGAGCAGTTCTGACTTGCTCCACCCCCTCTTTTTTTTTACCTATTGTGCTAGTGAGCTAACAAGTGACAAATCAGACAAGGAAGACCACTGGGCAGCAGGACTGGAAGGAGGAGGAGGAGGATGAGGAGGAGGAAGTATCTCCTCAGCTGTATCGAGGTGTTGTTACAGGGAGGAGTAGAAGACTTAGACAAACTTAATTAGAGAAGCCCTTTCTTTGAGTCCAAGGTGCAGGTAGAACTCTCTTGTGTTTTTAAACTCCTTCACAGAAAGGGGTTTAAATGCTATAGCCTCAGATATTGTCAGCAGTTTAAGGAATTATAGAAGTGTGATTAAATCATTTTTCCCACAGGTTTTAATGATGGCAAATCAGATATATTTATAAAAGATGAGTTATTTATTGCAACAAATGAACAGATAGAAGATCTTAATCAGAATTACTACACTGTATAAAAGCTAAAAAATACCAGTCAACTATAGTATAACATAAATGAGGTAGTGCACTATATTAAAGGAATTATGTTAAAGCAGTTCTGTTCAAGCTAGTGAAAGAAACATTAAGTAGAGGTTTTGATGTATCTCACCACACTCCAGGCATGAGTACTTCTCTCACTTTCTCTCAATACCTGGGAAATCACTGCAGAGAGGCATCTCAAACTCCACAGGAGAAACTCTAGACATTTCAAGAAAGGGATGTGGAAGAATCTAACTTGTATAAAAGCAGACTGGACTTTTATAGCCTAAAGAGGTTGACCTGCCAGTCATAGGCCTCCAGGTCAGTTTAGCAGCTTATCTGTCAAGTCTTACTTCAAAGGGACAGATGTGTGTTTGAAGCTGGTAAGTCAGGCCAGCCTTTTAGCATATTCAGTACCAAAAAATACCACTATGGGGCCACAGCAGCTCCCCATAGAGAGCTTGCATTGCTTTGGCTTCTGACCAGAGTCCAGGCCAAGCAGATCAGCTTTTTCAGGGCAAAGCATCTTGCTACAGATTTAGGGAAAAATTTCACCTGGAATACACTGAAGGGTTTTTTAGAGCAAGGAGAGTCTGAAAAAACAGGTTTGTTTCAGAACCTTGTAGAAGGCTAGAGTTTCTCTATAGCTTACTGATCATTGATCCCTTGACACGTGCCCTTCTTCTGCTGCTTACAAAAATGATAAGTACATTAGAGAACAGCCAGATCTCTGGGAAATGTTTCTCCCCTTAATCATGGATTGTCTGAAGAGAGGTTACTGTCTGTAAATGAATAATCATATCACTAACTTTCAGTCATTCCCTATCAAACTGTTATCTGCTGTTACAAGACCAAGCTGTCACTGAAAACTCAATATTCTTAAACATTAAGACTAAATATGACTAATGTACCTTAACTAATTAGTCAAGATATAAAATTTAACCAAATTAAACTGTAGACATCCAGAAGAAAAGCTTCTGTTAAAACTGTTTCAGCTGTGCTGCTGATGCTTGGCATTCTTGTGTGCACGCTCAGTAAGCAGAAATGTGGAAGAGGAGATGAAAAATTTGTGTCACTTCTCCCTGATGTGGAACCTGTATTCCCTGGTGAACGTCAGCATGGAAAAATGCATCAGCATCATAACATGCACTCATCTGCAGCACGACCCCCGCAAGACAAAGCAGCGTTTTACCTCTTGGGATTAACAAACATGTGGCAGCTTTGGTAGTGCTGTTTGGTAGTCAGGTGATAGACTGGCCATATGTCCTCATACCTCATTCTGGCATGAGATTTTTTTTTTCCCCCCCTCTTTGATATTTGAAATAAAAGCATAGCTTTATTCGGTTGTCATTTGTTCCGGTTCTTATGTCACAGACGTGAAATTCTAAAAGGTCTTTTAAGAGGTTCTGCACCCAAGTTTTTCTCACTCTAAGTATTGGAAAGGACATACAGAAATTATTATAGAATGTAGATGACTTGCATCCTAAGCAGCTTAGGCATCTAGCTAGGCTCTAAATAGGAAGATGGATGTTTAAGAGTTCTTTGGGCACCTACGCAGCTCAAATCCCTTCCCATAGTACAGCTTGGTCCTTCTGGCAGTGCCATGCTCCCAAATTGCATAGGGAAAAAAGAGAGAAGGACAAGGTTCTTTTCAGACAAGTAAAACTTTCGTCCAGGTGATTGAGAGTCCCTATCTCTGTCTCTGGGGTTTGGACCAGTGATGTCAGGGTTTGACAAAAGAAAAATAAATGTTTAATAGAGTTTTGCAGTGGGGAGAAATGGAGGGTATTACTGGCTTCAAAGTATCATGAAGTTAAAATATTGAATTTAAAAATAACTGCAAGTGTGGAGAAGTTGTTTTCTGTCTTGTAGTACTTTATCACTGGCATCTCTGAGGAGATAATTTGTAGTTCATTTAAAGCAAATTAGAAAATATGAGTGTTACATCAGTGTAATGAAAACATCATTATTAAAGACTGAAGGAAGCATAAAGTATGGATTTCGCCTCACTCTTACATAGTTTTCTATATCCATTACAGATCAGGTCCTTCTATTTCAGCTATTTAGATTTTACCTAATTTGTTATTTTTAAAGAGCGTTTCAGCCATGATTCTTAAGGAATTCTTTAGTCCATTAAAATAAAAGCAAAACACACAACTACCTTCAATAAGTGCTTTAATTAAAATGGACATTTCTGAACCTTCTACAGACAATACCTGCTCAGATGTGACAGCATTTGTGACATCACCAGTACAGACTTGCACAAGGATTTTCAAGTCAGTGTTGTAAGTTTCCATTTCATTTTTGCTAATTAGAGAGTTGTGCTGTTTATTTTCTACAGGGAAAAAAGTCACTAAAAGCGTATCAAATTTGTTTACTTAATTCAATAGAAATGCAAATATATTTTTTTGAAAATTACAGTTCCTTATTGGTCCCTATTATTTTGGTGTCACAAATGTTAAATATTTGGTGTCAGTTAATTATTGTATGTATAATCAGAATTTCAGAAAAGCCAGATGTAGGAGGAGATTATCAGTGTTTTCTCATGGATGAAATTTCACTTGTGTATTGAATAAACTAATTGTAGAGTTTGCTGAGTAAGGTCATCCTATAAGTTATTAGCCTGTTTTGGAGGCTAAGTCATTAAGCATTTTTCAGTAGTTAGATTAGGAAGAAATTGTATGCTAATAGCAGAGAAACCACAAAATGTGTGTCTGTTAGTGAAAAAAAGAGGAACAAACTTCATCCTGAGCTTGGTGAGATAAATTTATGTGTCTTATCCAGGTCAGTCATCTTTCAGTTCCATCTTGTGTCTGGATTTTTGGGGTCATATTTTATAGCTGTATTTTAAAAGTCTCTAAAATGACTGAAAAGGAAGCAAAAATTTTATGCTAGTAAAATGGCAGAGCAGAATTTTTTTGCATTTTTGCTTCTCAGTCAAGCTTTCTTATAATTTAGAGGCTGGAAAAACTTGAAACAAAAGACTTTTTAACACCTCATTTGCATGAATATTTCTTGCAATTGTAATATAATAAAATAATGCAAAATAAATTAATGTAAAACATGTATATTAGAACTGAACTGTGTTATGGTTCTTAAGTGGGAGTTATGAGCTGTTTTATTAAATTTAAGGCAGTGAAAGCTTTTAGAAATATGTAGAATTCTGAGGTTATAAGTGAGTTGGAGTTTTATTTTTTATGCTTCTTTAATCTGTAAATTTAAGAAAATACTGACCAAGTTGTTCTTATCTTAGCACAACAGTTAGGATAGGACATATTTCACAGCTAACTCAAAATTTCAATTTATATTGGGATCTATAAGTTTCTAAGATTTTGTAATATTATTAAATTGTAATAACTATTTCACAAATACACGTAATGTATTTCTAGCTTTTCAAATTGTGCATTTTAAGTGATTTTTCAGTTATTTGTCAGAGTACAGAGATTTGTATAGTTTACACATTTTTAATTTATAATTTCTGTATATATGTGTAGAGTAGATGACAGAGTATATTCTGACACATATGTCAGAATAGAATTTGGTTGTATAGAACGTTATTAGGGAAGTTCTTGGTTTAATAGTTTGTCAGAACCATCGTGGCATCATCGCTTAGAGATGCAGTTGATCTTAGAAACTTGAATCACTTGAACCTGATTTTCTAGCTTGACTGGAAAACAAGAATTGCACTCACAAGGCAGAGCAGCAGTCTGATTAATTAGTAGTTAATCTTACCTAAGTTCATGCTGATGCCCCTTCTCCTTTGCATCTTTCTTGCCCCCAGCCAATTACTCCCATCTTTCCTTTGTGCTGACACTAGCTGTACAGTGACCTGAAATTGTTTTGATCTGGTCAAAACCTTATTTCTTGGGGTGTGCTTTTTTACACCTGTCCCAGCTGTGTGGGTGCCAGTGCTGATGCAGTGGAGTGGGACATGGAATGCACTGCATGCTTCCTTCCCAGCTGGTCCTCACCTTCCCAAGTGGTCTGCCCTGGTATTGCTGTCCTTACTGCATTTGAGGTGAACCAAAGTGGCCAAGGACTGGGACTTTCATTCACCATCCGTACACCTGGTAGTACCTGATTTGTGCTAGAACAAAAGATGCATAGCAATTAAAGTAAGAAGATGCCTATGTTGAATGTTTACTCCAATTTCCTGATCGTGAGATTTTTATTTTTTAAGAAAAAGTGCTCACATAAGTTTAGAAATGTGTCACAGCATTCAAGGAGAGGCTGGCTTTTCCTAAAGGTGCTGGTAGGACTGGGTGCTGAGTTGGTGGAAGAGTGGCTGCATTGCCATGGTGCAAACCACTATTTTCATGGTAAATTTATAGCATTCAGCTAGGAATGTGGATACAGAATGTTTGAAAATCTTTTCCTGAACTCTTCTGAAAATGTGTTCCTGTTAAATGACTGATACTCTGTGATTGGCCATGTGTGTTGTTAAACCCTTTTGTCGTAGTCCTTCCTTTGAAAGTGAAGCCTAATCCAGTCTTTCTCTCCTCACTTTGCTTCTCTTGCTTCTCTCTAACTCTGGTTATTTCTGTTTGTTTGTGTTTTGTTTCTGAAGCTCTTCTGTTGTCTTGTCATTTTTTAAAAATATAGTACTCAAAACTGTAATTTATTTGTTTACCTTGGAATAATATTTACAGTGTTTGTAAAATCCTGTAACTTTACAAATGAGAATATTTTCCTTTCTTCTTAGTGTTGCATACTTAAACAAGGGTTATATTAGTTATTCCTTAGTGGTTAATTTAAAACTAAACAGTGTGTGAGCATTTCAGGTTATTTCTGTAACTGTTTATTAATTCAAGTAATTCTTCACTGTATTTCATCTGGTGTTTCTCAGCTCACTGGCATAGAGTTGCCACTCAGAAGTTCTTCACATTCTTAATAAACTCAAATAGTTTTACTGTCAGGTAGTATATGCAGTGGTAACCCTAGATCATTGTATATATTGACTGAAAATGCTCCTAACAGAAAACTGTCAAGCTTCATGGATTGAAAGTAGAACATTAGGCTATGTAATCCTATTTTGATCTCCTCCTTTTACCCAATTTACTTTCTCTGTTCTGTTCCACCTCTTTTTTTTTTTTTATTCACACAATTAATTTCTTTAAACTTATTAAAAGCTTTTCTTAAAAGATAAAATAGATTGTGTCAGTCTTGATCCATTTTATTTTCTTGACATTCTTAAAGATAGCCCGTATGATGGGCATAATTTTTCTACTTAAAAGCAGTGTTGCCTTGTTTATCTTAAACTTACTTAAAGTAAGTTTGTGTTATTTGTGTGATTAAAACTAGAATTTTAAACAGTTTTCATTGATTGCCATCCAGCCAAGTGACTTGAAATTGTCAAGGTTTTTTAAAGTTTTTTTTTTTTTTTTCATTGGGGCTGTGGGGTATAATTCTCCATTTAGAATCCTTCAGTTGAACTGTTACCAGTGAAGAATAGCTGTTTTCTGCTTGTGGCTTTCACCTCACTTACAATTTCTGAGTGACTGTGGATGTATTCTGCCTAGTTCTGGAACTCTAGTACTTAACAGTCAGCTCCAATACCTCCTTTCTGATCTAGAGTGACTGAAAGTATTTTTCTGTTACCTGAAGTAGATTCTCTTGTTGTCTTCTCAGGTAAAAAGCAATAGAAAGAAAACGTTCTGGTTTTTAGCAAGTGTATTATGCTCAGCTGCAGACTTCATTTTGTGTCTGGTTAATTTTTCCCCAAATTTTCTTCTCCTAATCTGAGTTTTTTTATTTCCCTTGCTTGGAAGTTTACTACATCTTATTTTCTGAAAGCAGCACGTTAAGATTTATTAATTTTCCCATTTCACTACAGTGTTTCTTTATGTAAGGAAACCTACATTTTCCCAGCTCCACTCAGCTGGTTTCTTTATGTTGTGTGATTCTGTGATGATTTGGTTGTAAGAATGGGATGAAAAGCTGGAAGTATGTGCTAAGGAACAAGCAGATCCTAAGGGCTGGATGGTATATTTTCCAAATTTTGCAGGTTCTTATGAATTAAGTGTTTGGTTTATTAACAAAAATATTTCAAAGGATGATCCAGGAAGAAAATGGGGGTGGAGGTGAGGGAGTGGATTTGAAGTCTTTGTCTCCCTCCCGTGCCCTGTGTTGAAGTTCAGTTTCATCTTTAATTTACTGAGTAGTTCCTGTCCCAGATATGATGGAACTGAAATATTTTGTGGTTACTCTTAAATGGTTCTTGACTTAATTCCTCTGTACTGCATGGATGAGAAGAAAAATACTTCCTGCTTGTGTGTTTTAGAGCCAACAGTATCAAGGAATATTAGTGTCAATAGATTACTTCCCTGAACTTTATTATGTGTGATATTTAGCCAGTTTGAGAGAAATAAAAAAAAGCCCTTGAAGTGGACGCTCTTTAAATTCGGGGGCATGGGATTTTCCAATTAATTGGATTGCTATGGTAGGCCAATATATTAAGCACAGGCAGTTTTGCTGCTAATTACACACAACTTCTCTGGAGTATCAGATATTCAGATCCATTTTATGAATATGGTAGGGAGAATAACAACTGTAAAACAAAGCACTGTGCATGTAAGTGACTGTTAGCGTGTATTTCAGAAGGGATAAATGCTCACCATATGGTACAATTACTGTGTCCAAGTTTTCAAATTAGCTTCTCTCATCCTCCTTATTACTGTCTTTAAAAAGAGAGGAAAAAAACCCAACATGATTTATCTACTCTGCAGCAGAACTCTTGACGCAAAACAGCAGCCCAGTTCTGTCCAGTTTTTTTTTTCCTAGCATAATAGAGGCTGTCGGACTTTTTTATACTAATTACTGTGTGAGCCTCAGATGAACCCCCTTCAATTCACAGGGCTTTGTTAAGGGAGGAGCTGTCAATGTGTCTGCCCGTTTGCAGCTGTGCTGTGGCTTTAGCTTGCTTAACATTATGCTGCTTTTTAGACTTGACAGAAGGGATTTTTTTTTTTTTTTTATTAAGGCAAAGCAGCCTTGTAGCGAAATGGTTTAAGCAGCTGCATTGTGGGGAAGCACAAAGAAGTTATTATTGTGTCTGTTTAGGGGGGTTGGATGGAGGGGGGAGATATTCGGCTGCTGTTGATGCCGATTGTTGACTTGCCATCTGCCAGATAGGGAGAAGAAAAAAATGACAGCTCCAGCAGGGTGTTCAAGAGGTTGTTTGGAGAGACGCATAAACATGTGCAGATGTCGAACTGAATAATGGCAAGAACTTGAGACGGTTTATGATGCTGCTGTTGTGTGTGCATATACAGAATGAATGTATGTGGAGATTTGGTTAGGAGGAGGGTACATATTAATTATCATTGTCCCCCACCGCCTCCTTTACTTCTGTTAATTAGTTCAGGAGTTTAATATCTTCCCTCCCTCTGTTGTTTATTCCTAAAAAGAGCCTTTTCTTGCGATAGGGAAGAAAACTTTTGATTTCTCCATATAGTGAGCTTAAAAAAAAACAAACCCAAAGCAACAACTTAACAAATTTGGTACTTATGGACATAGAAAGAGTAATGCAGTTATTTCAGTCTCAGACATTTGGGGAACAGGTGCTTTGCAAGTTCTTACATAGCTTTGTCTGTCTGCTGCAAGACTGGTACATTGCATAACCCTGCTTCTGCATCCTGAGCTTTTCTTATGCAGAAAGTGCCAATTGGTGATTGTCTTGTATTATAGAGTATGCTAGGGGTTAGAATGAGATTAGCAACTAATTTTCTCTTTCACTTGATCTTATTTCCAGTTCTTTCTCTGAAGGCAAGGAGCTGGTCAGGCATAACTTATATTTTCCCGTTTGACAATTGCACATAAAATAAATTTGGATCGCTCTAGAGGAATATAGTTTTCTTTCTTTCACTAAAATCCTTTCTTATTTCTTGTTCAGTGATTATGGTGAGTTTCCAGAATACTTTGAAAGAAATGTGAGAAAGGATATAAGCATAGAGGGAAATTAAGTTAGCCCAGAAAGGCTAAATAAAAGCATTGTTATACAGGTGATCTCTTACTTAGAAGATAAAATTGGAAACTTTAAAATAATGCATTTTCTTCTCTAATATTACATGACATTCAACATTCAAATACCTGTACTGAACTGAAAAATGGGAAGAGTGGTTGAGGTGCATTGTGGATGTGGATTGCAGACGTGTCTTCAGGTTATCATTATGTATCGGGGTTTTTTTGGTCATTTACAGCATGACTTAAATATTATTGGAATGAACCTTACCAGTGCTTCCCACCAAGCCCTTACCAAAAGTCAAGGAGCTCCTTTTTATTGTGTTTTCCATCTTAAATCTAATAAGCATCTGTAGGTCCTTGATAACAATAACTGGTGATGGGAGCATTTGATGTGCCCTTCTGTCATCACTGTGGCAGAGTGGGAGATGTCGGTTTTGGATTATGTCAGTTTTAACTGAAAATTCAGGTGTGGCTGCCTCCTGCCCAAATACTGATTTCTGCATCTGAGCCTAGACAGAGGTCACCAGCTCTGCAAATGGAGATTTGCTTTTTGCCTGTTAGTTGGGTAGTTGGTTCTTCTTCCCAGAATTGTGGTGTTTCATGTGTTCCATCACTGCTGATAGGAAGCTCAGTTACTCTGGGTAGTGCTGCAAGACTGCATATGCTGAAGCACTTCATTCAACCAAAGAGACCTCCTGATGTGTGCAGCAGTAATGGGGCGTTCCAGCTCAAGCACTTTGAGGAATGCTTGGGCTTATCTCACACTGATTTTTGCAAATGATGCAGGCTAAGTGACAAAGCAGGGTTGACTTCAGTGATGTGCCTTGAGGAAGGAACGTAGGTGAATGGTGTTGGTGCTGGCTTCTTGGCACCTAGCAAGGTTTGAGGCTAGGAGCACACCTAGTGACAAGGAGAAAGTTCAGAGGAGCTATTTTAAAATTATTGCAATGTGCCAGTTTTAAAAGTGAGACAGTTTGCTTTTTGAAAACATGCTAGCAAGTGTACCAGTTTTAAGGGCGAAAAGTCACATAATTTTTGACAACGCACGTATCTGTTAAAGAAACTCAGTTGAATGATAATGCTATTGTCAAAATTACCATATCCCTTTGCAAACAATGGAAAGTTTGAAATCTCTTGTGTAAACCAGTTAGCTGTTTTACAAAATGCTGTAAGTAGATAATATTAAGAAGATGTTTAACTCAACTTGGCCACGTGTAAGAAGCATTTGTATTTTAATCATCTGACTTAAAGCATTTTTACCAAGTACATGAATTTAAATTGTTGATGCTGTTACTGACTGTCTTATTCACTGTAATTTATAGATTAATATTTGTGTACTTCTCCTACTCTTAAAATATTTTCAAAACCTGAAAAAGATCCTCTGGTCTACTAGCACTTAATAAAAGCAGAAGAAAAGAAAGTAGTATTTTTTCTATTATACAAAGTACCACTTGATGCTGATAGTGCTATATAAAAAATATATAAATATTTAAAAGTACTGAGAACATTAAGGTTTTAGCTATAAAAAATATGCGAAACAATATTTAGAATGCTTACGTTTACACAAATGCAGCTTAACACTATTAAAAAATAAAAAACTTCTCTGAAAACCATTTCAATAGTGCAGCATTTTTGGGCTTTTATCCTATATTGCCTTGTTTAAGAGAGATATTTAGAAAATGTGATCAGCGTTCCTAAATGTTTCGAGAATACAGACACTGGTTTTCCATTCCTGAATAGCAAGCGTATTTAGAAAATATTGATCACCTTTGTTGCTCAGAAATGCTGATGCAATACAGGACTCTGGTGTTCCAGACAGCATGTGCTAATAGCAACTGCTCTTTAATTTATTTATTGTTCTAATTCTTATCCTTCAAGAATGAAGGGGAAGTGAGAGTGATGTTGAAACTGGCAAGTTTTTCTTCCTGCTGGCTCACAATGGGCATGGTAAAGGTCAATTCTCAATTTGTCAGGATGTCAGCTCACTCAGTATTTCTGGTATGATTTTTTAAAAGGACGAAATTGCATGCAAATGAAAATGAACATTTATTTTCCATGTGTTGCTAAAACACACCAGTAATTTTGAGTGGATATTGTAGATGCCCAATTTCAAAACTGCATTTATCTGTGAATAATGTGTGTCTCTCTGTTATTGAATACTTTCCTCTAGATATTTTTGCATGTTTTAGGGCAAAGATTATTAATGCAACAGGAAATCATTGACTAAATAGCAGGGGCTGAAGTGCTGCTGCATTTGTACAAGATGGGACAATGACTCACTCCACCAGTCATAATGAAAGAACCATGGCTGGTGATTTGAGCCCTAGAACCCTGGAATATGTTTGTACATTGCATTCACAGCCTGGGGGAAGAAAACCCCACAATAAGAGCCGGGAGGATCCTTCCCTTGGGGGGGTTGGTCCTTCCCATCACTTTAGCTGCAGATGTGCACCTGAAACCACGGAGAGCTGCTCCGTGACTTCTCCCTGCCTGCACCTCTGCTTGGAAGGAATGTGCTTTGCTAGTAGGAGCCCTTCTCCTTGGTCACCACTTAGTACTGCTACAGGAACAAAGAATCTACTGTTTGCCAGCTCTTCAGTGCATCTGGGCTGGCATGGAGGACAGAGGGTTGTCCCTGCTTTCCTCCCCCCTTGCTCAGCTGAGGCACTTCTGGAGCTCATACCCGAGGCTGCTCGCTGCCTTCTGCAGAGTATTAACATCTGTGGGGTTTTCACTGGTTTCTGGCCACGTACCTGGAAATAGCTGGGCAGAAATTGAGCAGTCTTCTATCTGAGCTGGATTACTGAGGTGCTGTGGACAGTGAAAGGTACTTGAACGTTCTCACCTAAACTTCCCAATTTGCAAGAAACTGAATGGAAACCTAGCTGTGGTATAAGCCAATGCCCACGTGTATCATGAAATGTTTCCTATTTCTCAGCTGGAGCGGGAAAAATTCGTTTGTCTAATTCAAGTACAGATGTGCTCAAAATGTCATTCAGCATTACTGGGAACTGTGGGGAACAGTTAGAGTAAATAAATAAGCACCGTGTCACAGTGTAAGAGAGAATCAGAAAGTGGTAGTTTCAAATTCTGCTTTTCTTTGAACTGCCAGCAAATATTAATGAGAGGGCATCTTATAAAAATACCTTCTAAAACACTAAGGCACGTTAGAAAAAAATCACAGTTTCATTTAAATTTTTACTATGCAATAAGATTTTGTAAAATGCTTAATATTTTATTACATACTTACATTAGACTGAAGAACATAAATGAAGAGGATAGGTATATTTTTTAGTTATCTTAAACATTTATTTTTTACAGAAGGTTTGAACTGTGCTGCAAATTTCTTATAATGAAATTAAAAATAAGTAAGTATTCTAACAGAAGTGCTTTGCATTTACTCAGTATCTACTGACTTAATCAAATAGTCTGCTGATGCTTCCAATCGTGTGTTAGGTAACACTGCCCTCAGAGGGCCAAGGTAAGGAAATTCAATCTCAAAACCACTGGCATTATTTCTGATAATTTTATTTGACCTGACATTAATTACAGTTGTTTCTTTTTAAAAAAAATTTGCATCTAATTGTGGGATGTACTTTTATATAATGTTGCTTAATGCTCTTAGATAAATTTAGTTTTTTCCCCCTCTATTTATTAAATGTTATTGTAGGGAGTTTGGTCTAACAAATAAGTGCCTTAAAAAAGGGAAAAAAAAGGGGTGACGGTGTTTCTGTATTATTTCTATTAAATCCAACTGAGTAAATTGATGAAACAGACAAGAGGCAGAATTTTGGTGTGTTCTCTTTTTGGAGGGTTTTTTCCCCTCATTTTTTTTCCCCCTTAAATCTCACTTATGTCTGTGTGGCAGCTGTTGCTTCTTTTAAAGAAGCAAGTTTTTGAACTCAGGTTTCTGTTGCTTATCAGCACTGTATATTAAAGACATTTCCTTCACACCTCTGAAACCATTTACATATTGAAAAATGTAGATGTTTCACGAAAGTGTTTTTTAAAAAATACATTTTAAAATAATAAGATTAATTTAAAATTGCTGATTAATTTTTCAATAATTGCTAAATTTCCATATGCTTAAGGATTAAAAGTGGTGAGACTAACAATAGCAACTGCCGAATCTGAGGTGAAATACATGTTTGAAGAGTGACTTTGAGTTTTGAGGTAAAGTAAAAAAAATACAAACTTTTGGGTGATACATTTGTTTAACACAGATTTTTTTTTACTACTCATACAATTTCTTAGAAAGCTCTCCTTTCTGAAGGTTCTCAACAGTATGAAAACTACCAACATTTCATCACTGGAATAAACATATTTTGTGAAATGTCCTGAAGGCAGGTTTCTTGTTACTGGCTGTCAAAGGCAAAAAAAGAAAAATCATTAAGGCTGCAGTACAGAGGCAAATAAAGAGGCAGCCACGAGGGTCATATTCTAAACAAACCTTCATTAAGCACTCTTTGTTACTGTTGTTAGCCAGTGTATTATTAAATACAACAGTAATTAAAGAGTTGCATGTTACAACGGTGCTTTTTGCATGAAGATCAGATTGAATTTTCATGTGCTTCATGAATATACTGTTGTCTTAATCTTTTGGGTGTATTCTCTCAGTAGTTATTAAAAAAAGCAGACCCCAACAACATAAAATTTGTATTTTGTGTGTATGTATTTATTGTCTGTATGTATCAGCAAGATGCATATTCTAGTGCCACTTTCCTCAAGTAGCTTAAAAAACTTTGCCTAGAATTAAAATGATGTAGGAATTACTTGGCTTTCTTTGCTGCAGTAGTTGCAATTAGAGACCTCTTCTTACTGTCTAATAAATAGATCCTAAAAGAATGTGGTTTTCAACTTAGAAGGGTGTAAATTTAGGCAAAACAATAATTTAACTTACATTAACTCAGCAGGAAGCAGGGTACAAACTGATTATTGCTCTATGGCAGATCCACTGCTTTTTTAAATACTGCCGTTCCATTTCATTAAATTGTCAGGATATCTTTGTGGTTTGGTTAGCCTGCCTGGACTTCTCTTCTCTCAAAGAATTACTTTTCACTTGATTTAAGAAATTTCACAAGAGAATTTCCTCTAGTTTGCTTGTGTTGAGGTATTTATTAAACATACATTGCAAATATCTTTGAAGTGATTTAATATTGGTAATACTGGGAAATACACTTCTTTTAATGCAGGGCTGCTAAGTTAGAAGATGTGGAAGTGTTTTTTCTTTTCAAATATTTTGCTTTGCTTTAGCATTTTTTTTGTATGGTGAATTTCTTTCAAGGCAAATCAGTAAGCATGTGTATTAAGAAGTATGGACTAAAGTGTTTTTCTGTCTTTAGGCAGATTATGTAAAAGGAATGCAGTTAGAAGTGAGCATCTAGAGTGCATCTTGAGAGCCCTTAACCCACTTGAGCAGCTAAGTGAACTGTTCACTGATACCACTGTTTAGTCTTCAAAAGTGTTCACCCATTTGTTAATTAAATTACAAAATAAATATAGGGCAGATGATAAATATTCACATATAGGCCTTGGAGAGGAATTAGAATAATGGTATTTTCATGACAAAACTAAGGTTTGTGTGTGTGCATGTTCCTATAGATGTTTTGAAAAAGTAGTCTGAGCATGACTCATGTTGGGAAACCACTTGGGAGAAACATTCTTCAAAGAAATAATGTCTGTGAAAGTAATACATGGATCCTTATGGAGCCATAGTGTTTTACAATTGGTTTTAAATTGCTTTTTCTGTGTCTGGTTCTAGTTTGTAGAGTGAAGATGGAGGTACAGCTATGCTCATAGGTAAACTGGTACTTACCTGTCCTATGATTAGTTTTTATCCAGAGTTGCTAACTCTCTTCAGAGGAGCTTGAAAGTTCTAGTCTACTCTTCTAATGGTTCTTCTCCAGGCATAACATCAGCTGCATAACTCAGTAGGTGATTAAAAATCTGTCCAGTTTTCTGATTAAGAGAATCTGTGTTTGGCTGCTACTGGATACTCAACCTAAAGTGTTGTCCTAAGCGGTGAAGAGGGAGTGAGGGATCAGAGAAGTGTGTGCTGGGTCTGTAGGGCCAGTGTTAGAATGTCTCCTTTCCCAGCAGGTTTCATTCTGGAGAGTGTATGTAAGCAAACAAAGGCTGCCATTCTTTCCTGAGTGACTATGAAGTGTACTTACCCTATCAGCCCTGATCCTAGAGCAGTCTGCTTATCTCCCTTTCCAGTTTATTCCTTGCAGAAAGGACTTTCTTTGAAACCTGAGCCCTTGGATGGCTGACCTGCTTTAGGCATGTTGATATTGTCTCCATGCTGTCCTTGAATTCTTCAGCAGGTTTAGGTGCCTTCCTTCTAGGTAAGACTGAGATCTGGATAGATTGCAAATGCAGTAACAGGCACTTTCTCTCACTTACTCTTACAATGAAGTGAGATATAATTTATTAGAAAAATGCAGAAGAGTCTCTTTTTCATCTCTTTAAGAAAGCAGCTGAGATGTTAATATTTTTAAGACTTATATTGGATGATCTGATACATAAGGTTTTGTTTTGGCTTCAACTATTGAGTCCATGCAGATTTCATAAAATTTGTTGCAGGGCATATTTTAATTATTTAAAAAATATTACTCATACCTTTTCTTAGGTTTATGGTTATTTCATGTTCAAGTATTTAGCAAACTTTTTTTTCAGCAAATTCCCTAAACCCGGACACTTACTTTATTGCTTTTCATGTAATGCTGATATAGTTTTTCACTGTTGTTGGTATTAAAGTTATGCATTTGTTTTCCCATGCTGCACTTGTGTTTCTTCTTCAGCTTACAAAGTATCTTGTTTTGTTTGTTTTGGTTTTTATTGCATGCTTTCATGTTAACTGGGATTTTCCTACTGGGAAGTGAGCTCAGACTGGCAGTACCATTAGGGATGTTCCCAGCCAAACTAGAGCCAGAGGCCTGAGATAAAGCTCTGCATCAATACAAATGTAACTAGTGCCATATCTGCTCTATTCATTTAGTGGTCAAATTAAGTCACACTTGGACTTTTTCAATTCTTTCTACCTATGTGTATATGTCTGTATAGAAAAGTCAAGCAAGTACCCTGCTATCTAGGAAGCAGGACTAAATAGGAAGAGTTTTGCTACATAAGCCAGCCTGAATAGCCCAGTGTTAATTGTTCTCTTCTGTTCTCCATTCTGTATTCCCTACTTGCCTTCTCTGCTTAAATACATGAAAATTGGACATGTTAGTGGCTGCAGTTGGATTTGTTAAGCCATGGACATTGTCAAAATCCTCACAAGCTCTGCTCAAGTTCATCAAGGCCATATCAGCAATTCCCATGTTGAACTTCAGTGACAATTAGTTGATTGCTGTGATGGAAAGGTGAAGGTGCAATTAATGAATTTTTAGATTACCCTTTAATGAAGTAACCTCCATGTTAGATGGATGTAAGCTTCTTCCTGACTTTTGAATGGCCTAAAATCTGGGTAGCTATAGCTAACAAGGTGCTGAGGTGGTAAAAGGCACTGCCAGGCTGGGGCTTAGCCCAGGAGCAGTGCAGCCCCTGGGATGGTTCATTCTGAGCATCTCACAAATGATGAGAAGTCCTAGGTTCCTTGTGGGAAATTCTGCATTGTTAATACACTTTTTTTTCTGAAAATGTTCGCTTGCATAATGATGAAACAGTGACTTTAACTAAAGCTTTAGTAATAGTCATTATTTACTCTGTAGAATTTATAGAAATCAGAGATGAGGGAAGTTGGGCAAATCTAAACTAACCTGTACTGAACTGAGTAATTGCACTCTAAAAATGAAATTGTTGCTGAATTCTGATGTGGTTTTGTAAAGCATAACAGTATTAAGGAAAATTTTCACCCTTAATAGCAAGGAAGTGGCATTAATTAAGAGGTTGTGGGTTCTGTGTGTGGGATCCTAAATTCCTCATAGATTCAGAATGCAGAATCTTTTGCTCAGGCTGGGGTAGGGGAAAGGTGGCAGGGTAGGTTTATTGGTGAACTTACCTTTTAGAAGATAATTGGCTTCTACTTTTTGTTGTTTATTCCTTTTGCTTTCAGGTATATTTTTCAAGTATGTTTTGTGTAGGTTTTTCCATTACCCCCAATTTCCTTGTATTTGCTTAGTGTATGTTTTGAGGAAAATTATGACTTTTGGTTTGGCTCAGCAGGGTAAGTGTTCTGCCTTGTAGAAGTTTAGATTTCATTTGGTTATTAAAAGTCAAGCTGTAGAGTTTGGTTTTTTTCCCTGAAAATTTTTCAATTATTTATGGTGTAAGCATGCAGGATATTTGAAAAGTATAGTATGATAAAATTCAGAATGATACAATATTTGTTTACCATACTTGTAGCTTCTTATTCCAGAGTCCAGGCTTACCATTGCAATTCAATTTCCCTTCTTTTGGACAGAGTTAAGGTTTTCTCTGTAAATTGAAAACAGCTGAAAAGATTTTGGTGTAATTAATGTTTGATGCTGATAATATGATATGTTTTTTAATATTCAAGTTTGGGTTTTTTTCTACAGTGTTAATGAACTTTTTTTTTCTTCTCCTTTAGGAGAATATATAAAAAACTGGCGGCCAAGATACTTCCTGCTAAAGACAGATGGCTCTTTCATAGGCTATAAGGAGAAGCCCCAGGATGTGGATCTGCCATATCCACTCAACAACTTTTCAGTGGCAAGTATGTATTTCCAGTCCTTATTATTCTCTCAGCATATTGACAGATTATCTGCTACATATTGCTTTGTGTATAATTCAGAATATATTGGTAACACTGCAGGTTTAATGCCATGTGCCGTACTAATGCACCACTAATCTTACATCCAGCTCTACAAGATGGATTTACAGTAGGATGGAAGAACCATGCATTGGTTTTTGAATGTTTTTTGGATGTCTAAGTTCTCATTTTTTGTGTGTGTGTCTGAAGTGTCTCTAAATAACAATGACATTTGACAAATGATTGCTGTAAGAAGAAAATTCCTGGAAAGTTTACCTGTATTTAGATCGCTGACCTCTTCTCTGTTTTTCGTTTGTATCTCTGAATTCACTTGAAAACTCAAATTAATTAGAAAATTATCTAGACTTTCAAATGACACAAAATCATGCTAAGTTATTTTTCTCTTGGATAATCAGGTAATCAGCTCTCCAGCCTGGTTAATGAGTAATTTCAAGCAATCAGACAATTTGCATATATTAGCAAAGCCACAAAGTGTGTATCTGTTGGATAAAGTGAAGATTGCGTGTTTTCCAAGAATGTTTCTAAAAGACAAATTTGTAGGGTTTTTGGTCTGTCAGAGTGAGATTGGTGAGTGTTTCTGAACAGAAGTGGAAGTATTTGAGGAGAAAACTAAGGGGGCAAAAAAATCTCTCAAAGTTGCAAATATCACAACTAGAAACTTTCAGAGGAACTGTGGAGAATTTACCCAATTTCTTTCAAAACTGTATTAAGTGTACTGCAGTGCAAAAAGTGGCAGTGTTTAGTTTTATGGAGAAATATAGGAGTCACCACAAGAGTATTTGTACTTAGGGAAAGGGCTCCTTTCATCTTCACTGCTGAAGATGGAACAAATGCTACTGAGACTGAATTTTCCTATTTTCTTGTAAAATTGTACTTGAGACTGACTCAGCCTTTGTGTATACAAAGTAATTTGTGTATTTTATTTGCTAAGAAAATAATCTCGTGCTCCAAGCCCATGTCTCATCTCACAGCTAGAAGAGGAAAACTTTGCATGTTCTGATTGCAATAGAAAATTATATTCATTGTGCAAACCTTCTAATAGTATTGGAGGCTCATTTTGCCTTGTTGGTATTCAGCATAAAAGCAGTGATGTCTTTAAGTTGTTCATATGAGTAGGAATTGACTAAACCATAGGCCATTGTTCATTCCTTAGTTATTGCTCTGCGTATTCTAACCACTCTTTTTTAGCAGGTAGTATTTTTCTAGATACTTCTTCCCCGGTTTGCAGCAGAAAAATAATTTCTAGAAATACAGTGGGCTTTTTTATCCTGCTTTACCATACTCTTCATTGCATATTCTGTCTTCCCTTGCTGCAGCAGCTAGAGAAGTGATCCAAATGGTAGTTCTGCTAAGCAAAGAAATACATAATTAGCAATTATTATAATTACCAGTGTGTTGGTACTGGTTTTGATTGGGGTTTTTTTTGGTTCCCAGAGGTTCTGTTATGTAATTCTGATATTAGAATGCTGTCCCTGAACTTTGCCTTGATGGAAATTGAAAGATTTCACATTGTTTTCTAAAATGACACCATCACCACCCCCACCACCCCCCACCAAAAAAAAAAAAAACCTTTCTGCAACTGGCAAGTCTCATAGGTCTGATTCTTAGGCTGTGTAAGCTGAAGGAACAAGCACTATTACTTGAAAAAATCCAGTTTTAATAAGCAAGATGACTTTTTCTGTTTTTCTGACAGGAAAAGGTGTAATTTTATCAGAAATGTTGATTGATCAGTGCAAGAATAGGGAGATGTAACACTCATCAAAAGAATCTCATGAAATTAAGTGGAATGCTTGTGTAGAATTCACAGGATGAAAAGCAAACCAGGATGGTATTACACTCTAAATTGCAAGGGACTGTAAGTTTTTTATCAGCTATTTTATCTGTCTGAAGATGAGATCATAGTAGGGCAAATAAACAAACAAAATTGCTGTATGAATGGATCACATCTCATGGGAAGTACCTGGTAAATGTCAAGAACTGGTCTTATGGCCTCTGATCCAAGAGTTCCTGAGCTGCTGCCGTAGGTTTGTGGCCACAAGCAGCGCAACATATTTTTCCTGTAATAGTGGAGTACGTTTTTCATAAATTACTAGCCAGGCAGATGGAGTGTGAGATCACTGTTAATACCATCTTGATTAGGTTGGCAGGGACTTAAAGATATGTCTTTACAGTCCTATCTTCATGTAATCTTTGTAGCTATCTGTAAAGTGAGAGTGTGGTCTCAGTCTACTTTTTGCTCTCCAAATGATAGACATCTTTGGCTCTTGCTTGCAATTTGTTATTTAAGCAGAAAAGGCCAAGGCTGTGGTATTATTTTCATAGTACTGTTGGAGTTAAACATGGGGATGTTTGCACAGTTCTACTTTGTATGATACTTGTTGTGTAGTTTAAAACTTTCATAAGCAGTTGTGTCAAACCAGTTACTTCCATCATACAGGTATCTTCCCACCAATGTCCCCTGCCTTCCACTCCTGTGACATCAGCTTTACTTTGAAGAAGTAAAGCTCTTTCCCAAGCATAGTATCATTTCCCCTAGTGTGACTCCCTGATTCCTTCCAAGATAACTTCAAAGTTCCACACCTAAGCCTTTCTCTTTCTTTGGTCTTTTGTCATCTGTGAACTCCATTGGGAATGACGAGAAGGCTGGAGAGAATGAAATTATTTTACATTCTGCTAAAAGTGCTTCCAGTGATAAATATGTCTTTGCTAATAGAGCCTTTCTCATTGAGGAATGTTTTATCATAGAGTGGAGTGTTCAGAGGCCATCCCTTTTCCTTGGGGTATTCTGGGAGGAAACGTGGGGGGAAGGCATTTGGCATTTGGAAGTGTGTGTGTGAACAGACTCTTTACTTTGGAGAGGGAGAGACTGAGGCAGCATGCGTTTGTTTCAGTCCATTGCCAGCCACCCAAAATGCAGGGGGACCACGTGGGCCTGAAATGGAGATGAGGGATCTCCCTTCCTTGGAGAGCTGAAGATGAAACACATTTGAGTGAAGGGTATGATAGAGTGGGGCTGGGTGGAGCTGAGCCCTGGGGAAGGACATAGGCTGGCCTTAGGTGTCCTGAATGGACTTTACCCCCCTGTGGCCACTACTCTCCCAACTTTGGGTGCACAGGCAAGGCAGTCATGGGGACCCTGCACTGCATCTTGAAGCTGCTGCAAGCTTGCAGAGTGAACAAATCAGCCAGATTTGGTGACACTGAATAGTGTGTAGGAATCACTGATTCCTCTTCTGTGGAGCCAGCTTATTTTATACCTAACAAAACCACCTGCTTTTAAATGGGAGTTGTGAGAGCTGTGTATTTGAAGGAGGCTGTTAGTCCCTTAATGCTCATGCCCTGACACTGAGACTCCCAAAAAGCTCTGCTGTGGTATCTTACTGTGCACTTGAAGATAAATGAAGGCGGTGTAATTACATGGGTGGGAAGTTCATTGTGAAAACTTTAAAACCGGGTGATTGTGGTTTTCAGAGGTAAATTCAGAGGTGTGAGCTTACTGGAATTGTCTGGTTTGAAATCAGTTCAGCTCTTTTCAGGTAGAGAGGAGAAGTTGCAAGTAACCAAACTGCTGTAGCTTGTACAGATACTCTTGATTGACTGAGTCATGGTAACTGAGTGGGTGTGCATTCCTAGCCCACTTCAACTGCAAAATAAAATATGTTAATTTAAATTGCTTTTGCTTAGGAATTTATGCAGTCAGAACCAGTTTAAAAATAATTTTGAATTCAGTTGGTATGGCTTCTCTGTACAGGCAAAGGCCTGATTAAAATGTCTTGTCTTTTAAAACTCCACTATGCTTCTTTGAGAACAAAACTAATACTCTGGGTAACAGGACATATTTCCTCAATGCCCTCCCACCCCCTCAAAAAACTCAACATGGCTTCATAATGCTTTTCAACTGGCCCACTGTTGTATAAGTGGAAGAAACGCTGCTTTATGTAAAGCACTTTGGTCTTTGATTGTCATCATTATTTGGGAAAGCAGAGTGGGGAAGAATTCTACTTCAGTTCTACTTAAGGAAGATTTGTGACTTCACTGATTTAAAAAAACCCCAACTTCTCACATGCGCAGTGAGTGAGTAGGTAATCACACAGCACATTTGGGATGAAGTATCTCTAAGAATTGGCCCTTTGCCTTCATTTTGATCTTTACATGGGGAATAATTGGGAAGAGCTGTATCCCTTCACAGTATCCTTTGAACTTTGGCCAAAAATGATGTCACCTGGAACTTTTTTCCTATCTTGAAAGATAATGCTTTCTAAGCACTCTGGTACACCTACCATTTTTCTTGTCTTTAAAAATAAAAAGCAATTTATTATTATATTACTATGAAAAGGTCATCTTTTATAAACTTTATTTTATTTTTATTTTCTCTGTGGAAGTGATTATCAAGAACCTTGGCTATTCTAAATCGAGAATCTGTGCTACTTTTTCCTAATCTTAACTTTTCAGTGGGCCAGAGACAAGATTTTATTATTTTTAGGATTTAAAAATCTTCAAAACAGGAAAATTGAAAGGTTTTGGGGAAATAATGTTAGGACTTAAAGAGTTCTGAAGACATTCTTTAAAAAAATGGGTAGGAAAATATGTATGTCTGTTTTAAGTGAGATTAATTTATGTATCAAAATACTTTGGCATTAGACACGACCTTGTGTGCAACTCCAGAAATAACTTTTCAATGAGATTTAAGTCCATTTAAAAAAATTTGTTACAATACTGGATTACATGAACCCAGAGATAAGATATAAATGTACTTACAATTACAGTGTGAATTTGATTCCAAAGTAATAGTAGTAGAATTGAAAAAGTAATGTTCATTCAGTATTGAAAATACTTGTGGAGAGAAAAAGTTAATGTACATGTTATATACTGCATTTGCAAAAACATATATTGGAATTCAAACTCAAAGCTATTGTGTATAGAGGATATTTCCATCTGTGTTGGATGGAGAAATGTTTGGGAGGCTTTAGAATTGCTTTATGAATGGTTTCTAGGTGGTATAGTTGGTATCCTGTCCTTTGACTTAGAAGTTTTTAGCCAGGCCTGAAAGTTTTTATGCCAGTGTGATATACTCAGCTGCTTAAATAAAACTGGGGTGTTTACATGAAAGACAGAGAAGGACATATAATTTTATTGTCTTCCATTAAAACAAACTAAAGCCCAGGCAAAACTCATGCAGAAATCTCCTATTTCCATTCTCCCTCTTTGCATGAAGGGGCAAATGACAAACTATTTGTGTGACAGAAAGACATAGATGCTACTTTGGTACTTTTTGAAGTATTGGAAATAAAAGACTTTGCAGCATGATGAACTGCACAAAGTTTGATTTTTTTACATCTTCAAGGAATATAATTAAGGGGTTTTTTGTCATATTTGTTGTTATTTTCTCAAAGCACATACAAGTACTTTTCCTGAGCCAAGCCCCACAGAAGTGGGATTTTTACCCATACAGAACAAAAAGTCAGTCCCTGCTCCAAAATACTAAAATTCCAAATATAAAACAAGTGAACAGCAGATGGATGCAAACAGATGGGGGGAGTATGAGAAAACTATGAGACAGTATTAGCCTGTAGTACAGGCAGTGGTCTCAGCACATCAACAACTAATCCATTGTCAAGGTTAGATTTTTACTCTCATCTCCCTTCTTTTCATCCTCCCTTCTTCCCTCCCTCCTGTTTTTAAAGGCATGGTGAAGTAGAGTTTTAAGGAGGATTTTAAAGAGAACTAGTATGACAAACAGCGAAATTAGAAATCCTTTAGAGAACTGATGATGAAATTGTAATAGTAAAGGGAGGGGTGGCATTTTGATACCGAATAAAAAATGATAACAAGGATGAGGGTAAGCTGTGGGGACAGACAGTGTTGAAAAGCTACCTATATTTGATGTGATAGAGCTGGGTAAGAAATGGGAAATGCCAAAAAAAGAGTGATGTGATCAAGGGAACAATGGACAAAAACAGTCTGTTATGAACATTTTTGGGAATAGCATTTTTAGGGTAAACCTGTACTTGTTTGGATCGAAGAAGAGGTATTAGATTGTTCACATAAATCTCTATGTGACCAAATTTAAGTTTAGGGCGATACTCCCCCTAGATAAGTTGTAGTAAGAAGTAACAAAGCCTTTTGGAAAGTCTCAGAGAAGTAGATTTCCCTTAGGGAGTGGGTAAACAAGTGGGAGAATCAAAATGGGACCAAGCTAAGGGTGTGTGTATGGGTACACACATGTTTGTTCCTTTATGTAAAATTCATGGATTTTCATGTGTATATGAGCAAAAATCTGTGTATCTGTCTCTGTGTTATGAAAATGGTCTATTAGTTCTGCTAGTTGTGTCTTCTATTTGTCTAACAAAAAAGATCATCAAAGTGTGGATTCGGAGTGCAGAGTAGCAACAACAGAAAAAGGTATTTGTTAGGAGTGTGTTCATTAAATTTTGATATGAGAAATAAAAATTATATTAGCAATTAAATAGGCAAAGGTTAGGACAAAAATATTTATCTTGTAAAGGAAAGATGAAGGGAAAAAAAATCAGGGTTAAATTATTATGCAAATAGATAGATATATATAGAGAGATATAGATCTGTGTAAAGACAACACTCTCCCTATATGTTAAAAAGTGCAAACATTACAAATAATGCAAGCAGTGGCTTGATACTATTTTTTTAAATATAATTTGATAATCATGAGAAGTTATCCTCTGTGCTAAAACTCAGTCTGTATTGTCTGTATTAGAAATAATTTCTCAGATATGCAACCTTCTGTTCATTTTTCAGTACAATTTTTTATGGCTGCTTGAATGTTTAGTATTCTTGTCTAGCCATATCAACACATTCTGCTGAAGTTGAAACCTTTCATATATGAAATACTAAAATGGTATTATTTTATGATGAATGACTGCATTTAGGAAAAGAATGCTGGTGATTATACAGTTAAAGTTATAGAATTCAAACTTTAAACTTTTTAATAAAATCTGAACAGATGATCTGTGCTTTTTTTTTTTTTTTGGAACTGGCAGGTTTCAGGCCCTCTAATTGGCTTCCCAGCTTTGCAGAGTAATTACAGCTTCAAGCAAACTTTGTCATCTGTGGTTCAGAATGGTGTAAAGTAAACAGAACGTTTTGAAATACAGTTTGTAGTTAGAGTTGCTCAGGAGAGTTTAACTAGCATAACTACTTAATTTAGACAGTAGCAGTTATTCGAAAAAGATAGTCTAGCATTTTAGAATTGTCAGGTTGGTTGTTGATAGGAAGACAAAAGTTTACCTCTGGTATGTACCTGACTTCATTTTGTTTTTTAAAAGGACAATTTCAATCATTGAGAAACATCCACTGCATTTATTTTTACTGTTTCAATTTAATTTTTTTTCCATTTTCAGTATACATCCAAAAATGGCCAAAGGAGTGCTATGCACTTGTTGGAACAGAGTTGTCATTCTCTGTTACTGTTTTTGTATTTTGCTGCTTTGAACAAGTGTTTTCCCCCAAGGTTTTTCCTCCCTTCTAATATCAAAGGAAAAGTTCTCATGACCAATGTTTCATCCCAGAAAGACAGAAAGCTTTAGGAATAAAGTGTGTAATTCCAAGTTGTAGATGGCTAGCATACAAGAACACAAAGTTGAGTCTGTCTGTTTACTGGCTTACTCATCTTTTTGAATGATAATTTAGACTTCCAACTGTTTTGAGTTGAGATTCAGGCCTTTAATTACATATGTTTATGTATAGTAGCAAACTTGAAGACATTATGGTAGAATGTTCTCTACTCTTGGTAATGACCCAACTATCACTCGAGCATTCGGAGCCAGCTCTCAGTAGCCAGTTTCACTCTTTCTTCTGTGCTTTTGTATTTTCCAAACTATTCACTCAGTCTTAAACTACTATGGTTTTTCCACTAATTAGTAGAAAAATATTTTGGTAATTAGCAGTAATTGTGTATTACAGCAGTTATTCATCTTAATAGATTTTTTTCCTCTAGTAGTAGGTGAAGGATATTCACAGACAAATTTTTATTCATGTTGCAGTCATGGCAGGAATACTGTTTATCCCATACATTTGTATTCAGCAGCACATGAAATGTGGGGCTACTAAATATCAGCAGACTTCAGGTATTTTTCTCTACTTGAGAAGAATGGGTAGCACACTTCTTTTGGGAATACACTGGTCCTTCACTTCTTTCTGAAACCCTTTTCGCTTCATAAGGAACAGATATGAATGTATTAAATTTTAAACTTCCACGAGGAAATCAAATCTTTAGCCACTTGTAGCAGAATATTACCAAAGCTAATTAAGTTTTACTAAGTTTTATTTTCCAATAATTTCCTCCAGTGATAGTGAAATGGCATTTTTGGGGGCTATTTGTCTGGAGGTTTTTTTGTTTTCAGTACCATTTTCAATTCTTAAGGTTTTTTTTTAGTACCTTTCATTGATTTAGTTAATTATCTGTAATGAAAACTCAGAATATTTTTTTGTTATCATGTTTTATTATTATTTATAATGTTAANTTATACATAGCATTTGGACATAAGCAGGTGTAATTCTATTAGTTCCATTTTTTTCATACATGAGGTGGAAAACTTAAATAATTCAATTTAAATGTATGCATATTTGTATATATTGGCAAAGAGAAAAGAAATGGTGGAATTAAAAATCTTCAGTTCATCACAGGCATTGGAGAGAATGTGCTTTTTGATTGGTACAGATTTTTCTGCAGGTTTGTCTCTGTACCTTTTTTCCTTCAGACTGTCCTAACACAGTCAGCTCACTTTTCTCCCTGGCAGCTTTTTTCACCTTCCTTCCTCTAAACTAGGTGCTCTAGTTTGGCTGTACTCTAGCTATTCCCATGCTTTTCTTTCTCATATAGGTTCCAGTCTTTTTCCTGTCCTATTACCACTTTCCTCCCTTTATTCCCTAGTCTTTTGTTCCTAACAGCTCTCCTGTAAATAACTTGCTGTATGCCACCTTTCTACTTCACCTTTCTGCTGTATGCCATCTACACTGGATTTTACCTCAGTGAGGTACTTTCTTTTTCATACTGTCTGAGGAAGAGGGTAAGGCATTATGAATATAAGTGAAATGCTTTAATTTAGCATGTGGAGAGGCAGTAGATAGCTGTAGCCTCTGGATTATGCTAAATGCATAGACTTTCAATGATTTTATGCTTTAGTAATTGTTACTGTAATTTTTTACCCTCTTCCCACTGCACTCTTATCCCTCCCACATGTAGTGTGGCCAGATGCCTTACATTTGCACAGGAATACTAAAAGAATATCAAAGGTCTTGATTTGCCAAGTTTAAGTCTCTTCTCCCAAAAGCAGCATTTTCCAGCAGTGTGCAGCTTTAGGCAGACACCCAGTAAAGAAAATTTCAGCCTTCATGATTGAAGTGTGATAGGATTAAAGACGAGAGGATGATTTTGTCAGGAGTAATATGAGATAATCTTAGAGCAGACAATGCTTCTAGTCTCTTCTGCTAGGAAGGTAGCCCCACACATTCCTTGGAACTTCAGCTGAGGAAGGTAAAAAACCAGCCTGTTAACCCTACCTTCACTGTCACTGTGATCATAGCTGGACTTCAGCATACCCCTGGAGATGGGGATTTCTTTGATCTCATGAGTAATTGCACCAAGCTACAACCCTGGTTAGGTACCCTGAGCAGCTCTACTTTGTTGTGCTTCTGTCTGCCTTGTTTCTCTTCCAGCTTTTGTGTTAAACTCCTTCTTCCTGTGTCCATCCTGCTGTAGATCCTTCTTCTACATGTTGAGGATGGCTCTCATTCCATCCAAGACCTAGAAGAGTGTGCGTAAGCAATGAGGGTGAACTGCTGTTTCTCTTTTTTAATTAAATGTTTGTTAAATGGAATGTCATCTCAGTTCCTGACAGCGAGCAGTTTGACTTACATAATAATTTATAGATGTATGGTGAACATATAAGTTTGTTCATCAAGGAGTACCACATGTGCACAGGACAATATTCACTCCTCTTTTGTTTCTCATACCTGTGTCTGTCAAGCTTCTGAGATGTTCTGTTAAGCTGTAGAAAAAAATACTGTCGATAGACATATCCACTCTTATTTGTTTTTTCAAATAAAAAAAATGCAGTAGATGATAGTTGAGGTTTCAGGATCCTGAATTTGTCAAGAGAAAATATGTCAAGCCAAAATAATTTATTTCTGTGAAAGGGAAGCATGCCTTGTTAAGTGCTACATGTCATATGACTTCTGTAAAGCTTTGACATTAACTGGAATAAAGAATAGTAAGCTGCATAAGTAAAAGGTGTGGGTCAACTGGTAGGTGGTAGCTATATCAAAAAGAAGTTACAGCAGATTGTAGGTGAACAGGAATTCATTTACCATATCATTATTGATTGATTTGTGAACCTGATGAATCATTTTAGATCACACGCACACATTTGATCTGGATCAGCTTTGGACAAGTGATAATATTCCAGACATGAGATGTGATGGTTTGTGTCTACGTTGTGGTAGCTGCAGGAAAACAAGTAACACTTTTGACAGAGTAACCTTAGCTTCTCAAAAATGTTTAAATATATTTCCATGAATAAGGAGTTTTAGTTTGTCAGAGTTTTGCAGCTGTAATGTTTGGTGCAGTATCCTACGTTGTAGAACTAATGCACAGCAACACCAAACCATTGCCTGAATTGCCAGCATTGTGGTCTTGCAACAAAGGGTTAATAGGCAGTCTGTAATATGTCTGGCATTGTGGAACAAGGAAGATCTTGGATCTAAAAGCACAACTGGTGAGGGACAGATTGATTGAACTGACTTAAAGAAGACTGAAGAGAGATAAAGCAGTGTTCAAATGTCTAAAAGGGATGGCTGCTGGAAAGATGAAGTAATTTAGTCAAAAGGACAAGAAACAGTTTGCTGAAATTATAGGAACAGTTGCATTAAGTCCTAGGAAAAATCTTACAGTGATAAAAATAGTTAATTTCTTTATAGTTGGATAGAATAGTTTGCTTACAGGGGTTTTGAAATTAGTACTTTTTGGGGATTTTAGAAAGAGTGTAGAGAAGTACTTGTGAGAAATAGCATAGGTAGACCTGATTCTGCCCTAGGGCACAAAGAGAATTAGATGATTTCCTGGGGCAGCCCCACTGGTGGTGTGTGTGGGGTTGTTCTATATTTAATAATCAGACTAATTTCAACATCTGAATTTTCTTAGGCTATTTTACAATAAATCTTACCCTGAAGTGACAGTACTATCAGTAATTGTGACATGGTTACCATTGAAGGGAAAATGTCATATTCCTCCTGCTGGGTGCAGATGGAAAAATATGCCAGTGGCTACTGCTGTTTCCTTGGCATGCTATAGCAATCCAGGATGTTAGACTCTTCTTAGCTTCATAACACAGACCAAGTTAACAAATGGAGATGGCATTCTTTATACTACAATAAAAGTTCAATCAATTCCTCTGACTGCGTTCTTCACCTGCTTTATTACTACCTACCACCTTTTGTCCAAGCCCGTGGTTGTATTGCTGTTCTGTATTTCCTTGTGTGCTGGATAGATCCTGAATGGGGATACATAAGCTGAATGAATTTCATCTCTAAGTAATTTTATTTGCTCTTCACCTGTTAACTGGCCATGTATAAAAAAGGCAATATCATGTATTTGTCTAGAATGTCAGCTAATGAAAACAGAGCGACCAAAGCCGAACACATTCATTATCAGATGTCTTCAGTGGACCACTGTCATAGAGAGGACGTTCCACGTAGACACTCCAGAGGAGCGGTGAGGGTTTTATTCTTGTTTTCCTTTTCGCAATCCTTGTGCAGAAGCCTCAGCAGAGTCTCTGCTGGGCCTGCACAGCAATCAGCACTTGGGAACTGTGACATTCTGAGCAGTTAGTTAAAGATTTTTAAGTCAGCTTCTGTAAAATATTATCTGAGCTCATAACTAGTGTAAGAGTTGCCTGTGAGTAGGTGGGATGAGTGTGTTCAAATAAGCCAAAACTATGTCATGATATGTCTCTGAAGTGTTAAATTTTCAACATCCAAAGCCTGGATTGAAATATTTCCAGCCTTGCTGTCTTACTCCTCCTAATGTGCTCCTTTCTTTTGGCACAGAAAGCAGCATGCTTATTATAATTTATTTTATGTTGGCTTATTAGTTTTTCCTGTTTCAGTAAACATTCACAAACTCTTAAGAATTAACTTTTTTAATGCACCAAAAACTTTTTTATTGCATGTAGGAGATACGGGGTAACACACTCAAATTTTTCCTACTCGGTCTATGATTAAATGCACTGAATCTTCCCACTGTGGACATCTGTCCTTTTGAGACCAGTTCTATGATCTGGCTATTATTTTTTGTATCAGTAAATAACCAACACCTTTGCTTTGTCTGTTGTTTCCCTTAGAGGTTTTTTGGCACTGTGTGTCCACCCTGTCTTTCTTCTGTGCAGTGTAGTAGCTCACACTGCCTTGAGTAGTAAATACCACGATAATATCCCGCATCCCTTGCTGGCTGAGCAACAGGCAGCAGCAGGTACCGTGCTTGGTGTGGGGCTATGAGCTGCTCAAGGGCTGCCTGCTGTGTCTGTGCTGCTCTGCTGGCCCTGCTTGTCCCTCCACAGAAACCCTCACCTGAGCCTGCCCCTCAGTGCAGCCACAGGTTTTTAGGATGCTTGTAGGAATTTAGTTATCTTTGAGTGCCTTTTTTGAGGGAAATTTGCGAAAAAGCCTGTAAGTTGAGTTTTAAGAGGAGACAGACAAAGACTTGAACATATGATATGGTTTAAAAATCTCGGGTTTTTTTGCTGTGAAAATGTCTTGAAGGGAGGGGGAATACCAAAAAGTCTCTTAAAATAGCAAGTTACTATTATGAGATACCATTGTGTAAGAGATGATATCCTATGCTCTCGGGTGTATTATACCTGGAACAAGTGTTTTCAAGTTTCCAGTACTAAAATACTTACAGAATCAGAAGCTGCTAATTCTTGAAGTTACCCATACAGTGATCCTTTCTGGTCAGCTTCACCCCCTTTAACAAAATGCAGGATTTGGAAGGAAATGGAAGTGATTAATTAATATGAGTTTTCTGCTGTGTAATGTAAGAATTGAACATTGAAGCAATGTAGCATGTGAAAAACTTTATAAACTATGTAAAATACTTTATGAGTTTCTAATAGAGGTGTTGGCTTGTTCATGATAGGGAAGAATGGACAGAAGCAATCCAGGCTGTAGCAGACAGACTTCAGAGGCAAGAAGAGGAGAGGATGAACTGTAGTCCAACTTCTCAGATAGACAATATAGGAGAAGAAGAGATGGATGCTTCAACAACCCATCATAAAAGAAAGGTAATGACCTTAAAAAATAACTTTTGAGAATGATCTAGTTGGGTAAAGCAATATGCAGGGAATAGTATTTCAACATAAATTTCAGTGTATTATAACATCAAAGTACTTATTTATTTTAATAAACCTGAACTGCTCTAGTTTTATTTATTTGTTAAGCTGATATGGCACTTCTGAAAAACAAAGTTCAACCATTCAGGCACATACAAACATTCTGTTTATTGTTTTACTATTATTTCATCCTTTTGTTTGTTTACTATTTTAGAAGTACGGTAATAAAATATTTTCTTTGGACAAGTACTTTTGCCCCTTTTCTTGTGCAAATAGTACCCAGTACAAATTAGGTAATTTGCATAAGAAAGGCTAGCAGGATCTTGCTTTTAATGACCTTATTTTTTGCTAACTTGGCAAATAGCTTTGCTTTAGTTTTCAATGAAGTAAGAGAAAACAGCATTTCATTTTTCTGCAGTCCTTTACAGCTTCTGGTGTAAGTAGGAACATGTACATTGTTGGCTATAGCATACTTGTGGTTGCATGTCCAGAGTCAACAGGTTAAACACACAACCAAGAGCATGTTTTAAAGATCTGATGCCACTCAAAGTTTGCTTATGTGTCTCCATTTTGTCCTGTATGGACTACACAAACTCATGTCTTTCATTTACTATACAGAGTTGACGTGACTCAAGAAATGCCCTGAAATTGCATGAGAAAATAATAACCAGTTTACATAGGACTGACTACTTTTTCTAGCTAGAAGTGAAATCTGCAGAAAACCAAGTGTAAGTCTGCTGACAGAGCAAAACAGTCTTACAGCTCACATAACTGAATGCCTTTGAGTGATGAGCAATACAAGAAATGGTGAACATTTCTCTATTTACTAATAGAGCATGTTTTGTTTGTTGTGCTACATGAAGTAAGAATCATAGAAAAGCCAGGGCTGAGAACTATACCCTTAAGAACATAGAAAAGATGCCATAGGTAACTTTAGTTCTGTCATGTCCTAATTTTTGAGAACTTGAGTTTGCAGTCCAAACAGAGTTCCTTTATGCAGTTTCATTGTGTGCAAATTTCTAACCTTTGTCTACTATAGAAAAAGATAATATCAGTTATATAGGGCTGTAACAGTACTCTGAATATATATTGTCAGGCTGACTTTGAACCTTTAGCCTGGTGGCATGGATATTTAATGACTGTGCTCCAGGGTAAAATATAAGTGACAGCAAGACAGAGGCAGTGTTTAAGATGTGTCAGCCTTGTGAGAGGCAGTGTGATTATGTGGAAGGGATTTGAGTTTGCTCTGTTAAAGATCTGAGCACTGTTCCAAGCTGTGTGTCCTCTTAGTGGAATACAAAACCACTTCATAACAACACTCCTTTTCCAGGTGTCAAAATTAATGCTGTTTCTTACAAGTAGTTTATCTGGAATGTGCTCTCCTTGTTCACAGTGCAGAGTGTTTTGCCATAGAATAAAAGGGGTTGTGGGAACAGGAGGATCAGTTTTGTTTCTGTCTTGCCAATTGTGCTTTAAGAAGTGCTGAAATAATATGCTGGGACAGTGTATGGGCAGTGCTACAGAATATTTAATGGCTTTGGAAACAAACCAAAAGCAAACTCTACAAAACAAAGATGAAATGAAAAATGTTGATATTCAACATCTAACAACAGAGCAAAATAACAGAACTAGAAAAAATAATAATGATAAATAAAAAGATAATAAAGTAAAAAAAAAAAAGAAAAAACACCAAACAATAGAGCCAAAACTCAGAATCCCATGGCAGATTTCTATCTGTTGGAAGATGTTAGTGAAAAATGCTCAGAAGTTTTTGGAATAAAAAATAGGAAGTGACCATTATGACAGGGAATTGCCACTGCCTCCATCTTCATTGAAATTGTGAAAAATGGGTCTTTTAAAAATTGTCTCTGTTTTGTAGAAATGTCTCTGAAAAGCTGTTGTTTAAGCTTTCATAGTTGTTAATATAATCAAAACCATTTCAGTTATAATGACTTAATGCATTTTTATTGATTTTTTTTTGTGTTGGATTTCTTTCCTTTCAGGGATTTTTACACAATGTGTCCTTTTTTGACAAAAGCTTGTTTTGTCACCTGATTTTACATCTAAGCCCAGTGAATTTTGCTTGTGCATGCAGCAGATGGTATACATATGAGTAGAAGAGCATAATCAGATTAAGAGACAAGACAGAGAGGAGTTGGGCCTGTTCTTCTCTGAAAAGGTAGCGAAAAGAAAACAGCCTTTGGGATGTGCAACTTGATTTGAATAGACACGACAGCTACATCCCTGCTTAGATTAGCTGGAAGAACCAGAAGCACTGCTTTTTTTTCCCAGTCTTTTAAAATGGTGTCAACGTGCAATTTAAGTTTTACACGTCACTAAAATTTGTAATACTCAAAATTCTTAGCAAACTACTTTTATTTCTTGCTGTACTATTACTTCTTAGTAGAGTTTTTCCCTGATGAAGTCAGATTGAAATTCCACATGGTCTAATAATTGTGCACATCAGGAATTTAAAAAAATAAAGTTAGTTTCTTTGGTAGGAATTTGCAACACCTACATTAGGGTGTATTTTTTTTGAACAGATCATCCATAGGGGGATGGTGTGTTTAGATGGTCAACAGATATTTCCTTAGGGGAGTAAAAAGGTTTTATAGAAGGCTGAACATCATAATGTTTTTTTGGTTAGTGCAGTCTCCTGGGGCTTCATTGCTTTTTCTTTGTTTACAAATTTGATTTTCAAGATGAATAAAGAACAGATTTTTCAGAGGAAGCCTAAAAGTAATGTAATGAAGAAAAAGATTCAAAACTTGGAGTACAGTGGGAACGAAAAACTGGGGTAAATCATGAAGGAGAAAGAATCCAATCTTACGGGAGCCTCCAAAGTTACCATCTTCCTTCAGGTTTAGGAAGTATTTCCATTTTTCCACCAGTTTTCAGTACACCCTTAGCTATGGCATCTGTGTTTTTATCTCCCAAGGTCTTGTGTTCTTTGGCAGACTTTTTGAGTTACCCTGCACTGTGTATCATCTCTAAGCCTTCTGCTAAACTTCTAAGGAATGAGAGCATCAGGAGACTTTATTCTTAGAACTAACACTACCACCATAATGTGCTGTTAAGCCATGGCTCAAAATCTTGCAAACCTATTACCTTTCTCTTATAAATATACATGTATTTTAACTTGTTTTCACTGAGCTTGCATCTAGATTCATGACTCCTTTGCTGAACATGATGTGAGCAAATTTTGGGCAAATGTCTGACTTGATGCCCTTTAGCATCAAATCCATGTCTGCGATCAGTCGAGCCAAGACGCTCGTGCTGTGTATGGGCAAAGGGCAGCTTTTGTGACCTGGTTTTAGTCAGACACTGATGGTTGCTCTCTAATTCCAGTGTCATAGAGAAAATCAGAAACATTGGAGAAGTTACTCCTTTGAGGCTGCTTGTGATCTATAAATTTGTGACTGTGAAAGGGATAGGTTGTTACAGTCACTAGCTCAGTATTTTTTATCAATAAACCTGTCAGCCACTGTTTGTCAGGGAGCATGGAAGCTTATGACTGAAGGATTCTGCCCTGAATTACTCATCTTCTGCCTGAATTGTGTTTTGAATGCATTTTTAATTTTTTATGGGTTTTTGTCAGTATTCACTGCTTTTGCTCAAAGGCAATTGTTTTCTGCTTGGTGGTTGTCACAGAACCATTGAGTAGATAACCTGACTTTCCAAAGTACTGAACTGAAAGTGATCGTTGAGAAGTCTTACCTTTAGTGGATTGAATACGAGGAGCCACACACCGTGTTGTGATCACAGCTTTACATACTACATCATGCACTGTGAGTTATCAGACATTAGAGTAGTTTTTGGAAAAGTTGACTCTTCATGGAATTTGTCTGTAGTAATAAACTTTAACTTTATGCTCAGTTGTGTAAAGTGAATTTGCTTTAGGTGAAAAGTGTATCGAGCCTTTGAAATCTCTGTTACCTGTATTTTTTGCTAGGATAAAATGCAGTTTTGTTCCTCCTGATGTGAGATGGTTTGGGCAGCAAAGCAAGATCTGTCACTGCAAAATGTTTGTGTGAGCATCAACGTTAGTTTGCTTAGAAGCTACCAATCAACAGTTAGATGGGAAAAAGATTTAATTCCTAGTGATATAACTAGAAAATTGATATATGGGAAGTATCTTCTTCCTAGTAAAGCTTTAAAACACCCAGGTATCCAGGTGTTAAATGGAGTGCTGAAGACCTTTTGCAGCTTTGAAGTTGCAGGTTGAACACTTAAAAGCTAGGAATTGCACATTAAATGTGGTTGATGGAACTTCAGTTCAACCTCTTTTGTGAGCAGATTGCAAACTGACTCTGAGTGAACAGCTGCATAAATTACTTTCAGAGTTCGTCAACAACAAATTCAGATCCACAGTAATAGTATCATGCACTTGAGCTTAAAGGAATAAGTAATTTCTGAAGGTAATTTTGCCCTTTATTCTTTCGCACAAATGAATATATTTTGCTGCCGCTATTTGCGATCGCACACCAGGGATATGCCCAATGCCTCTGCACCTGGAATGTGTGTGAAATATGTAGGCAGTGTTAAGAGGTATTTCTGGTAGAGATGAAGAAAGTACTGATTCTCTTGTGGAAAATACAAGTAGAAGTTTATCCAGAACAGCAGTATTCAATACAGCTGCCTGAGGCCATGACTAGTGATAGAAAGAGACACTGAGAAGATGAAAGATAAGGGATGATGTTTTTCTCTCACAAAACAGGATTAAGTATATTTAACTTAGCAATACTGAGACTCAGAGTATAATTACTCATTAAAAATGTTTTGAGGTGTGCTTTTCACAAAGGAAGAAAGGTCATTGTGCTATAACAAGAATACTGAGTGTATTTCCTTTCAGAATTTGTAACTGCTTTTCTCCGGTTGCAAAACTTGATGGTTTTGTGGTGCTGCAACCAAGCCAGTAACACAGCACAATGAAGGATGTGCTGTAGAAGCACACAGTGATTGGCCAAGTAAATTCTGCTGTCAATTCAAGGCAGCCCTGTGCAGTCACTGTGCTCTCAGAATTGTTCTGTTTTTTCTCTACATCCTCATCTTTGCATCTAGTGCATAGACCATGGAGTTGATGCTTCTGAACTGGCTGTGAAATGAACTTGTAAAACTAAGAGGATTATTGACTCCAACTTTGGGCTCAGGAAAGTGGCTATACTGCTTTGGGATCTGAGATCATCTGGTCATATTCTTACCAAGTGTAACATGCCAGTTGAGCTGATAAACCTACTAGATTCGATTTGTCTGTTGATGGAACCAGCCCTTGGATGTAATGTGTTTAACCTGCAAAACTAGGGCAGTAGGAGTCACAGGAAAGATGAAAACTTGCCACCTCCTCCTTTTCAGAGCCAGATTGATTAATGTAAATACCATGTAATTGTAATCTATACTGAAACTTTAAAAAGTCTAATTCTAATGCAAAGGCTGCTGTAAAGTCTTTCAGGTACAACATTTCAGTGAGGATCGTGTATGTTTCAGAAAAGCCATCAGTGCAGTGGTTGGTGTTATGCAAAACCTACAGATACACCATGTTTGTGTGTCCCTGGTAATGCAGGAGTTAGGAACTTTCTGAAATGTGGTGCATTCTTGAAACACTGCTTTCTGCCAAGGCTTTGTCCTGTGTGTGCTTTATAAAAATAGAAGTGTGAGCAGTACTTGGCTTTAGAGAATTATGTTAAAACTACTGAATGGTTTATCTTGATGGTTTAATGGCAGCAGTTAGCTGCCTTCTTTGCCTTGGTCAACAGCAACAAGACCAGTGTTGTCTGGGCACTCAGCCCCTCCCCAAACTGGAAGACAGGGAGGGGAAGCAGAGTGAAACCCCCATAATCCAAGGGGAAAGGTTCAGTGATCTGATCCATGCTGTAGTGTGCCCAGAGAGGGGCAACGGAGCTGGTGAAGTGTCCAGGGCAAAGTCTTACAAGGAGCAGCTGAGGGAGCTGGGGATGCTTAGCCTTGAGAAAGTCTCAGAGGGGACCCTATTGTTCTCTACAACTGCCTGAAGGGCAATAGCCAGAGGAGGGGGATTGATCTCTTTTCCCAAATAAGAAGTGATGGAATGAAAGAAAGTGGCCTCAAGTTGCTCCAGGAGAGGTTTAGAGAGGATATTAGGAAAAATTTCTTCATTGAAAGAGTTTTCAAGCATTGAAACAGGCTGTCCAGGGAAGTGGCAGAGCCACCATCCCTGTATTTATTTAGAAGACACGTAGATGTGGCATTTAGGGACCTGGTTTAGTGGCAGACTTGGTAATGTTGGCTTAACAGCAGGACTTGAGGTCAACAGGTCTTTCTCAACCTAAACAATTCTGTGATTACAAACTTAATCACAGAATTGGGCCTGTTCTTGTAAACTGTTCTTATTTTATCGGTAACAGGGCTTGCTTATATGTTGGAACTGGATAACCTAAGTCTTACTAATCCTTGTTCTTTGCTCCTTATAGACAATGAATGATTTTGACTACTTAAAACTACTGGGCAAAGGCACGTTTGGCAAAGTTATCCTGGTCCGGGAGAAGGCTAGTGGCAAATACTATGCTATGAAGATTTTGAAAAAAGAAGTAATTATTGCAAAGGTAAGAAAGGTTATATTTTTAATATTGGGTCATTTTTAAAGAATGGAATAATCATTATTTAATACATAAGGTGTATTGATTTTTGAGGATAACTTAGTTTGGTGGAAGTATGTGTGTATCTTCAGAAAACAAGAATGCAAAAAAAAAATACATATAGCCATTATATTATATATAACATATAAAGTTTTGCAGGCCTTTTCCCAGTGTTTTATAATCTAGAATATGCTAAAACACTGAGAGAGTTTACTGGGCAGCAATATATTGCAGTCTGAGTTTATACAACAAAAAGTGCATTGTGGGGCATATTGGATGCTTCACATTTTTTTCTAAGTCGATTGCAAGTTTCTTCAGATAAACACATTAATTTAATGGGCCCGTGCTCTGTTCCTGCTATGTTGTGTAAGATTGCTATGCATAGGACTAAGGATTCAATTTTTTCAGTTTTTGAGAAATAGGGAAAGTCTGAAGCTGATGTCTGAAGTTGTGGTTTAAACTGGCATTGTCCAGTTAAACTTGACTTAAACTTGATTGGTGTCACTGGCTCTCATGCTTGGTTATAATATCACTCAAGCTTAAATTTCGATCATCTAGTCTGAGCTTTGTTTCTAGCAATTCTGAAGTTTTGAATCCCACTTCCACAGAACAAGGTGAAAGCAAGAAACCTACATACATTTATCAACATGAGACACAATTAAAAATAATCCCAGTTATTAAATGAGGATGTTTCAAGGGATGTGGGTCTCACTGATATTTTTGAATGCTTGAGGCTAACAGTATCAGGATCCATAAAAACTGAATGTGAACGGGTAAATACTATTTTACATATATTAAATATTACAATATCCTTCAGATTTGCATGATTTTCCTATTGACCTATGAAAACAGGGCTTACAAGAGTTATGCAGTCTGTGTTCATTGCCTGTCACTCACTTTCTAATAGCTTTAGAATGTGTAGATCAGTTGCAATTAAATTTGGCAGAGGAGTGGAGGCCTCTAAGACCATTATATTTCCTTGAGTATCATTATAACTAGCCCTGTTACAGAGGGAGAGACTTAAATTTATGTCTTCAGCAGTGAAGAGACTGACCTCTGAGTTCTACATGCCCTCAGCAGCTGTCTTGTGTGCAGTGGCAGCCTGGTCAGCATGTGCATGGTTTGGGCTAACAGCAGCAAAGAGTGCCCTTTTCTTCTTCATAGTCAGGAGATACAGGAAGAACAGAGGGTATTCCTGCTGCACTCCCCTGATTCCTGATGGGAAGGAGCACCTCAGTGGCCCTCCTTGTAAGACCTGGCAGCAATCTCTGTGGTTTGCCCTGTGGGTCTCAGAGCCTGTCTGGTTGCTGTGTGCTGAGCCTCAGTCTCCAGCCTGACATCCTTGGCCAGTGTTCTGCTCACCCTGGCATCTGGGCACCCTCAGGAGATCTTGTGAGCTCCTTTCTGCAGCTGCTGGTTTGTATCCTTCCAGCCTTCAGAGCATTTCAGCTTGTTTCTTTGTATCAATATCATACCAAACAGATTTTTAAATTGTAGGGGTTTTCTAATTACTTTGTTGCCTGCTACAATATCACTGACTTTTTAGAGTTGATTAAAGGTGATTATTGGGTAACTTTGTCTAAGGTGAGCAAAAAAAATCTTGTTCATAGAAGTATGTATAAAGGTAGAGAAATTTTGAAGAAATCAGACATGGAACTATTTAAGTTTGAATTTAGCCCAGTCAGGCTATGAACATGCTACAGGGATTTATCAATAGCATTTAACTCTGGAGACCAGTGCTAAGGATATGGTCACTAGGTAGAATAGATCTGCAGTCCCAGTTCAGCACTGAAGTGATTTAATATACACTCTAGAATCACAGGATGGCTTTGGTTGGAAGGCATCTAAAAAATCATCTTGTTCCAATCCCCCTGCTGTGGGCAGGGACACCTTCCACTAGACCAGGTTGCTGAAAGCCCCATCCAACCTGGCCTTGAGCACCTCCAGGGATGGGACATCCACAGTTTCTCTGGGTAACCTGTTCCCAGTGTCTCACCACTCTCTCAGTAAAGAATTTCTTCCTATCATTTAATCTAAATCTCTCTTTTAATTTAAAACTCTTGCCCTATTTCTACCTGCCTGTGCAAAAGGTAGCCCTATAGAAGCCCTAAGCATAGTAAGAAGCAGAAAAGTGGTGCATTGACAGCTGTATAGCATCTGCCCAGTTCAGGCTAAATCTGTTTATCCTGTTTATGTGACAGATTAATACACTTACAAGGAAATTACTACCAGTATTACAGACTTCTGAGGCAATTCCAGAAAAACTGGCCGTTGCCAGCTTTTTATGCCATATATCTGGTGAACCACAGAGGTCTAAAAGTAAATAAATAGATAAATTAACCTTTATGCTTGTTTTTCTCCTTGAAGTGTGGGGGGTCGTTTTGTTTTTTGTTTTTGGTGGGTTTTTGGTGGGGTTTTTGTTTGTTTGTTTCTTTGGTTGGTTTTTTTTTGTGTCTGGTTTTTTTGCATTTTTTTTAGTGTTTCCCCCTGTATGTCATTGTAGTGTATATACTCAGTAATGCACTGCTATTCAGCTAAATGGCATCATAATTTATTACCACTGACTCTGTTGTTGTTTAACTTCCTATTTTGACAATTTTTAAAGTCTAATTTAAAACTCCTGACATCTGTGTTTACTCTCCAGCTTAATAATACCTTATCTTCAGAGCATAGTCTGATAAGCATGTGTGTAGTACAATAATGTTATATTGGTATTATTTGTGGCAATAATAATGTGCACTCTGACTAAATCTATTTACTTCTGTAGGATTACAGTTGAAGTTTGAGTCACACTAGGGCAGTCTTTAGTTGTGTGTAACACAAAGCTCAGTGGTAGCTCAGCACTACAGCAAATGGCTGCACGCTCCCAGGGGTTCCCAGGCGTTTCAAGCCTGGCCCCTGGCAGCCTGGGCAGGGGGATTCACAGCAAGTATTATGTGCAGAATTATAAAAAATGGCTGTATGTTCATACTGTGAACCCCCTAAGAGCTGTGCTTTTCTCCCTAGCCCTCAGGAGCTGCTTGTGTTGTAGCTCAGGGCGAGCCCTCTGCCCGCCATCCTCGTCCCCTCAGCCCTGCCCGGCTCTGCTCTCCGCACACCTGGTGGTGTGAGGGCCACAGCCGTGCCCTGGGGCCTCACTGGCACCCCCAGGTTCCTTCTTTGCCCCCTGCATGGTGCCCACCCCAGGGGCTGCTGAGAGGGCCTGTGGAGGAGCAGGGAACAAACATGGATGAGCTTGCCAGGAAGCAAACATCCACAGCAACTGGTTCAGTTTCCTTCTCTCACTTTGGTACAGAGCTTGTTTTTATCTTTCCCATTTAGGCTCACAGACAGGAGGGTGTCAGTGTCTCTCTCCAAAGTGCCTCTTTTCCAAATTGTGGCTGGGAATGAGCTGGGGGTTGTGTGGACATCTCCCGTTCCCAAGGATGAGGCCAATGTCCTTCGGGATGCTCAGCCTGGTCAGAGGAGCACTGCTCGTCGCTGGGCTCCTAAGGACAGCTTGGGTGGATAAAAACAAAACCAACACCAAACCAAGTGAAAGTTCAAAAACAGAAAACCTGACTTTACTAAACACTTGGCTAGATGAGACTGGGGTTTATATTTGCCTGTCAGTTACTCCGTGTGTACACGTCTCGCACATTGGTTTAGTCTCTCCATAGATCCATTCTTCAGGTGATTCATACCAGAACTGTGAAGTTGTGATGACTATGTTTTTAAGCTATCAAATCCAATATTGTAATTTCTTTCTTCTCTGAATTGTATGTAAAGACTTCATTTTAAAGTAAGAAAATAAGAAAACCAAATAAAATATGTTAAATCGTCTTTTTGTCAAATATCTCCTCAAAAATGTGAAGTTTTTTTTTAATTTTTCAAAACTGTACAGTAGCTTTCTCTTTTTGAAAGTGTTTACCTTTTCCTTAGGATTAATTAAATAACAATTTTATATCTTAATTCAGACCTAGTTCTTCTCTTTATTTCTCAGGATGAAGTGGCTCATACTCTTACAGAAAGCAGAGTATTGAAAAACACCAGACACCCTTTTTTAACAGTAAGTATTAGGAGGTAGTTTTAAGTACATTAGGAGGTAATATTTAACATCCATTATTAACATATTTTACAAATTTTGAATTCTTTCTCATGATGATTTGTAAACAATCAGTAGCTATCTGGTGCTTATGGTGTCCTTTATCAGGATATGTAATTAAGAATCCAGAAATAAAGTTTCTAATAAATTTGTAAAGCTTTACTGTACTGAAAATGAATTTAATTGTAGAACTGTGCAACTGTTGTGCAATTTTTTGCAGTTCTTGTATATGAACACTTCTAAAACAAAAGTTATTAATTTCACAGAGGTGTATTTTTTACCAAGAAAATTTAATTAGGAATTCAGTAAAACAATAAAAATAGCTATTTGTTCAAAAATAAGTAGCTCACAGAGCCACAAAACTCAAACCCCACTTTGTCTTAATATGTTTAATATTTAATAGAAGGGAAAGAATGGAAAGATGAAAATTTTGAGACTCATGAAAAACTACAATTAATTTATTTAACTTAGGACTTTCTTATGTAGAAGTAATTCTGATTCCTGTTGTTTGAGAATACATTAAAAATACTTCCCTTTATTTCAAAATATAATCAACATGTTTTTTGAGACAGGGAATTTTTTTTGTATTAAAATTTCAAAGTATTGCATGGAAGCTTTCCTATTTAGAAAAACTTAACTTTTTTGGAAAGAAGAGGATTGCATTTATATTGGTGGGCCAGAATATCCTTGGAAATTGTCCTAGTAAAGATGAAAGAGGTCCTGCAATGTTTCTTGAATTAGGGTGTAATGGTAAGCAGGAGTAGGGTACCTCCCATCAAAAAATGCAACAATGGTGCTGCAGTTGTATCTTCTTATCTCTCTGTTATTCTTCAGCAAGTCTTGTATTGAGACGTGCAGTTTAGTCACATGTAGTTCTACTACATTCCATTTCTTTTAGGCCAAGTCTTCATCTGTGGTATCATTGATAAGTCAACACTGATAAACCAAAAATTTAAATTAAGATCATCACATCTGTTGCAACTTTAAAATGATATGGAAATTAATATATTAATTTGGCACTTAGCATTCTCAACATTCCATAATATGAAAGTAGAAAGTCCTTGCTTTGTAAATGAAAGCATGCTGGATGTTAAGATGACTTTTAAAATTTCATTTGGGAGAAATGAAAAAGACTATGATAATTTCTCTCTTCATGGGTACTGTGGAAGTAGACATCATAAAGTACAGCGAGTGGAAATAACTGGTACTGTATGAAATTGTGTGTTTTAGTAGCTATTTAATACTTTATTCTAATAAGCATGATGTTTTCATATCAGTGGACATGTAGCAGAGATGAAGAAACACTTGCAAGTGTTAATTCATCACAAGCTCCAGATAAAAAGTTACAGTTTTAATTACTCTTAAAGTTCTTACCAAACTCAGAATTTTCTACTTGAAAAGATAAAATTTTGTTACAGTTTAAGACATTGGGTTAATATAAGATGATAATTGGTTTGATTTTGCTGTTTTCTTTGCAAGTCCTTGAAATATTCCTTCCAGACAAAGGATCGTTTGTGTTTTGTGATGGAGTATGTTAATGGAGGAGAGGTAAGTTTAAAAAAAGATGTTGTGCACTTGTAACAGTAAGGCTGTCTTTGGATTGCACTTTTAAGGTTATATTTTTTCCTTGCCTTTTTGCTTTTCAGTATCATTAAAGGGCTTTTATAAAAAATTGAACTGTTTTATTTAAAACAAAAAGTTGACATGTTTTTCTAACTTTTCTGTCAAAACTAGTTCCTCTTCTGAAAAAGTTAGACTTCTGTGTAGTGAGACATAATTTAACGCTAGAGAAATAATTACATGTACTTGCTTTTTGTTCTTTTTATTTAAGCACAGTCATAATCCAGTGTAAATAAGCAAAAATAACGTTGATGAGAGTTACGTTTGTCCTAATAGGAAATGTGTGCTCTCTTTGCTATAACCATTACAAATATCTATTGGAAAAGAGTGGAGCATTCATATTTTTCATTGCTTCTCTCCACTTCACTTGCTGTGTACTCTGAAAATTTCGACTAAAGTGCTAAACTTCTTAGAGTGTTGTTAGCTTTGAAGCCATTTCTCTCCTCCAGCTGCTTACTAAAGAATGAAATATCAAAAATGATACCCAGCAAATGGAATTAGAGAACTGCAATCGAAGAAGAGGGCTTTTATCTACCTTTTAGATGCTGTTTGCTATTCAGACTGTGTCTTGTTACAACATGAACTGGGGGATTTTCCTTATTTTGTCAACTATATGCTTCATGATAATGTTAGAGAACTAAGTGTTTCCACTAGGAGCTTTTTTTAATTAAAAAACTCTTTCTTCATTCAGGACTTGCTGTGGCAGGATATGTAATGTTTTGCATTATGTTTTAGCTGTCTTCTCCTGCAATAAAACTGTGCTTAGCTATAGTCCCAGTGCCTGCAGCCCACTGGATTTCAACTTGTCCTTGGCCATCCTCTACAAGCCATGCCTAAATATGGTGCTGTAGGGTTCTCGTGTGGGAAGATGGCTTGTTTAACTCAATGTATAAACCCAGTTCTGCACATCACAGGCGTTGAACCAGACACAAAGATCTCCCTCGGCAGTAAAGGGATGACAGCCTTCTCTTGGACACTCAGCTAGCTCATTTGGCACTGAATTTACATCACCAACATTGAGTTAATGCTGTCTGCAATGAATTTTAAGTATTGTCTTATAAACTAGCTAGTTCTTCGTGGTTTTCCTCTGTCTAAGATCTTACTGCATTTCTGTAGTCTCTGAGGAGACAGTCTGAAAGTTCAATTTAGCTATTTGTCTTTTTTTCCATCCTGTTTGAATGAGAGCAGAGCCCACAGAGGATGTTTTCAACTCTTTTCTTATGATTGAGGGTGCTCTGACTGTATTTTGGTCTGTTGTAGTTCAGTCAATGCATTTCTCTGCATTGGGTGGTGTAACTTCTTGGCTACAACTGTGCAAGTGTCATGTGTCACATGTTTGTGGGTGGCAGCCTGCTTTTGCTTTGCAATTGCTTTTGCAATTTGGCAATTGCAATGTACTCGTGCCAGGACTGGGATACTTGCTTCCAGGTATGATGGTGCTGTTTGTCAGTGTTGCTCATGTACTTTGCTGATGGTTCTCTAATTCAATGGAGCTAACTGGAGTTTTGCCACAGTGGGAAAAAATGGCTTTTTGGGAGTAGGCCAAAGTACTCCCATACTTTTGGGAGTATTCTTTTAGGAAACTCTCTTGATTTGCCCACGTGCTTCTCTTTGACTAGAGATCTGGAATAGTAAGTTGGACAAACTGTCTTTTTTAATAGGAAAAATCTTTAATCTTACCAAATTTTCTTGTGAATTTTAGACTTTAGTCAGTGTCTTCCAAAAAATACAGAGGATTTCATATTTGTAAAAATAGCCTTGTTATTAACTCAGAGTCACTGAAAGTAAGTTGCTCAAAGTTTAGCCAGCATTTTAGCTTATATGATACACAGCCTTTTTGCTTTTGCTTCTTCTATCAACTATTCTGTCTGTGTTTCAAAGAATTTACATTTCCCTATGTATTCTGACTACTGAAGGTGTTGAAAACTCATCTTTTAATTATGGCCTTCCAGTGGGAAATTGACTGTAGATGTACCGTGTTGCTTTTGATTCTCTCCAGTGCTGTGCTACCTTCAGTGTGTTTATGTTTAAAATTCCTTTGGATTATATGTTTCTTTTTAGGTAAACTGTTGTGGCTGAATCAATTTGTTGGGAATTTTCATGGATTATGTCTTTCAGGAGCGCTATTGCCCAAACAGTTCTCCTTTCAAATGAGTTCTTGAAGTTTGTACACATATTCTTGTCTCCTACCCAGGGGAAAGCAAGGAAATGCCACCATTTAGGCTTCTGCCCTAGTACAGTAATAAAAACTGTGGTCAGTACTGGGAGTCTTTGCTTTCTCTTGCTATAGCTAGAAAGGAAAACAGTCAAGGAAGGGGGCACAGAACTTCATAGTGGAGGAGAAGTAGTTGTGTTAAATGACTTTAAGCAAGAATCTTTTATATCTATTAAAAATCTAGATCCACGGTGAAGTTAATATCCCTCTACAATAGTAACAATTTATCTTTGCATTATCTTGCATACGTAACTTCAAGCTGGTTGGGCTTAGTTAATAAGAGAACATGTTACAATGAAAATGTAACTGCATCAGTTTTACTGGTCTATGTGTGTGCTCTTTTACAGTGTACAAATCATTGCAGTAAAGAATTCTCCTTTTAAAAAAACCCCAGCATATAATGTACTTTAATGTACTAAAGCAAGCCATTAGAGGACATTTTTCAGATTATTCATATGGAAATATTGAGTATGTTTTCCTTTTACTGAGAACGTTTTTCCTGCTGCCGAATGCCCAATCTTGAAATAATTGTTGTGGGCCAAAAGCTTAATTTTGTCTTCATTTGGTTTTGCTTTTAGACTCTGTGGGTGAAATGTTTACCAAAGTCTACTGATCATGAACTATGTTGTAGTGTATAGCCAGAACAATGTGTCTGCCACTGTAATTACTTTTCAATATCTTTGTTGTACTGAAGGAATTATGTTAAAGTAGCATTAAGAAATTGAAATTAGATTTTAAGAAAACAAATATTCATCTGGCTTAGCTGACCTGACCAAATGGCTCTTTATTTTGTGGGGAATACTTTTGGAGTGTATGTTTCCCAGTTTTTATTTCCAGTACTTTGCTTTAAAGGTTGAAAATGTTTTAGGAATTAAATCTATTACATACATTACTCTGCAGAGTACACTGATTCAGCTGACTAATAAATTGATTAACTTCCTCACTCTGCATTTAAGGATAATTCCAGATTCTGTACTTTGTAACAAACTTAATTGGTAATTATGTGTATAATAAAATTAGACCCTAAAATTTGTTCAGATGGTTCTCCACATAAGAATTCTGAATCTCTGTTCCTCTTGGCATTTTTGTTCCACAGCTCTTACTTCAATTCATTAGGTAGGAGAGAACTAAATGGCTTGTTGTAATTGAACAAGTGCTAGAAAAAAAAAAAAAAAAGAAAGACAGATGATTTACAGCCTACTTAACAAAAAATAAGTAAACAAGAGAATGTTCCTTAGCCTTAAATTATGGTAGTCCATAATAAGGGTGCTATTTCTTTGGGTATAGAATGTGCCAAGAAGCAGTACAAAGTCTGAGGCAATAAATAAATAATTTGAAATTTCAAGGTTGCTACTGCAAATGCTTTGCAAAATCAACACTCAAATATAAAATGGAGAGCTGAGCAAACCCAGTACACAACAGCATGAGCCAGACATTCAACTTACAACATGCTAAGTAGGTCACTAGTTTGTGTACAACTTTAACATACCAATTGATACAAGGTTGTGTCTTTTATATATTTGGCATGCTTGGATTTGCAGCTGAATATACTTCTATGTTTGATCTTTGTTTAAATTTTTCCATTAAATTTTTTTATTAGGGAAAACCCCATGACAGCATTGTTGTTCAGGTTTTAAAGGCATACCAGGAAATTTGTAGCTCCAGTCCTCACTGTAACAATAGCACCCTCGTGTATGCCATCAAAAATGTTATGTGCAAAATGGCTTTCTTTGTGCCAAAGCTATTTCAATTGCAATTCCAGTGATTTTATAGCACACATTTAATAACTGTAAATCAATAAATAGTGAAAATGTTGGAAACCTTTTTATAACCTTCTTTTTTTTTAACATTTCTTTTTCTTCTTTGACTTAATTAATATAATCTTCCTGTTCTGACAATTGTAAATAGAACACAGTGGCAGAATTATTCTGAAATAGTGCACCAGCTAATTAATTAGCTGAAAATTATGCTGTAATCCCCCCTGTAATCTCCCTGCTTTTCCTATTATAATTTTAGAATCTGCTTAATATGTTTAGCATATATCTGAGTGTATGAATGCACTTTTAATGTGCATTTTTATATCTAAATGTAGGTTCTTCATTCAAAACTAGCAAGTATGGTTTGGTGACAGCTCTGTTAGGTGCTATAGTAATGTGAAGAAGAGTGACTGTGGTGTCACATATACATTGAAATAAGCTGACTCAGAAGCTCACAGTTTCTTCGACAAACACAACTGCTGTTAGTTGCTTTTAGCTGGTCATTTTACTTTGAAGTTGGTGTTTTAAATTAATATCAATAATCTCGTTGGAAATAAACACTAAAGGAAGTAAATTTTTTGTATGTTAATTTGTCAGGCTATCAACTTTTAGATTCAGATTTGGGACACTTTAAATGGAAACTAAAACAAAAATGTTGGTGACAAGTGTGCTGAAGTTTTAGAATTTTCTAAGGTTGCTGTTCAGCTACTAGATTAATCAACAGAAAATTGCAATAGTCCTTTGGAATAGATATGAAATGTAGGGCTAACTGGAAGTTACAAATTTTCAGAGTGTGTTGGCCTATATTTTAATTACTTTTAATCCATCAAAACAAAAAAACACTCATAAAAATGAGTAGCACTAGCTCATTATTTATGAGACCACAAAACAGACATAAAGGCATAAATTACGTAAATTTTGTATTTTGCTTTATGTGAATGAAATTCTACTTAGCAGTATTTGTTTTCTAGTTAAATACTACAGAAATGTGTAGAAAAGGCCACACAAATTGGGAAATGTTGTTTTTCCAGTTTGGTAATGCATGAGGCATTTCATGAAGTCAGACTTGCTTGCTTAGTGTGGATGTGTCTTGTGATTGCACTGGCCACTAGGCAGCCATCAGCACAGAGTCACCACAGAGACAGAGAGGGCTCGTGTCCCACCAGGGATGGGTGCCCAAACAGGTGAGCAAGCTACAGACACACCTGCAAAATAAAGATCCTCCTTGTCATGCAGGTTTGCCCTTTTTATACAGGGTGTCTTGAGCACTGGGAAAGAAGTTGAAAGGGGAATCCAGATACAATGAACACAATTTAAAATCTTTTCTTTAAATCATAGTGTATTCTGTGAAGTCTCTCCTTATACAGATACATGCTGCCAAACGGCTCAGTTTACTGGGAATTTTGTTTAGGCTAAGACAAAAGTGATACATCTATTATGAATGACAATTCTCAGGAAAGAAGTAGACTTCTAGTTCATAGCAGTGGCTTTTTCATTACGTTTTGAAAAGCCACAGAATTATCAAGGTTTGAAGCAACCTTGAAGATTTATTTAGTCCAACCATCAACCAAGCACCACCATAATCACCCCTAAACCCTATCCCCAAGTGCCACATCCAGAAGTCCACCCACTGAAAATAGCTGCAGTAATTCCTACACTGTTTTGTGCCACGTGAATTTTCTAAAGGCATAAAGTAGGATGTGATAAAGACAGATTAAGCACATCATTGGCTTTTTTTTTAATTGGTTAGATTTTGGGTAATTTTAACCTACCTTGTCATTTCAGAATTTCCATCTACATAATACTTGAAACAGTGGAAAAAACCCCCCAAGCCTACATGTATAGTTGTTGCTGATTTCACTGTCTATGTTTAATTTATAAATGATAGCATTTTTTATTTCTGTTTTGTTGATTGTTAGCTCCTGTGGTGAAGCCAAAAACATTGTAACATGGCCAATCTTGTCTTAAGAATACTGAAATATACTCACTAATCTTTGCTTGAGGAATTACCCAAACTTGCTTTAAACAGTAATTAAAACTCACTATTTTAGAAAACATTTGTATTGAATAGCTAAAATGTGCTTTTTTAGATGTTGTTCCAGGTTCTGAGGGTGATGTTTTATGTTTTATCCATTAAGATCCTGACAACATTACAGAGCTTCATCTTACACTTTTTCATTGCAGCTGAAATTACTGGAAATACATGATGACTATTATTTTTTGCTGAAAGACTTTAAAGTGTCTGCAAAGTGCTGTTGCTTAAAAAGCATTAAAGAAGAGACAAAACACCCAACCCAATGTTTACATTGTAGCAAAGAAATACACTAAACAAATAGATTTGTTTTTATAAGCCCTAAGCATTGTTGATTTGCTTTTTCTAGTGAGTACTACTGCTTGCAGTATGAATGTGTGGTTTGTAAAATGCCAGTTCCCCACTCAGTCCAAGTCTATTGAAGAGCTAGACCTTTTTCAGTTCATAGAAAAGTTACTAAAGCACTGAAAAACATGAGGCAGAACCAAAATCTATACATTTTAGTGATATTTCTCAGTGGCTTAAAGCAAAAATCTGAGGAAGTAGCAGAGGGAGAAGTACAGAATGATGCTGTTGCATGCTTTTTCTTTTTTTTTTTTTTCCTCTGGTAACTGAAGGTTAAATGAGTAGCAAGCAGAATGCCTTAAACAAGATTGGTATATTGATTAAAACGCTGATTTAACAGCTCGCTTTCTCCCTTTGGAAACCTGGAAAAGATAAGCCAGCTGCTGTCTAAGAGTGCTGAGTGTCCACTGAGAGTACACTATCTATCATCACAATATGGTGATGAGAGGTGTTTTATGTTTGTGTTAATTTCCCCCACTAAATCAGTAATTATTACAATCCTGTCCCTGCTGTTTACCCTGCAGCTGTTTTTCCATTTGTCGAGAGAGCGGGTGTTCTCAGAGGACCGCACACGCTTCTATGGTGCAGAAATTGTCTCTGCCCTGGACTATCTGCATTCTGGGAAGATTGTGTACCGTGATCTCAAGGTAAAAAAAGAAAGGAAAAAAAAAGTAATCAAATTTTTGTTTTTGCAGAGACTATGGGGACAAACACAAAGTAATTATAAAGTTGCACTATTCAGAGTTAAGGGGGAAAAAAAAAATCTGTGTTCAGTTTTAAGTTCTGTGTGTGCTGGAGGAAGTTGTTTGATATAGTAATCTCTAGATAGGTACATCCTCTGACTTTAACTTGATTATAAAATGAAACAGGATACCGTAGTAGCAGCACTTGAAGGAGATTTAAACTTCTGATCCTCATCCTCCCTACCCCCTGCCCTGTTACTCATGACTTAGATTTCACCACAAATCTCAAATACAATTCTCAATGTCCCCAAACAAGAGAAGTGGTGAACTGGGACAATGTGACTGCATTCTTTTTATCTCAGCCAAGAGGTGTTTCTGTATGCACTGGAAACATTTAGAAGAATTCAGAATGCTTCAAACGAAAAATAATTTGCTTCAGCATTGATTTAAAAATTATTTTGTCTTTTGTGTCTTGGGAAAGATTCTTGTTATTGGCATGTAGCTTGTTTTAGATTTGCCAGTGTATACACTTGCCTGGTACTCTGTTGCTCCAGGTACCCTGTGACACACTCTGACCATGTTCTATGGAAAAATAACCTCTGTTTTCAACATTTTCTAGCTTGTGTAGGAGGAACCTCTAAATTCCATGATGAGACAATTTTATTTCTGTGTCAAGCCTTTAATTTCATGTACAGGAAATTGTGCTTTCCTGTTGTACATGCACAGTAGTGGAATTCATTCATGCAATCCTTTGTACAGGAACTGAGGTGAAGGAGGCAATGGTAGGCAAGTTCTGGTCAGGGAGGCAAACAGAAAACAAAATACTGGGCTAACTGTATTATTACAACAGAATCTGTTGTAATAATGTGAAATGCTATGAAAACCACGGAAAATATAGAATTGCCTGGTCAAGGAATGACAGGTGATGGTTTTTTATTTAAATTCTGAATAATAAGGAAAGAGGAGTTTGACATCATTAATCTTCTATTTCTCATGTTGTCTACTTTGCATTTTCTTTGTAACGCACTTAGACTCCAAAGGAAATCTATACCTTTGATTGTGTTTCAGGCTTTATGCAGACTTAGAATGACAGGACTATGGTTGTTCTGTGTTAGTATTTTCACTACATACCTTAAAATTTGTAAAAAACCAAACCATTTTCTGTTGAGAAAAGTTGTTCAGAATGTTCTCCTTGGTTTCAGTTCTATCTGTATTTTAAGTACAGCTAATTAAAACCTTTTGGGAAAGTGATATTAGCCATTATTCTGAATGCTTTTACATTTCAAAGCAAGGATCATATATTTAAAAAGCAATCCAAAGCATGCGGAGGTATATATGCACAATTTAAGAAGTGTCCTTTGCAAGTAGACAAGGAGGAATTTACCTCAGGGGTTTTTTAATAGTAGCTGTCCTATCCCCAATTCTCTTGATTATTGAAAAGGTTCTGGAAGTTGGAGGTATTTTAAGGATTTATGGATATAGGCTGTTTCATGACAGTATAGAAAGTAAAAGGTATCTTGATCAGTGGCTGTCATGTTAGAGCAAAGGAAACCTCTGAAGCAATTGACCTGAGATTTACTATTGTAAACTGTATTAAAGTATTAACTAATTATGTAACCTGTGAGGCAGTAAACACTGTTAAATGCTGTAATATAGTAGATGCTGTATTTTTTTAACTACAAAAGAATTACATTCTGTTGCAAGGAATAATTCTATTTTTTACAAAATTGATGTAATGCATCAATCTGTCCTGTGAAGAAGTACTAAGGGAATATTTTTCTCCCCAACACACAGTTAGAAAATCTAATGTTGGATAAAGACGGACACATAAAAATTACAGATTTTGGACTTTGCAAAGAAGGAATCACAGACGCAGCAACCATGAAAACATTCTGTGGTACTCCAGAATACCTGGCACCCGAGGTATGATTTAGAATATTTTCTTACAATACTGTGTAAAATGTTTCTTTTCCATTTAATTTTAGACTGTCAGTCTGCCTGATTAATACTCTATGGCTGTTATTCAGAATGGAATGTGCTGCTGTTCTTTGTGGTGATTGTATATATATTGATGCTCTGCTTCTTAGTGTTTAAAAGGCCTCTAATGTGCCTTTTCCTTCTCATGTTTGCCTTCCTCTGTTAAAGTTTTTATCTTCCGATGATTTCTTCAAAAATAATCTTCCATCTGTCTGTCACTTGGAACATATGATCCTGCTTAACTGAGCTGTATAACTAGCATTTATATAGCCTCAGTGGAGGCGAGGGGGAATAGGAGGGTACTGAGTTTGATGGGTTTTATCTGCATTCCCCGGTTGCAGGGAGAGGGAGTTGAAATTTTAGGTATTTCTGCTAAAAGCAGTTGAGTGTATCAACCTTGGAACTGGTTGAGGTGGGCACCAAAACTGGCTGTTTCCTGATATGTAAGCAGAAGTGGCATCCCAGAGTATGCCACCCCATCTTTCCCTTTAGCTGGCACTCAAAGTGCCAAGCATCACACTCCTTAAGGATTGGTAAAAAGATGGACATCAAGGCATTGCTTTGGTTCCCCTTGCAGCTCTGGTTTGGCCATTTGAGAATCTGTTGTGGAAGCTCAAGTCATCCAAATTATCTGCTCCAGTATTATTAGTGCAGACAGCTCTGCCACTGATGCCTGCTGAAAAAGGCAAGGGAAGCACCACCAAGATTGTGTTTTGGCCCTGCCTGGCTTCAGTCAACAGTACTGACTGTGGTGCTCAGAAATGTCACTCTGCCTCTCCTCAGGGCCTGCCAAATACAACTCCAGTATTGATATGAAAGACAGCCTAATTCTTTTACTTAGTGCTAAGGATTCTGTGGATGCTGAATTAGCCCTTATTTCCACTCTTGTCAGCATTCAAAATTTCTAATTGATGGTAGTGCACACCTCATACTGAGATAACTTTCTAGTCAACCTAAAGGGCTTTAAAAGGCCCTTCAGTCCTATCATTTTGTTGAAGAAAGTTTCAAAGAGTTTTCAGAAGGATTTCCCACCTCTTGCAGCAACTCTGCACTACAATAAAAGTCTTGTTACTACGTATTGTCTTTGAAGAACAACCTGCCTTACTTTGAAGGGAGTTTGATTAGACATAGGTCTTTATTCTCTTATTTCAGCAGCACTGAATCCTGAGTAGCAGCCACAAGCCCTGGAGCCTGTTTCAACAAGCAATTTTGATTGCATTTTATTTTTTAATCTAAACCTTGAAATTAAGGACTGTCAAAGAAACAGGTACACATCACCTGGATAGTGCTGGCTGGAAATTAGGATTTTAAGATGGCTAGGTATGTGGTTTGAGAGTCTTTCTAAATGTCTTAAATTTAAAGTTCCTTTCAGTTTGCAATCACAGAGGAAATTGAAACTGCTCGTAGTTGGCTATAAGTCAATATGGTAGGAAGAGTTACTGAACCCATTTTGGATGATAGCAAGATATTTTGATACATTCTTTCTCCACCAGTAAAGGAAACATTAGTATTTTTAGGAGCCACTAACTTTCTCTTCATCCATCTGGTACTATCTTCCTTGACTCTTTTGAAAACATGTTAGCTCTCTTTCCTCAAACTTGGTTTTAGACACTCAGCACAAGTTACTTGATCCAGTTTGCTTTTCTGTTCTCTAGAAGCCCCACATCTCTGCTCTACCTCCCATTATGAGTGGTTTTGGAGACCTGCCCTGTAAAAATCCATCTTGAAGAAAATTGATTCTTCATCAACCATGGGAACAAGGGAACTAATTCCCTTTCCCCTGAGAGATAAAGGGTTTTGAGCAAGCAACCTAGACAGGTTACTGATGTGGCATGAGAAGACTCAACACCTTTAGGTGGACAGCTGCTCACATGAGACAATTGTATCTCTTTTTGTCAGGGCAGCTGACTGACAAAGGGACTGTCAAGAGCCTGGGTCCTCCAGTCTATTTGTGCATATGCTTCAGAGAATGAATGCTCAAAAATCTTTGCAGTTCAGGCCACAGAAATTATTTTCAGGTGCCAAAGATTTACTACCTTGTGGCAAACTTCAAAGCATGAGAACCTGATGCTACAACTGGACTTTAATCCTGTTACCACGCTGAATTCCTGCCTGTCTATCCCGAGACAAATGGCAGCATGTACTTATGTTTTGCCTGGTCTTGGTAAGTTTAAAGGCAGATACATTTCAGCCCTTTTTTGGAGGCAAGATATTAATTCTCCAATTATATGGAGAAATCTATTAATCATCTGTCGTTTTAATAATATTTTTGCATCCTTATTGTTCATCTGTGTCAGCTGTAATGGAGGCATCCCTTCTTCAGGTTTTTAGTTCAGTTTCCCATGTACTTTCTGGCTGGTGACAAAAAACACTAGAACAGTGGACTGTGTGACACACAGGGGCAGCCTGGGACTGCTGCCCACCACCCCAGGAGGCAGCCGACCAGACACATTGGTGGGAATCTATACCCAGCCTGAGAACTGACTTAATCTTTTCTTTTGTAGTAATTGTGGTTTCAGTTCCAAACTTGGTTTTCCCAATGCCTTTTGTACCTTTGTTTGAAGCATAGAGTCCTGCTCACTCTGCCATCTTTTTGCAAAAACTAGGTTGCAGATGCTTCCAACAGTAAAAGAGGGAAGTAGCTAAGACAGATTAAGGTCTATTTCCTCCTTGCATGACAGTCTCTGAGGTGAAGGTATCTTTGTGGATCGATACAGAATTACTGCCCATGGCAATTTCAGAATTACTCTTGATCAGTTGTTAAGCCTACCTGTTGCTGCATTTTCCTCACAGACCTTATGTTTCTGAGATCAAAATAGTCCTTCAGACCCTCTGATGAAAGACTCTTTAATCTCACATTGATAGGGCCTGACCTTTCTTATAGGACTTGACACTGACTGTGTAGATAATTAGGAGATCCAGAGAAATGCCCCGTCCATGCAGAGATCAAATGGATGATGTGGCACAGAAAAAAAGCTATAATGAACTTGCCAGGTTAGAGTCAATTTTCATCTGTGGAGATAGAATTCTGGACCATCACTGATTTATCATTTGTGTAACCCATATGGAAGTTAATGTGTACCTTCCCCACACACTGAGCTGTTCAGGGTATGCAAGGCTTCTGGCTAAGTGGTCCATAGGTGCATTCCCTTTTTATTCTCCTCTCCTAGCCCTTCCCTCTTATCCAACACCAGTTTTCTATGGTCTAAAGAAAATTAAAATAGCATTGACTGTGTTTGTCTTGCATCACTCACTATGTGCTGAGCATAAAATACAGTAGGGGTATGAACACATCCTCTAGGAAGAAAATAGTTGCCACTGCCAAATAGCAGGGCTTATATTTGTTAACAGTACAGATGTACTTTTGTCACACTTACTGAAGAATGAGCAAGTAACTTTTTGTTTGTGAAATTATATAGTTTTTTGACAATAATTTGGTTGTATAAAGTTAAATTACCCTTATCATCTGCAGTAGAACTAACAAAAGCCTAATTTTTTTGTGTGTGTTTAAGTGTAGTGGTAATAGTTAATAATTCCCTCAGATGCAAGAATCTGGAGCATTTCCCATTTGAACAGTATAAAATATGTTAGAATTTCTCACTTAGTGGTTTTTCAGGACAAAGAGACTATTTCTTAGAAGGCTGTTTCTGTTGTTATTCTTCAAAGTAAGCTGTCACGTTAGGGATCATTGTGGTGTCAGAAAATATTCTTAGATCCAAGGAGAGAAAGATGAATTGTGATCCCATTTAGGTAACACAGATGTATGCTTGATTTTTTTTCCCGAAAAATGCTTTTTTTGCAGTTTTGGAGTGGCAAAGGCAGAACAGGATCACATGTCTTTTACAGGCAGTATCATTTGCTTAAAAAAAAGAATAAAACTGAGGAAGTACTTGTAAATATACCTGTGAGTCTTTCAAAAGCAGCTTGGATTTTGATAGTTTCCAATTGACTGTCAAGGACGAGACCTGCTAATAAAGATACAGACTGGTACAGACTTCCTTTAATAGAACATTCAGGAAATGAAGCTACTTGGGCAGAGAAGTAAAGTTTCTTTGGGGTCTGATAATTTATAAGAATGTTTTCTTGGATGAGATAACAGTTTCTGGATCTCTGTATTTCAGTTCAAGTTCCTAGGACTAAGTGCAACAGTCTTTGTTATAGGAGAGCAGTCAAATGTGATACTAAGTTTTGGTGTCATGGAAGAGACAAACTTTAAATACCAGAAATTCCTTTTGAAGTTTTAAATCTTTCTAATAAAAGAAGTTGTTTTGACTCTGAACAAGTCTGTAAGGGACTTCATGGATGTCATTCAAATGACTCTTAAAAGATGTAGATGATCAATGATGTGTAGGTCTATTCTAATAACAAGGAAAATGGAAGGATATCGTTATGTTTTATTGGCATAAAAATACAGCTTGGGTGGATGAATATGTATCAAAATGGTTCATAGTTACAGATTAGATGGAGGCATTCTTGTAAGAACAGTTGCATTTTATTTAAAAAAGCGAAAAGCAAACTATTTCAATATAGTTTATGCAGTTACAGTCATTCAAAGGTATGTGGCAGTGAACAAGAAAGGACCAGATTCATAGCCTTTACCCCTAGACAGAAGATGTGCATGTCCTGTAACTTATTTTAAAATAAGACCAGTGAGGACTAAGGAAATATTAAGATCAATTATACAGTGCTTATTTGGCCAGTTTTTTTTTTTAGTGATTGTTCTTCTAAAAATGGGAGTGAGAGAGATCATGTGTAATCAATTATTTCCCAGAGTTTTTTCTCAGAGTGAAGGAGAGAACTCTTTTATCAAGAGGCAGCTGCTGTCTCTCCTTCACACTTCATGTAATCTCTTTCTTCTTGGGAAGGATATGGCTCTGATATAATCTAGAACATGGCCATCAGAGTTCAATTACTGAATTTCAGCAAGGGAAAGCAGGCATGCTTATAACCAGAAAACCCACACTTTATCCATGTTTTCAGGAATTGAAGTGAATTTTTTGAGAGTGTTGTGGTATACACAGGTTCCAAAAAGCTGACAATAGAGTCAGAAAAAGCATTTTGTCACTTGTGCAGCTATACATTTATTTTTGTTCTTTTAACAGCTGCTTGGATTGGATCAGGATATTTGCCAAAGGCAGTCTGATAATATTTTGGAGTGAGACTATGATGATCTACCACATAACTTGTCTGGTATGAGTTGAAGCTAAGTGCTATGTGTGTAGGCAGAGAGAGAACTGCTGAAATGCACTGAGACAGGCTAACAAGGGGAGTGGATGCTTCCAGATTTTGCAGGCATCATGACAAAGCATTGTTCTTAACAGCGATTTTAATGCAGATAGAAGTTGCAATGCCAATGTTAAAGAAGAGCTCCTTAAGTTGTTGGCAGAAGCAGGAAGGCGCTTGTTTGCAAACAGCTTGATGAAAGCAGTCAGCGTTGTGGGTAAACTGAGGCAGGCCAGTTGAGAGAGATCAGCTAAGGTGAGGATGTTAAAACTTCAGCGCACTCTACTACAGAGAAAATGAAGTTGCATGGGTAGTACAGCTAAAGCCTCTTTCCTGTCTTTCCCTTCTTTCCCCTTTTTCCCTTTTTCTCCCTCTTCCCCCTTTTTCCCTTTTCTTATGGGGTAGAGAAAAGAATTTGACTACTCTGAAAGAGGATAGTAAGGGAAGCTAATAGGAGGGAAAGGAAATGAATGAAATGAATGTAATGATGTGAGTCTTTTTTAAATCTACCCACAGGTAGATCGATAGATCGGAAAACACAGATGAGAGATTAGAATATTTTTCTTATGGAGAAAAATGTGATTTTGGACAGGAAAGAGAGTTTGGACTAAAGATGATTATGTCATTTAGTTTGGCTTTTCTAAGTAGGAACTGGTAAGATGTGTTGTGGGGAGACACAAATGGCAGGAGGAATTGATGAGCAACTTGAAACTGAAGAGAAGCTTACTGAAGAGTTGTTTGGTTAGGAATATAGAGGAACTGAAGGACAGAATAATTTTTGTCGCGACTTACACAGTTTCCTTTTAGTCTCCTTGTCTATTGAATTTGAAGATAATTGAGGCATCAAAGTAATGTGCTTTTTGAAATTCTATGCATTTTTTAAATAAATAATAGGTATGTGCTGTTATTTTTCACCTCTAGAACTAGTGGATAGAAAACGGAATTTGTGGAAATGGTATAAATTAAGGGAAGGCTGCTGTTAAGATGTTGCAACATGGATATGCGTTCACAAGGTTTTAAGACTGGTGTGAACTTCTAAGACTGAAAAAAAGAGATGGTGGAAAAGAAACTATGTTGAGCTCAGTTTTCCATTGTGCTCTAGAGGGCAAGTTCTCACTCATATTTTGTTACCTCTGGTAAGCACTAATGGAAGATCGATTGTTAGGGTTTATCTAGGGGAAGGAGCAGCTCTTGTTTTTATTGTGCTTCTTTCTATTTTGTTCACTTTCTTTAATGTTAACTCTTTCTTTAGAGAAAGGATAATGAGACACTCTACCAAACTGTCTGCACTGATTAAAACATACTGGTGTTCTGGTTCATGTGGTTTTGCTGAAGACCTGATAGGTCTGTAGTGGTGCTACTCTAAAAAGATGGAAAAAAAATTCAGTAAGAAATTCTCATAAAGTGAGGTTAATGTATTTTTAGAGGATTGGAGATAAGTTTGTTTCTCCAGCTCTGGTCTTGTTTTGTTCTTTTCCTGTGAAAACTGTGTTGGGAAGTGCATTTACAAGCAGAAATGCTGTGTCATAGCATGGTAGAGTCCTGGAAGCAGACAGCTCCATCAATCAGCTGTTGTGCCATGGTGGCATTTTCCAATTACTTTTCACCTAAAGCTGAAAGCAGTATCTGCTGCATAGTTAAGGAATTGCATTGTACTCCGGTGCATTTCTACCCTTGGCTTAGTGTCTTTGCTTCTCCACTTCTCCAGGCATTTTCTATGAGATTTCTTACACCCTTGTAAATATGAGAGTCCTTTATCCTTGTCCTGTGGTAGTTTGGAGAGAAGACTCAGGCTGTGCCTGTCCAGAAGTAGGCTGCTTGCAGCATCTATCCTGTGCCTCAGGCAACATTGTGCAGACAGACTCAGTCAAGAGGGATGTGTGAACTCGTGTGGATATATTTCTGGGTTTTGTTCCTCCCTTTCAATGCAATCTTTTTAGTGCTGAGCTAATTATGTAGTCTCAGTTTTACTGTTGAGTTAGAGTACCTGATCAACTTTCCAACTGTAAAACAGTTTGAAAATCAAATGTAGCTTACATGCAAGACCCAACAAAATTAGAAGTGTTAAGTACGTTTTGGCAGTTCACTTTTATTATGCCCAGTCCTCAAATGTACCAGCAGACAATCATCTGAATGTTAGTTATTTTTCACATGCTTATGTGATCACACAAAAAGTACATGCTAAAAAGAAGCAGATGGTGACAGATGGGGAAGGTTGAATAAGGTGGTTTTGGAAACCTAGAAAAATGCACTTCTGTAATAGTGTAAAAATAAAAATTCTTTGATCGCCAAGTTAGAATGAACAAAATAGAGTGCCCTCCCCACCACCCCCCCGAGAAAAAAACTCAATCCAAAACTTTACTGATAAAAAGAAATGGAACCTATGAGTGTTCAGTATGTATTTAGCAAAGTATGTTGTATAGTTTTGTTTTGTCCAAGGATAGAACATTAATTTTTATCACCCAGAGACTTAGAAAGGTGGTAGTTTTATTCTTTTTTCTTTTAAAATGATGAATTCAAATCAATTGTGTTCTATGCTCAAAGAATGTCAAAGAGGTCATTCTTTATAATAGTACAATGGCAGTGTTGCAGGTTATGATAATATTTTTCTTCTGATGTCACAAAAAGCTTTTAACCCTTTTATTGTAATGATAAATAAAGTACATGTGTGTAATTGAGGATATCTGTAGGACCAGAGCTAATTAGTAACAGGCAGCATTACCTCTTTCTCATACAAGCAAATGTAAAGCTAAGTAAATAGAGAAGGTCTAATCAACAACAAAAAATCATCTTTTGTGTGGACCCCATCTAAGGACCTACCTTACTCTGAGGGTTCAAGACGTAGTTATTCATTTGCATTAATTTAATGAAATCTCAACATTTATATCTATTAAGTTATATAAAAAAATTGAAGTTTCTTTTAAAAAATTCAATGGTGAGATTTATTTTATTCCATAAAATAATAAAGTATATAACCTGATGAATAGTTATTGCCAAGTCTTCTCCCAACACTGATGAAATAATTATTTTTTCTTTTTGTATTTCAGTAGGGCTTTGTCCTAACTTGGAATATGAGGCGTTACTGTTTCCTGGAGAGGCAGAATGCTTTGCTTAAAAACCAAAAAGACTCGACTTCTGATAACTTGTTCTCATTTTCTTGAAAGTATGGTTAGTTTGCTCAGTACCCGAACAGTGTAGTTATGCTGTTGTGTTTTGCTTAATTGATTTTTCTTTTGGCTTCAGAAGGATAGCTGAAATTTATTTTCTCGGTGTTTACCTAGATGCTTCATGCATAATCTGATTCTTAGCAGAGGCACAATAGAATTTATTTTACCTGTGGAAGAGTGGTTTAGCGTTGGCTTGTGCTCTTGAACAGCTGTCTGTTGTATATTTGGCAACATTTTGTTTCTGGGTGAGGACCAGTGAAGGGGGGGTCAGGAGGAATAGCATCTATGCCTGAAAATATTTTCCCTTCTGATTTATGGGAGAATCACAATATAGAATTTTCTCTTTACACTAAAGTTCCAAGCCCCAGATTATTTTTTTACAATGTGAGGAAATGAAAATGTAAGAAGTTGTTTTACCTTGAAGCGCTTGGATCTCATGAAAATTCAAATTTGGTCTTTTTTCTGTTTGGTTATCACTTATCATGTTTTAGTGTCTCACATTCAAGCCATCAAAAATGCTGGTGACTTGAATTTCAGCACTTGTGTCAGCTTGGTATTGCCAGTAGGCCCCTGAGATGAAAACGATGAAAGGTAGACAAGGCAGGGTATCCAGAGCAGAACATCATTTATTGGCAATAACTGTTACCAAGATCAAAACCTGGGGAGCATTTAGATGAGGGTAGGAAACCATTGCTTTCTTACACAGACAGAAGAATTGCTGCAACATCAGATAAATTAGCACAAAAATTAGACTTTCTCCTGGAAGCAGGTAACCAATAATGTAATAAGAATTTGCATTTTCGTGCTACCTGCGTAATCTCACCAGTCACAAAATTCTGTTGTTCACATGCAGTATCAGACTTCTTGAGGGAAAAAATGTAACAAATATGCAAAAATAATAAAACAAACAGAATACTAGAAAAGGAGTTAGCTCAACACTGCCCATAAACCAACTTTTTGTATTCAAACCAGAACTTTAAAGCAGAGAGCAAATTTCTAATAAAACACTTTTTTTTGGTAAAAAAAGTAAGTATGACAATTCTTATAAAGACTGAATAGCATTGCTTGAAACTTTTTCATTTATTTTCATTTAATCAATAGAAACATTATTTCCATCTCAGCAAAAGCCTTTAGTTTTTCTGAAAGTAATGAAGCATAAACAAAAGCTGAACAAATGCCATTTAACATCAGTAAATATTCACAATAATTTCAGGAAGAAAGAGCAACTAGGAAGACATATCACAGTACTATTATTTATTACTTCTTACATGTCTGGATCTTATGGCAGTGTATGTTTAGAGACTACTGCTAGAGCAGTGACAATTAATACAGATATGAACAGGTCTGCAGATTTTCTTCTTAATGGTAGAGTGGGTAGAGCTATGAGAGACAAGTGCCATCTTTTTGTAGATGTAGATCTTTTTTCAAGTGGTATTTTGCGTTTATTTGCCGCCCTTCTATGAAAAGTGTCTTTTGAGGGGACTTTTTAATGTGATGTGGTTGTTTTCTTGGCTTTTTTTTTTTCAGTGTTACCATTGGTTTCTTATAGCCCTTGTTAGAATACTCCTTTTCATGTGCAGTTACTTAACTACTTTTTACTTTTTTTTTTTATTTTGAGTTCTACTGAAATCTGTCTCTTCTAGGAGGTTAAATGTATTAATTAGTATTGCATGCTCTTTACCCTAGGAAGCTTTGCTTAATTCACATTTATACCAGAATATACTGTTTCTGATACAGCACATGTACCAGCAAACAAAATAAAAATTGGTTTGTTATGTATTTTTTAAGGGTACATGAAAAAAAACTAGGTGAGATGGGCAAAATCTCGAATACAGAAATGTAATAGTAAGATAGTTTACATTGTGGCCAGAAGTAAAAAACCCTGCAAACTAGATGCAAAATGGAGAAAAACTACCTGCAAAAATTAGAGCAGTGGAAAATCTCAGCTGTCTATTTCCCAGGGTATCTATAACCTTGACATTTTGTCTTTTCAGCTGTGCATAGTAAAACCAGTAAACATTCATTTAAGTGTTTTTTTCACTATTGATGCAGCAACACTTCATTTTTCATACCAAGATACAGTTATAGCAATTGAATTGTATAATTCTTGGTGAACATACCCTTCTGCAGGATGGATTTTCATATATCTGGGTAAAAGTCTGTGTCTATAAAGAAGTGTTACCTTTGTTCGTTAGCGTTAGATTATAAACTTCCTCATTGTTGTAGCTGTTACCACAATTGATAGAAGGTTCTAGCAAATAGACTTTTTAACTTCTGTTGAAGAATATGTGGGTGAGTATTTGTTAACAGACCAACAACTATAGCAATAAAAATGTGTGAAGGGTTACCAGGAATGTTTAAGGAACATAGACTCCACCTGAACTGCAAGGTTAATTGAAAACAGTTTTCCCCCCCTTAAATTAACAGTACATTGGTGGATCCAAGTTCTCAGTTTTCTTTCACAACATAGGTGTGCAGACAGTTTGTTTAGATGTTTAAATATTTTCCCATCTGTTCTGTCAAAGTTATTGATTGAGCAACAAGTTACTTCTAATGTCCTCTCTGAAGGTCTATATCTAATGGATTAGGAGAAACATTACTAGGTCAAAAATGTAGTGGCTTTTACAGTAGGTTGCCTTGATCATCTAGCACAATGTATGAGTCCAGTATTTTGGTATTGTTCTTCTAGACAAAAAACCCAACACTGACAACCCTTTGTATAGGATTGACAATGAATTTTACAAAGGCTTTCATGCTCAAGGTGACTGCTAAATTTGTCTGTGTTTGCAGAGTCCAGAAATTACAGCAACTAATTACTATTTAGAGGTGTGTGGGAAATACAGCTCTGGATGGGGTGAATTTCTTCTGTATAACCAAAAATCTTCCAGATGCTGCTCACCAGGGATGCTGTATTTCAAGAAAATGCAATAAAGACAGGATTAAGGGATTTTCTACATTGAGCTCAGTTTGTCTGAGGTAATCACACCTCGTTCAGTGTTCTGTGATTAGTAAAGTGTAGGAGAAGTCTAGTTTCCACCTAGGTCAAGTGGAGGTACACGACTGACTTACAATGGTCACAGACTTCACCTGTTAGACTGCTGGCTCACCTCCTAAAAAAATTTATTTTCACAGAAACTTGTAAAAGCATTGCATGTGTATCAACTTCTCTTTGGCATTCAGTTGTCTGCTTCCTATATCTCTGCCCAGAGCCCTTGTAAATAGGAGTTTGCAGATGTGTCTCAAGCTGTTGCCTTCAGAAAACCTTTCACCTCTTAGTTACTAAAGCAATAAAGATAATAAAAGATGTAGTTTCACTGGTTTTCACCATAAAATTAAATGGACATCAAATTCTGTGGACTGAATGTTAGGCTCTTAAAGGAGTGACGTGCGTAAAGCAAAGGACCTGGAGATGTATTGACTAATAAATCTAAAGATTTATCTAAAATCTACAGCCACTGGTGAAATAAAGGAAGAAGTTTTTGTGGGTTTTATTTTCTGGGAAAGAGAAAACTTCCAGTGGTAGTAACAGTCTTTTTTTGAACAGTGAAAAGGCAGTGGTCTTCTCAGCATTGGGGAATAGGTAAGATAGATAAGATAGTGCTTTTTTTGTCAATAAGTGTAAATACAAGAGAATTTTTCTTTGTTGATCTGTAATGACGTGCCAAAAATATGAATTATTATGTGTGAGGGGAAAACACAATTGAATTACTGTGATCTTAGCAGTCCTCCAGTGTGTTTGTGTTGTCTTAATCATCGCAAAGGCAAAGGTTGGTCTGTGAACTGAATTGTTTATTTTGTAGTAGGGCTTTACAGTCTGCTCAGTGTACAAAGCACTGTCCCGTTTTATACTTGGTCATTGCCAGTAATACCCTCCAGAAACCCCAAGGTGTGCAGGGACAGTGAAATCACTACAGAATACTTTATTTTCCCTTGTTTACTGCTATCTCAGTAAATTAAAAAAAAAATTAAATTTGTATTGTGGCGTTTTGACCACAATACAAATGAAAATGTTAAGGTAGATAAATAGCTCTGTCTTAGCTGAAGCTGTAATTGTCCAAAGCCTCTCAAAGATCCATAAAAGCACTGAAGTATCTGCAAATGCCTGGCAGCAGATACCTGGCTAATGTTTCTTGCTTGTTAGAAAGTGTGTGTGTGTTACTTAACCTTTTGCATATTTACATAAGAAGAGAAAATACAAACTTCAGTGGCACCTCTGCAGCTGTTTGTAAAAGCATCAGTATAAACCCAAGCTGTGTCCTTGCACTGCAGGTGTAGGTGTGGGTTAGAGGAGCTACAATGCCTGTAAAAACTGTAGTGGTTTCAGTGCAGCAATGAGTTTATGCCCTCTTTGGAACCCTGTTACGCTGCTGGAGTGCTTTAGAGAAATGCAGGTTGGGAAGAGAAGCAGGGCCTTAATCTTCACCCTAAGAGAGCACAGCTGTTACAGCTGTCTGTGTGTGCAGGAAAAACTGGCAGAGCCAGAGTAACTTCTGTGTCAGTGTAACTTTGGGGCAGAGATTGGCAAGCATTTCTTTCTGCTGCAGTGCCACACCTGATGCTGCCCATGTTCTCACTTGTGCTGCTGCAGCTGTTCACGTGGCAATTGAGTGGCTTAGGTCAGAAAACTTGATTCAGGTGAAAAATAATCTAGGGTGAAACTTTTTCCCCATTTTTTTTCTAGTGTGTGATGTAGTGTGTTGCATAGTTTTGACAAGGTAAGGGAAGCTGTGGTGAGAGAACAGAAACAAGAGCCTGAATTAGGCTGGCACTGCCTCCAAAAGAACCAGCTGTTGAACTAGAGCCCTGACAACAAATGGAGTAAAATTTCCCCAAGTTGTAAAAATGATGGCAATTTTTGGAGTTTTATTTCCCATGATCTGTGGTATCATCCAGACTGAACTGCAGTCAGTCCACCTGCTTTGCTCAGTGATGGGAAGTCACTTGGGTACAGTGATTGTATCAGGGGTGTTATCCTCACACTGATGTCACATTGTGCTGGAGCTCTTGTCTCCTAAGACCTCACCTAGATCTTGGCAAAGTGGCTTGGATTTTGGCACCCCATGTATGTGAAGAGGACGAAGGAAGGAGAATCATAAATCTGAATGATGTGACTATTTAAATGAATTTTGTGGAAGAAAACAAGTCCATCTTTACTGTGTGGAAACACACCTGACTTGAGTATGTAGTCAGGGTATGTGCTCTTTCTGAGCTCATGAGTTCTCTGTGATCTTTGTGTTGTACTGCCAGGAAATATCAATTGCTTTACAGCAGATAAAGAGTGGTTGACCTTGTGTCCTCTACCATGGTTTTGGTGGTCCTGCTGCCTGTCCTGCTGTGACCATGAAGGGATTGGGTTGTTAGTGCAGGGCAATTTGCTTAAAGATAGATTTGAGGGTCCTTATAGCAAGGGACAAGAATTGGCTAGTGGTGGAGGCAGCTCTTAAGGGCAGCATACAGAGCCCAAGATCAAACTTTCCACAGTGTCTGTGTCTGGCTGGGTGCTCACACTGGTACCCCACATACACAAGGATATCCCACAGCTACTGGAGAGACAGCAATATCACTCCTCACAACCAAAGGAGACTTTCCTAAAAGCAGGTATCTACTTCATGGTGGGCAAAAGATTGACTTATTTTTAGGTACAAAGCTTGCAGCTGCATGTCATGTTCATTTTAGCACTGAGTTGAAGCTTTCTTGACCTATGTTCAGTGTAATTAAAACCAAATCCCTCAAATCCAAGGACTGTTTGGAAATGATTCTGCAATGCTAGGGCAGTGTGTACAGACATGTTCTCATGCCTGCCCTAACTGCATAGATTTGCTTGTAGGAGCTGCCTGACTCCAGCACTTCACTTCCATTGATTTGACACAGTCTACAAATCCTGGAGTTCCTAAACACCATGAAGATTAGAAATTACTTAAAGGAAATAATAGCATATCTTCACTGTGAATGCATTATGCACAATTTTATTACATTTATATTAAAATAAGTTGATATGTATTTTGCTTTATTTACACTATTTTCAGGCTGTTGTCCTTTTGCCTAAATGAAACCATTTTGATGCTCTTGCTTGTCTGGCTGGCTGTAAACCAGGTATTTAAACAAAAATAAAGAGTTGCCAGTTTTGCCAGCTGGGGATGAGAACCCGGCTGGTGATATGCGGGTTTGGGAGGCAGTTAATCCAGCTTTTATGCTTTTTTATGATTTTATGTAAAAAGAGGTTAAAAATCACATTTGGCTCTTTCTTTGTACCACTGTTTTGTTGCTGTTGTGGGAATGCAGCAAAAGGTTGTTCATACTTTTTATTATTATTAGGTAAAGTCCTGCATAAATTACGTAAAGCTGCAAATACAATTTGCTCTAGCTATTGGCCATGTGATTTGCCTTGTTCAGAGAATGATATGTTTTATTATACATGCAAACCACACCTCATCTTACTCGTAAAAAGAATCTACCACTGTCTCACAATTTAATGTATTTTGCTAGCTTCAAAAGAAAAGACTAACTGTACAGATGAGAAAAACAGTAACAGTGCTAATAGCTGTAGCAGAAAAAATATAATGCTTTTATTCTGTGGCAGAAGAAGTGGTGATTTAAAGACAAGTGTCACAGATTTCATATACAGTTTTTCAGAAAATAGCTTGCAATATGCTCCAACTCATAAAACATTTAATTAATTTTAAAATGCAAGAGTTATTTTAGTTAGTTTTGTCATATGTACTTATTCAGATAATTTGTTTTATTTTACACTTTCCAAAATTTCACTCTCTATTTGGAAATATCAATGATGTAATGAGTCTGTTTGTTTTGGCACAGTTGTAAATCATATGTGTTAATGTGTTAATATTTATGATTTTTTAATCTTATATACACAAGAAGGATTTTTAATATACTTCTTTTCATCATGTTTCTGCTACTAATCCTTAAGGACAGTGAAAAGTAGCAGTATGAATGCATTAATTACTGTGGGATTTCCAAAATTGCCGTACTGGATCAGGCTGCATGTTGCTTCTGCTAACAGCACATCCCAGGTACTGCAGAGCAGGCTTGGGTTTACTGGGGGAGCAAGAGGAGAGGCAGATAAACGAGCTCAACACCCCTCTATTACCCATTTTAGACAATTACAAGATAATCTTATGGATAAAGTTATTTCTGATCTTGTAGAGGTTCCCTTATTCATTAAAGACAGAAAGATTTACTTTGACTACCACGTACCTAAGTGATTGTTCCTGTATGTCTGCTTACAGATTGAATCTGAAGGAGCTCTTTGTGATGGTGTTTGCATGTGTCTGTGTATTGTAAAAAGTATTTTGTTTTCTGGGGATTAGTTTGTTGTTGGTTTGTTCTTTTTTAAAATATCAGTCCTAGGGTGCTGCCTTTCAGAATCTGCCTTCTGTGATACAGTAACAATTCTCTATAAAGAATTATTTACATTCTTTACAAATGAATTTCTGCTCTTTTAGTTGCATTTCTTTGATTTTACTGTTTATTATTGTTTTAAGGTTTTTTGTTTCTTGTTTTAAGTTTTTTGATAGCTGTTCTGCAGCAAATATTGGCTATTTGACACACACAGTCGTAGTGCCTCCTGTTTTAAGATTTCTTGACTTCTGTTTCATCTGTGAGGAGCATGATCTACTAGAAATTTATAGAAATTGGAATTATATATTCAGTAACCTTCGATTTCCTTATTGCTTATGATTTTTATGGGTGAATGCTGCTGTTATGTTGTCTCCATGTCTGCAATTTTATATGAAGGTGTATTAAGGTCAAGACACACTGCTCAAACTTCTTATCCCAGTTCTCTGGCACTGCTGGGAGAAGGGCTGTGGAATAAGTTGGTTTTAGGTACATAAGACTGGTGACATTATGTTAAGAAATTGTATAAACTTTACCAGTTTCTGTGTTTATATAATACCCTATAAGCATTGTTTCATAGTAAACATAGTATTGTATAAACACTGCCATATTTTTTTGCATTGGCAGTGCTCGGCTGTTAGGACTGTTTAATGGAATGTAATGGAACTGGCAGGAGAAAGGCATTGAGGACTTTTGATGTAAACAAAGGTCATAAAGAAACTAAACTTGTCTTAATAAGATTAAGGTGGTTCTAAATTGGAGACTTTAGACAGGTGGGGTAAAAGAGAGGGAAGTGACTGAGCAAACAGATGCTTCACACTTCTAACTGAGGCATTAGTGCCCATGTAGTACCTGTAGATAGTGTCCCTTCCTAAAGCTGTGGATGATATAAATGGTTTGGTAGAGGACATAGGAAAGGGTAAAAAGAAGTCATGATTGTTTGGAGCAGGTCATTGTCAATTTTTAATTTTGCTTTTAGCAGCGCAGTGCCTGGTAAGCCTGGAATTTCAGTGAGCTCAGATGTGTGAGTCAGTGCTGCAGTTTTGAGTCAGGTTCTGAGAGTCCTTTTAGCATACTGTGAAAATAAAGTCTCAGAAACACATTCATATGGAGATGCATCAGACAGACTGAAATGATGGTGTATGAAATAGTTTATGCCTTCAAGATGCTTCTGGTTTCTGTCTCAGGTGTTAGAAGATAATGACTACGGTCGTGCAGTGGACTGGTGGGGATTAGGAGTTGTCATGTATGAGATGATGTGTGGAAGATTACCCTTCTACAACCAAGATCATGAGAAACTATTTGAACTGATACTAATGGAGGACATAAAATTTCCTCGAACTCTGTCTGCAGATGCAAAATCATTACTATCAGGCCTACTGATAAAGGATCCAAATAAGCGGTAAGTGGAATTAACTGGCTGTACAGGCATAAGAAATGCTCTAATTGTGCTGGGTAATGTAAATCTAGGTCTGTGTGCCTGGTCTTCCTGGCTGAAGGAGCTGTCAATCACAGGAAAGGGTTGTACACAGCCCTGCAGTTTCAGATTTCCATTTTTTCAGTCCAGCAGCGATTTACTAAATGAATTTAACCAGCAAAAAGAAGAAAAGCTTGTGGAAGACAAACTTTTTAAATAATTCACAACAAACACCAGGATCTCTTTGGGTTAAGAATGTGTACTGGAACAAAGGGAAAGATCTCAATTGTTTTTCCCAGTATAACTTAACCCTGAGTTCACTGCATTGTCTCATGGGGACTGTAGCACTTTTTCTTGATGATCATGGCAGGAGAGATGCATAGACAGCCCCAGCTACATTTATTAGGGCACATAAATAAATCACATATTAGACCATTAAACTAGGAACTTGTTAAAGAATACAACTGCAGTGAAATTTAAAGAGAGCAGTTTGAAAGCAAGTGTCACCCAGCTGCTGTCTGTGCCCTTTTGTGGTGGGCTTTTCCCTCTGGGGTTGTTGCCCAGGAGAGCCATTTTCCAGTGGCTCCAGTACTGGACAGCAGTGTCCAGTCTTCCATGGCTCTAAAATCCCTGACTTTGTAAATCAGTGGGATTTGTCTGTAGCTACCTTTTTATCCCCCAATATCTTTGTTATTCTTGTGAGTCTCTTGGCATGTTTTGGGGCAGCAGACATTGTCTGCCTCTCTTCTCTAGTCCTCCTTAAGCCACTGGTTGTTCTCAAGAAGTTCTGAGTAGTGGGCATTGCCTGCAGGCACTCAGGGTTGTGTTTCTCCAGGGGATTTGCCTGGATGCAGCCAAGTGCAGCATCCACATGTGGTCAGCTTGTCTGCTGCAGCTAAACTTACTGTGTGCAGGAAAGGCAAACTGTGACCAGCCAGCCAAATACAGAGTACAGTAAAACTGTCTTTCTGTAGCAACTCCTAATGCTTTTTAACCTCCAAATAATCTGACCCATCAAATATATTAACCTTTAGAATTGGAAAGATGCTTCCTTGCAATTAATCTTTGCAGACAGTAGTGTTTATTTAGTGTATATTTAGAAGCTTATTTATATTCAAGTTCTTGTGCTAGCTAATGCTAAATAGGGGAGGAACACAGAGATTAACACAACTCAGCCTTTTTTGAGCAGCTAGAAGATACTGAGAGAAGTCTGGAGACTGAAGGCTAACTGCCATGTTTTGCCAAGATGTAGAGAATTTTACAATGAGTAGTTGAGAAACAAGGAGGAATACAGCTTGAAAATTAGAATAACTTTGCACTCAGTTATTGCAAGACTGACGTAGTAGTCCAGAATATTTTTTTGAAATTTGGCAGCAGGGTAATACCAAACCAGACTTTTTTCTTGGTTGTGGAAATTATTCCTCTGTACAATAAATGCTTTAGAAAGGAATTTATCTTACTTAAATGCTTGCCTTTAGAATTTGTCTTTATATCTTTATATCTGAAAGTCGATGTGCTGTTGAGAAGGACAGAGGTTCCCATCCCTGGATGTGGGCTTATTTCTCAACCAACAACAGCAGCTCAAGGGAACTCACTCAGCTTGTCAAGTTGAAGTGGACTTGCTAATGCAGCAAAAAATGGCCAGTTCTTTCTTCTATTCTCATGTCAGGGTTAGTTTTGCTCCAGGTTAGGGAGCTGATGCTGCTCACAGTCATCAAGTGGGAATGATGCTGTAGATGCAAGTGAGAGAAGAGAGGTAATGGCAGGACATTCCTCTTTTGGCAGCAGTGGCCACTTCTGTGAGCTCAAACCACCTTGGGCAAGTTTGCCCAAAGTAGGTGAAATCCACTTCCTAAGATGATTTACCAGACAGAGTCTGGCTTTGGCAAGCTACGGGCCACAGTGAGTAGTGTGGTTATTTACAATGGCCTTTAAATAACCTTCTCAGCAGGCCTACAATTTATTAATTTATACTAATTGACTCAGATTGAGACTATTTTATGGTAATTGGTTAATTGTTACAGCACCCAGATGCAGCAGCAGTGAACACTGTATAAAAATGATGCACAAGTCATTACTGATTCAGTGCCTGGCATGTCTTTGGCAAAATTTTATATCAGCATTTTTGGGTTGGTTTGGGTTTTTAACAGTGCCAGGACATTAGCTGGGCTTTCAAGCAAACTAAACTTAAGTATGTTTTTAAAATCAATGACTTACTGGAAAAGCTCATCATGGACAGTGACAAACACTGTAGTTGGAATAATCAAAAAGAATAGACCATGGCATGGGTACTTCCACTGCCACAAATTCTCTCGAGATCACTGGAATTCATATGAAACAGGTGAAAATTTCATATTAATTGGGTGAGAATTGTTCCCAGATAGTCAAAAAGAAATGGTCACTTTTCCAATCATTCCATAACAATAATTTGATGTCCCTATAAAAGTTTAATATGTGGTTTTTTTCCCCCCACTCTCTTTAGACTTGGTGGAGGCCCAGATGATGCAAAAGAAATCATGCGTCATAGTTTCTTTGCTGGAGTAAACTGGCAAGATGTATATGATAAAAAGGTAAGTCTTTATATGGCATTGAATAATCTGGCTTCTGCAAGGTGGTTTCAATGATAGTCATAGACTGCTATTCTCTGGAGTTAGTAATTTTTTCTTTGCAGCTTTTTTGTGTTAATACAAATGAATAATTATTCTGAACAAGGTGTACTTACCAAATCTTTGTGTTTTCAGTAATAATTTGTCAGTTCACCAGAAGTAAATTTTGCAAACCAACCTAAACCTTTTATTATGTAAATGTTCAAATTTTTTCCTTTTATTTTTTCTTCCTGGGCTTTCAAGATAATGTGAAAAATGTAATATAGTTCGTCCTGAATTGTCATTTTATTTCTGCCTTCTAGTGAAAAGTTGTTATATGAAAAAGGGAAATTAGGTGATCATAAGGAACTTGAAGAAAAAGTCTACTTTCTCATTGTTTGTGTATAAGTAGAAACCTTTTTCAAACTTAGAGATATCTAAGAAAATTAAAATAGTGTTAAAACACTAAGCCAAAACAGCTTGTGGAGAAAGCAAGTGCTGGGAATTCAACTGGAACAGTTTTCTCCAAACCCAGTCCCGTTCCTGTATTGATCAACACTTTGAGAATGATTTTAGAAAATGAATTTAGCTTACTTGGGAGTGAAACTCAATTCAACTTAAGTTGTTTTATATACAGAAACTGATTTCATCTCAGTATTTCTGTAAGAATTTACTTGTTGCTATAAACCCCTTCTATTTTGATAGAGACTTTTCTTTTTTCCCCCAACTGTTTTACATTGTTAATCTGCCAGTTGAGCTGTGTAGTTCTAAAAGATAGTTTTTTCTCCTTTTTTTTTTTTGCTTTGTTCAAATAAAAGAGAAATGGAAGACATACGACTGAGCAGAATATGTTTATGCTACAATGTCAATGATACAAACTGTTTTTTCAGTTGTTGTTGAACTGGAATTTTAAAAATGTGTGGTTGTTGGTGTGGTAACTTCTCTGACAAATACCGGAATTGAAATAAAAGCCTGTATATGATGATACAAAATATGGTACTCTGAAATGACTTCTTACAAGTGTGATTTTTCCCTGGCAGTATCACAAGGTTTCAAGAAACGCTACAATAATAATCAGAGCAAGTATATTAATCAGGTTACTTTATGAGCTCAACCACTGGTTGGTTATGTAAGGACATTGTAGAGGCGCACTGTGAGGATAAAATCTAAAAATACAAGTTGAAGACCTTTCTAGATTTAGGAAAAAAAAACCAGACCACTAAAATCCATAAGATTGCAATGTGCTAGGAGTGGGTGAGGAAAAAAAAGCTGTTACATTATTCTTGCTCCCTTGAAAACCACTTCTTAATTATCTTACATTAGAAATAGAACTTTCAATTCTACACTGTGTTCAGCATCTTATTTAGTTAAGAATATATACATACTCTTAATTGCTTGAATTGCTTGTGCTTTGATTCTTTCCAGATAAGCATGGCAAATGTGTTTCAGTCAAGATCTTTTTTTTAACTATTAAAATAAAAAGAAGCATTTTGCAGATTAAAAAAAAATATATAATTATATAAAAAATATAAATGCTGGCACTTTGCTTTTATGCTCATGGAAGTGGATATGGCTTATTGGAGTATTATAACTAGAGAAACCCTAGTCATTCTTTGTTTACTCCGGACACTGCTGCTTTGAGAAACTAAATTTGCCGGTGAAACATCAACTGAATTTCCTCAGTTGAGCAGTTCACCTCAAGGATCATAGGAATTGCTTTTGTGCAGTATTAGCACACAGTGTGTCCTTTATGGAAAAACAAGTCATGAAAATGACTTCTGACAGTGTGTTTTTCTGTTTAAATAAAAATAGTTTTGTTCCTGTTTGTTCCTTACAAAGCTGTTTGCCTGGTTAAAATATCCAGTTGTTCCTTCTGCACACACAGGCACACACTCTGTAGACTTCAGAGCTGTGCTCTGAAATATAATCCTCAAACATAATAATAAGGTTAATGAACTTTCATCAAGTATGTTCATTAGAATGCTTGTATGAATATTTTGGAGGTATTTTGGTATTCTAAAATAACTCAGAGAATCAAATAAATCTGATTTTTAAATAGGTTTATTCTATGCTTGCTTCTGTTGCAGTTTGTTGTTGGATGTAGGGTCTTCAGCAGTAGGGTCACTTGATGAAATTAATAGTGGATATAATTATTTGCATAGTAAAAGTATTTCACAGTAATTTTGCCTGAGTTTTCAGCACCATGGCACTGCAATTTTCTGGCTGCATTTCAGGAGTGTGTTTCTGTTAGAAATGAAAGAACTGAAGTTCACTTTCAGAGAAATGGAAACCAAAAACTTGTGTATTCTGAGTAGTTGCTGGGTGATTGTTTTGTACATATGCACACTGCACTCCTGTGCCTCTAATTTTATCATTTTACTAGGTTATCACTTTACTGGTGTGATTAGAAACAGAATTACATATCTGTAAACTATTTCATGTATTTCATGTGACAGACCACAGCTCTGTCAGGTCAAATGAATCCAAATGGTCAAATGGAGTTATTAGGTTTCTGATACTGCTAACTAGTTAACCTAATTTGGTACTAGATAATGATAAAAAATATTGTATGGCACACTGGAACAGAGAAGGTCATTGCCTTTAAATGAAAAATGTATAGTAGTTAGCATTTGTGATCTGATGTATTTATTTTTGGCAGAAAAACCATGAGGGCATATGAAAGAGAGCAGCCTGTGCCAGGTTCTTCCTGTGATCATCTCAGCCCTGATGTGTTTTTATCTCTCTGCCTGAGTATGAGAAATTGAATAGTTTGGCAAACTCTGAAGATTTCAAAAGCCCATGTACTAAATCAAATACTTGTTTTATTTTTAGGTAGAATCAGGAAGCTTTTTGAAATTTCTCTGTTTCTCATGTAAGAATTGCTTTACCATATTTTTATTTGGGTAGCAAATATACACTAAAATTGTCACATGTTCTCTTTAGGGTATTTCACTGAACAAAAAGCACATGGGCGTTACTTAAAAGGTCAAACTTTGGGTATGTCTTCAGGCTTGCAGCTTGAAGCACTTGGTAGCCTCGTGGCAAAGAAGGTCCAGACCTTTTAGCAGAGCCTGGTTTTCCTCCTGTGTTGAAGGATGAGAAAAACCATGTGGAAATTTGGGCTGAGATACATGTCCTGATTTGTGGTAATACCTCCGATGGTCTCTGAAGAAAATTAGCAAGTGCCAAGGAATGAATGTGTTCGTGCTGGGCAGGGACAAGTGGCAGCAGTGCTTGAAGCAGGAGACCTGGCTTTCATGCAGGGGTGCTTTTGGAGGCACCTGTCCCACTGTGAAGGCAGTGACTTTCAGCAGGAGGTGTGACAGCTGCAAGAAGCTGTTCCTTACCCTTCAGCTCTGGCTACCTTGGTTTACTCAAGACACAAACCCAGCAAATGATGAAATCCCATGATCCAAGTTCTGGGTTCAGGCCTGGCAAAATCTGCAGTATAGCTATGATCTTAAATGCACATTTAAGTACTTCTGTGTATCAGATTGTGAAGAGAAAGGGTTGGAGGTAAATGGGAAAGCACCACCATTGGTTTTAGGTTGTTGCTATTTCCATCATACTTTCATATTTTCATACAATTATCTGCACTGCCACAAAACCTGCAGAAATTACCCTCGTTGGTTGTCTGTGTGTTGTTGCCATGCAAAGTTGTAGAAAGATCAGACAACATCTAGCCAGTCTGATACTTTCACTTTGTTTCCACTGATGCCTTAAACTACATGGGCAGACCTAGATGTTGATTGCCACCCTTCTCCCAGCTGCTTGAATTTACAGGGAGGAAAGTATACATAAGTGTGTGTGATTCTGAAACTTATGTTGCTGGGGGTTTGTGGTTTCCCTCTGTCCATGGTAACAGCATCATATCACTTGGAAAACAGTTTATCCATGGTTAAACCTCCCTGCAGAAAGCAGTTTTCCTGTGGACTTATGTCCTTCCACCACTGAAATTCCAGCTCCTTCTCCTCCCCTGCCTAGGACCACCACATGGAGGGTCTGTGGGGTATTCCCAGTTCCTGGCTGTGCTGTGTCTGCTGCCTGTGCAGCAAGCTGCCTTTGGGGCCATGTATGGGAGGAACCAGTCCCTACAGGAATGCTACTGACCCTCTTGAAGCTCAGCTCAAATTACCCTCTTTGCCCCAGGTGGAAACTCTAATTTGAGGGGCATGGACCCCCCCATTCCTCCCATCTATTCAGCACAACTCAGCTGCAGTCTGTTGGTTGATGGGATTCTTATGGTAGTGGAATGGCCTGAAGTTGTGTCAGGGGAGGTTTAGGTTGAGTATTAGAAAAAGGTGCTTCACCCAGAGGGTGGCTGGGCACTGGAACAGGCTCTCCAGTGAAGTGGTCACAGCACCAGCCTGACAGAGTTCAAGAAGTGCTTGGACAATGCTCTCAGGCACATGGTGTGACTCTTGGGAATGGTGTAGTGCAAGGCTGGGACATGAACATGATTATCTTTGTGGGTCCCTTCCAACTCAGCCTATTCTGTGATTCTCTGAAAATTCCCTTTGAATTAAAAGGAGAAGAAACATCACATTGATGTTCTTAAGCATCATACTTTTCATTTGGCAGATTGAGTGTGTCACAGTTACTTTGAGGTAGCTTCAGCCAGTTCCTATACAACCCCAAGACAAGTGATTCCTGGTAAATTATCTTTGAGCAAGTAGTGTTACATATTTTCTCTCATACTGAAGTATTTATGTAGTGGTTCACTTAGTGTGAGACAGGTCAAGGTGTAGAATCAAGCCTGAACATCTCAGTATACCTACAACAGCCAAATACTGTGCCTGCCCCTTTCCTTCCTCTAGGAGAGGGGTGTCAAATTTTCCAGGACTTGAACTGTGGAAAAACCATGGTGTTTCTCACACTGCTCTTGAGGGATGCCAAATGGAAATGCCATTCACTGGAGATAATGAAGACACTAAGAATTTGATATTGCTTCTGCTGTCATTTCTAACATCAAGCCTTTGAAATGGCCAGGGCAGATTCAGCTTGACAGATGGATATGAAATTGGATTTTTGTCTTGAACACAAACTCTTAAAGTCACTTAACTCACACTGAGTTTAGACTTTTATTTCTTTATTTGTACAGACACATGCATATTTATGCATATGTGTGTGTGTAATGCATAAACCCAGAAAATCTATATTTCTTCTCCATAGAGTAGATTGTCAGGAGGTGCAGTTCCTTGTTTGGTTGGAGCATTTTTCTGAACTGAGGCCACTAAAGGAAGAAAATTATCCCATACTAAAGTTTGGCAGCCAGGACCAAGCAGTGCAATTCTCTTGCAGAATGACAAGGCCTGTGCTTAACAAAAGCTTCTCTTACTCCTTTTGGACACAGATTACTGGATGTGCCTTCTGGTGCTCACATCCCTCTTGGACTTCTGATTTCTCGTGCCAGAAATGAGGAATAGCTGTGGCAATAGCATGTGGATGCTATTTCCTTGTGCACCAAATGTGAAATGCTGCTGGTTGTAGAGTGGCATCTTCATCTTGTGATTGTCAGAGCAGTTGTTGATGTTGTTTAATCTTTAATGATAAAGATTGAAACACCTGCTTTTACATCATCAGGTGATGTACACCTGATGATGTAAAAGCAGGTGTTTTAATCTTTATCATTAAGCCTCAGATTCAGTCTTCCTGGGGATGTATGTGGAAGCTTCTGGAGTGTCACTCTGAGTGTTTATCTCTGCAGCATTTGCACCTTATTTGTCTTTCTAATGGTTTCATTACAGCTGAAATTTTTGGACATTTTGCTTTCTGTTTTTAAATGAAGTTTGACAACTAATGGACAAAGGAAACACCCCTTCAGAAAGATGATTGCCAGGAATTTACTTGGGGAAGGGGAGGTGTGCCTTTGGTGTTGGCTCAGGAGTCTGGAGTGGGATGTCCACAAGACTTTAGTCCCACTTGGTTTGGTGTAGGTGAGGTAGAACAGATGGAAAGGATCAATCCCCAGTTCTCTGGCCACACAGCTGCGTGGGAGGTGGAGGTGGTGCTGTGAGGGAAGGAGGCAAAGTGTATGGAAATATTGAAGAAACCTTTCTGCTACTTCTGTTCAGCTGTATCTGTGCTTCTCAACCTCAGCTACTGCTTCCACTTTTCCAAAGGTTTTAGTGTGAGGTTGGTGTAAATAAGGGCACAGCCTGGATAAAAACCAGTGTATGCTGTTGTGGAGAGTCACATGGCTGGAAAGTTTGTTTTTGCAGTCAGTGAAGTTTCCAAATGCCTATAATGTCCAGGATATGAAAGATACTGCTGTAAGATAGATGAATCCTAAAACACCATTAACATGAATTTGCATCAGGTCCCTCCCTTTTAGTTCCAGCCTGGAGTTTCATGTCTTCTACTTGTTCCACTTCCCCAGACAGCTGAACTTCTGTCATCACTGCAATTTTCATCAGCTGATTTATTGGATGTTATTGATAAAGAGTTTTCTAGTAAGCCTAGCTGCTGAGCACTGAATCAGAGCACCAGCTTAATGAGTTTTGTTGTAATGGTGCTTTTCATACCTGATTAAAATTATTGTAATTATTTGTTCCTTAAGAGTCACTTAACACTGTGCTTCTCTTTCTAAAATAATATTTTCAAAGTATTTTCCATAACCATTACTATTTCAGGTAGATGGAGAGAACAAGGGGATGATTTAAAGTCGTAGTGAGGCTTGTTAATCTCAGTGGATTAAAAAAAAAGAAGTAACAAATCCCTGGATAAACCAGTAGTTAGCCTGTAAGTTTTTGAGAAAGAAACTTGTCATCTAATGCATTTTCCTTTTCCTCTCCAGCAGCACATCCATACACTGCTACCTATAATGATCTTACCTTGCCATACCTTTTGTGTTTCATTAACTACTTCAACCTGACTCACAGTTGTTATAGACTGTGAAGTGAGGGTTCAGTCCTTCTCTTTGCAAAGCAGGTGTAGCATGAAAGGTCTCAGGTGTACTTCACAGCAGGAGTAGTTTGTTCTTCTGCAAATGTGTGCTGCACCATTGAAAAGACATTGCTTCTTGTCCTTGACTTGAGAAAAAGGAATATTTTTCCTAAGCTTGTATTTTCATTATTTTAAAATGAAAAGTTTTATTTTTTTTATGAAATGGCATTTTCTGTTTCTGACCAGTAAAAAACATTCCAATCAGGGAAATAGTAAAATTGTTATAAACCTGTTATTTTATAAATTTTTTTCATACTGAATTTATTGCTGAGATCTATGAAAGTGTCTTTTTAAAAGGATGTGATGGACACTTAACCTTGACTAGAATACATTACTTGGCTTCCTGTAATCTTGTGTAGGCTTTTTGTTTGTTTGTTGGTTTTTGTAGGGTTTTTTTCTGTGGTTTTTTGTTTGTTTGTTTGGGGTTTTTTTTGGCTGTGTTTTTTGGTTGGTGTTTTTGGGTTTTTTTGAATGTTTTTTTCTCAAATAGAAAAATGAGAATAAAATGTGGGATGTTGCACTGGAATAAGTCTGTTTTTAGGAATTATGTGGCTGAATTGCTGGAGAGATGTACAGCTTTGGAAATCTACTTTAATACTGCAGAATTGTTTGGCATAGCCTAGCTGCATATAAAAATACTTTTCAAAAAGTGAAGGAATCTGTGCAATAAAATAGAATACTTTGTTTATAAACACTGGATGTAACTTGATTTATACCTGGAAAATTCTTCTGATGTTGTGTTTATGTATGTTAGCTCCTTAAGGATTTATTCCTACAAATATATACAATGCCCCAAACTTTTACTTCGGCATACCTCTCTGCTGTTGTATGTTTTCCATTCAGGACAATGTAAGGGAAAGCTGAACTTAGTTTTGCACAGGTATCAGTCAGATTTATTGTGCTCTGTTAATTATATGAAGTGATAGATTTGGTTTTGCTTAATAATTGCTCGCACTGTTACTGAAGATCTGGATCAGTCTCTCAGTATGTACAGATCATATACATCTGTGCATCTAGGGCATAGAACTTGGGAAAAGGAGGGAGTCAGCAGCAGTTCCTCCTTCTTTGCTGTGGGGCAAATGACCAAGTGAATTGTTTGGTGTCAGTGTTCTGGAGTTGAGGAGAGAGAGAATGTGAAACTGGTGAAAATCCCATGCAAGGTGATCATATCAGTGAGCCAGGATGTAACCTGTTGTATTGAAAGGAAAATCAATTACACTGATTCTCAGGGTGTGTTTTACACTGCGTAGGAGGAGATAGCACCAAAGGGCTCCTAGGTACAAACAAGAACATTGTTACACCACACACACACACACTAATTTGCAGTGTCACACATACCAAAGTGCTGTATTGGTTTTGGACTGGCAGCACACAGTGTGGCATTCCATACTCAGTGTGCCTTCCAGTGAAAATTTATCAGTTCTTTTGGTGGAGAAGGTGGATAGTGAAGCTGGTTCAAAAGAGGGGCAAGGGAGTCCTGCCTGCAGGCTGTGAGTGGCTACCAGTGATTTGCTGTTGGGAAATCCCAAATCACTGTGCTGTGAAAGCAGTAGGCAGGTTTAGATACAGCAACTCCCTTAAGCCTGAGCTGGCCTTTTTTCAAATGTAAAATTAATTTTCATATCATGTAATGTCTTTCAATGATAAGTTCAGATGAAGGCCCTCCCACTGAAAAGAAAAGCCCCAAACCATGCTTATTATGCTCTCTGTGTAGTCTTTTTCTTCTTAGCTGTTTATACCACCCAGTTGTGGTGAGGTATCTTGAGATGCCTTTGCCTGACAGCTATGCAGGTAATTAAATTGGCCTGAAGAGTTTCTAGGTAATTATGCAGCTCAATTTATCTGCAAGTCATGTGAGAGTGATACTTGGAATTTAGCTTTGTTGTGTTATTGACTGGATTCTGAACTGGTGTTTTCGGGATTGACTCAAATGGGTTTTATCTTTTACTGGAAGTTAGAGACTCAGCTGCCTCTCCACAGACCTACATGTTTGATCTGGGAAAAAGAACTTATTTGTTTTCCTGATAGTAATTTGACTGCTTTGAGGTTTAGTAATTTTGTTTTGTTTCTTGGTGCCTTTCAGCTTGTACCTCCTTTTAAACCTCAAGTGACATCTGAAACAGACACCAGGTATTTTGATGAAGAATTTACAGCTCAGACTATTACAATAACACCGCCTGAAAAATGTAAGTCAGAAATGATGCATAAGTATGACATAACAATAATGTTTATAATAAAGCAGTGTGTAATTCTCTTTCTCTTTGAATACAAAAGCTGTTCTCCCTGTTACTAATAAAAGTCTTTGTATGGGAGTGTGTAAGAGTAACTCTCAATGACAGCTTTATTTTTAAGATGCAATAATTACAAAGCTTAGAATATTAGATCACACTGAGTTGGGTTTTGGGGGCATTTTTAGTGTGGGCTTTTTGTGTTGATTTTGTTTGGAGTTTTTTCATTTGTTTGTTGATTTGAGGTTTTGTTTGTTTGTTTTTAAATAAAAGAGGACACAGGCTTCAAGTGGTTACTGGTTGGCAGACAAAGTCCCAGTTCAGCAAAGTAATTGGAACATGGACCCTTCTTTAAGCATGTGGACAGTGCTGGTGTCTTCAGTGGGCTGTGTAGCTTTAGTAAGATGGACATATTTTGAAATACTTTGAAGACAATGATTTGAAAAAAATTAATCACTTGAAAATTAAATATCCTATCAAGTCCCATGCTTCAACAGAGCTCTTAAAGAAGGTGTTAATGTGGATGTAACCACAGAGTGGGACCTTGCAAAATTTCTTAATTGGAGTGAATGTGATTTCACCATAGTTTGTGTTTTTGTCATGTTACACACAAGAATCATGATCTGATCAGCTTAGCCAGGGCTTTATGGTTACTTACCCAGCCAAAGCAGTTAAAATCTTGCTCCTGAGTTCTTAAAGAGTTTTCTTTCTAAATGGGGATATTTGAGGGTTGTGTTTGTTTCTTTATATTGGAGGCTGAGAAAGGAGGATCACAAAAGTGGACAATAAAGGCTTAGCTATGGTTGCTTACCCTTTCATAAAGCAAGCTCATTTTCTGATGTTTTAGGACTCCCAGGTTAGCTGCAGTTTTCTGTTCATATATAGATCTAGAGTATTTTCTGGATTTTGCATTTTGGTCTGAACACAGTCATAGAAACATAGAGTGGTTTGAATAGGAAGGGGCCTTAAAGTTCATCTGGTTCCAATCTCCCTGCCTTGGGCAGGGACACCTTCCATTAGACCATGTTCCTCACAGTCCATAATTTAAGTGATTTTAACTCTTTCTGCTGTGAAAAAAAAAGAACCCTTTCTTTTCCTGTCTATCTTGTTATGAATTTGTTCATCTTTGTAACTTGAACAAATTTTACTAATATTTGGACTAACTTGGGTTCTGTTGATTCGATATTAGACCAGGATTAACTCTAATTTTTATGTGTAGAATATATGACGATACAAAAGACACAAAATTCTGAAAGGCTGCATATAAATACATTGTTAGAAAAACAGTCTCAGCTGGAGTCTTTAAAAATAAGCACTGTTAAAAAGCCATGTGAGAATGTACATCCAAATTCTCAGAGTTAGGTAACATCTGGTGCCTGTTTTCCACTGGCACTGGAGGAATTATGTAAATAAAAATATTTATTAATTTGGCTTATTCCATATTTCTTCTGATCTCAGTAAATACCATAAAAATAAGTAGTTTACTAAAAATAATACCTAAGAATTGAAACACATAGAACCTGTACTAATTGTTCATTTTGTAGCTGTTCTTTTAACTCCCTTTGAAATGGAGGAATATTTAAATGTATCTACAGTAAGACTATAATTTCCTGAGCTCAGCTCAAGAAATGATGGAAACTGGCTGCCTTGGCACTCGGCTTCTGCGCTGCCAGAGGCTGGGTGTGCTGGCATGTTTAGACTAGCCTAGGAGGGGTAGTTGTGATTGAAGTTCTCAGGTAATAGAATAAAATGAACCAAACAATCAAGTTGAAATAAATAGTGACTTTTGGGCATGCTGTCCTTTCAGTGAGTATCGTCCTGCTGTGTGAACGTAAGCTTACGTGCTTAACTGAAGTCTTACTTTAACTTGAGCCTTTAACCTCAGCATTGAACCCTGAAAGATGTACTGCATATCAGGTGAATAATAAAATTTTATTGCAAATATAGTGATGTTTTGAACTTCTTCCTTAACACAGATGACGAGGATGGTATGGACTGCATGGACAATGAGAGGCGGCCGCATTTCCCCCAGTTTTCCTACTCTGCAAGTGGACGAGAATAACTTTTTGTTCTGCTGCTTCACTGTCATCTTAGGTTTATCAGTGAAAACGAGTCCTGAACATCACCACCAGTACTAGATACTACTAAGATAGCAGGGGCACTTTCAGAGACCATTCCAAATTGAACGAGTTTCTTTCCCAAACCTACCTAAAATCCGTTCTGGTTTTGCATGACATACGAGATTCTCTCTACTCCGCTCTCCTGCTGTTGCTGCTCCCACAGTCTCAGTATAATAGCAACGTCAAGAAGTTACTAACAGTTTCTTTGAAGGTAAATGACTTGACTTCAGCATTGTACACTTTGTGAACAAGTAGTCATCTATTTTTCCTCACACTGGAGGCTAAACAAAAGCCGTGTTGGTCCAGCTTATCTTCTTCCAGAAGATGAATCAAAATTGTAATTAGTCTAAACAGACTAGGTGATAACATTTTCTTGCATCTGTTTGTGCTGGTTAGAATGAGGAAACGTAGAGGTGGTGATGTACATATGCAAGGTTTCTGTTAGGCATATCATTACTTGAAGCAGGTCTCTGTCATTAACATCTGGCTGGAATTTGTTTGGGAAATGTTTGAGAGAAGGACTTAAATTGTTGATATATATAAATATATATATATATTTTTTTTTAATTACTGTTGGATACTACAGAAGAAGCAGAAGGGCTGGGCTCACCCAGCCTGCCACTTAGAACTTCCAGGTTCATGTGCAATCATGGAGAATTGAACATTATACATGCAAGAAATGAAGGCATAAAAGCAGCAGTTGAAGTTGTTCAAGGGGTTTTATAATTTGCACCAGATAACATCTTTTTCATGCTTTTCTCTTTCATGATATGCATCACCTCTGATGGCTGAAGAATGTAGACAGGCATAATGGTATTGCTTTTCACCAAAATGTGTGCACCAAGGTAAACAGGTGTTTGCCTTACTTGTTTTTATTTTGAGTTTGTGAATTAGCTTCCTCTCCAGGTGTTTAACTCCAATTTTTTTTTTTGGTTGTACTGCGGTAGTATTTATTTTTAGAGATAAGATTTGTATATGTCATGTTTGCAAATGCTGCTACATCTTAGAACAGGCTTATAGCAGTTAATTTTGTAATATATGGAAGGACTGTACAAGCTGAAGGGAATAATGCACTTTTCTCCCATGTGGAAATTTTAACAAGGCTCTGAAATTGTACATACTGCTTAGAACCAGATTTTTGTGAATGAAATACTGTCTTTTAACAGTTTGGCAGTGGAGGTGAGGATTTCCAACCTCATGTGCCAAAGGGTTAAAAGTGAACAGACAAAAAAGCTGCATCTTGTGCTCCATTTAGGATAAATGTAATGTAAGAGTCTGACAGCACAACAGAAAATGTCTGTTCTAAATGAAGGAATTGCATTTGAACAATGAGACCACAGTGATTACAAGAAAAGCACTTTATTTTAAGAATTAAAATAGTAAATTTCTGGGATCAGCCGTTCTCAAGGAAGATTTGCCCTCAACCAAAAGAGCCCGAGACCCAGCAGGTTCTGTGTAACCGTGGTACCTGACTGACTGAATTTCAAACATCGCAACAAACGCTCCACTGATAGGGGAACGTCTTTCCATTTCCGAAGATCTGTATCTAACAGAACATGTGCATGAACTTTAGCTTTGATCTTCAGCAATGATAATCTTAATAATAAACCCTTTGGTGCTAGGAGCTGGGGCGTGACGCAGCGCGGCGACAGAGCGCGCGCAGCCTTGCAGGCGACACCGGGAACCCCCGACTCCGTGGGATTATCATTGGAAGTATCTCTGCATTCAGCTCTTGTTAGCTCCCACAAAGACTGTGATATTGCAGAGTATTCCTGGTTGCGTTGTGTGAGTGAGTAGATGAGTCTGAGAGGAGAGATGTTCCTCCACAGATGCCTTAGCCTCTTGATGTGGAAAGACGAGTGCCCAAGCATGAAGCCCACTGCTGGCAGTGCATGTGCTGGGATGGTCAAGGGGTAGATGGGCATTTTAGCAAGGCAGCTAAAGACGCAGAGTAATTTAGACAATTTTTCATGTTTCGTGTTTTATCTTTAGTAATGGATGGATAATCAGATAGAAGTGTATCACTATGGATATTCTAACTGCATAGGATTTCATTATGTCACCCTGTAACACTAAAGACGTGTAGATCTTGTCTCTGTGTGGAGAGAGAGGAGAGCAGCAAATGCGTTGCAGGTCTGTCCTGGACTGGTGGTGTAGAGGTGTCTACATGGACACTTGAGCGAGTGACTGAAATAACCAAGTACTTAACAGACGGGCATTAATTAGTTCCTGCAAAGGTCTTGTACTCACAGACTGAAACTATGGTGATTCAAAATCTGTGTTACACGCCTGTGTTTTCTCCCCTATGTTTTCAGCTTGTAATAGCAATAAGTTTCTCGGCACAGGGCACCTCCAGCCAGTGGCTGGCTGGCTGTGGCTCTGGCCAGCAGCTCCTCGTGGCAGTGACGCCCTGTGCTTTGCTCTCCGTTGCATAGCCAGGTAGTGTGCGGTTTGCAGGAAGGGCCTGGCAGTGAACTCTTTGGAAACCTTTTAAGACATCACTTTGCATTGCATTGTCTGCCTTCTGAAACGTCAGTGATCTAGTTTATGATGCAGAGAGCCAGCAGCCACCTTGTGCTGCCCAGGCCCAGGAGACTCTATCTTAGCAGTGTTAGAAACACATGACAGAGAAATGGACAAGCAGTGCTGAGAGAAACTTCTGAAGCTCTTCTTTTGCTGTCTGCAGTTGTGGTTGGATTTGGAGAGGAGGTGGTGGCTGGTTGTCTTGGTGAGCCTTTTGAGCACAGTACATTTCAGACCTTGACTCCAGCTTGTACTGACTTCCATGACATACAGTATGCCCTCTTGTACTGCAGCCATCTCGGAGGAAATAGGTCATTTCTGTTTGGATTTTGGCAGTTTTGCACACAGCTTCGCTTTCCACACTAATCCATCTTCCAGTACATTCCTGTTGCTTAAAGAACATTTATTCCAGTATTGTTTTACCTTTTTTTTCCATCTTTACTTGCGGCTTCTTAAAGCTGACTGTTCTTGCAGGGGCCATGTGCTTCTCCTAGAGTACAAAAGTAAGGTCTTTCCTTACTAACTGCAGGGTCTATATATTACACCTCAATGTACACACTTTGCTGCTACTGTTTGTACTGTCTACAGTAGAATTTCCTTATCTTGCTCCTGGTAGTGCATTACAGGCAAGCATGAAATGTAAAGTATTTATTTAAATAAAAACCTCTAAATTGGTAATTGAATTACCTCCCTGTAGCTTTAGAGTTTGTGACATTTCTTGACCTTGCTAGTTCTTTCATTAGATCCATGCAAGATCTAGTCATATGGTTAAGGATATTAAGCAGACACGACTACGAACCCAAGAAACCGTATTACTGTTGGTCATACTTAAACTGTTTATTTCCTTAAGTATATGACCCACAAGGATGTGAAATAACTACAAGAAACTGTTTTTGTACACTGTACATCCTTAGTATTTTTACACGTATATGATAGGGATGCACATTATTTTCCTTCGTACAGACAGCTTAAATAAAGCACTATGTCAATCTGCTACTTCTGTGTTTTTTAATGCTAATTTGTTCTGGAGGACTGTAAATATATATATATATATGTTCAAGCTTGCCACAGAGGACGTATTTTTTTATATCTGCACATTACTATTAAATATCTTAGAGGATAAAATTCTTAAGTTGTTCTGTGTCAGAGAAAGAAAAATGGAAATGAGAAGGCTATATTGCAGATTACAAAAGATTTCTCAAGTTTTGGGTTAAATATTTACTTCATATTTTAAAGTAATTTTATATAGGTTAGATGTTTCAATCCTGAAATGCACAAAGAATTTACTTAATTTCTTCTTACAAGAAAATGTACATCATTATTTTTTTATCACTGTATATATAATGATCTGTGCATGTTTAGTTACAAGTTTTATTTGCTGTGAAGTCCTAGTGATAACTGTAACTCGCTGTGACATATTTCAGATACTGGGTGAACAGTTTCAGCTTGTAAATGATTAAGTTACAGTATTGTCAAAAAAAAAGTTTTTATGACTAAGCAAAATGTATCTGTGCTTTGGACCGAGGCTGTTTCTATACAGGTGGTTCCTGTTAACTCTATGAGATGTATGTCACTTATAAAAGTAAATTTGGGTTATACTTTTGAAGATATGCTCCTATCAGAAAATCCACCACTTAAGTGATTTTCAGCTGATGAAATTCTTGGCCTATATCCCACAGCTAGATGATGTTTGGGCAAGGAGAGGGAAAAAAGGGGAGGTGGGATTTGCAGTGCACTGCAGAATGGGACTCTTTGAAGCCCATGGGCTGGTTCAGAGCTGTTTGAAGCAGCCAATCTGGAGGGCTGAGTGTCCCTAAAGCAGTGGGTCATCCAGCTTTTCTGACGAGTTTTCTGTTCTCCGACGTGAATGCTTCTCAGGAATAGAGGTGCTTCATCCAGGTCTCAGGTTTTTTCCTTTATTTTTTTCCTCCTTTTTTTTCCTCCCCCACCTTGTAATAGGAAAGAGCATCAGGGAGACAGCCATCCATTAGTTCAGTGATATCAGGATGTCAGTGACCAGGACAAAACGGCAGCAGTGACAGGACTGGTCAGGCTGCAATCCCGTGTTGTGGAATCACGCTCTGTGTGCTGACCTGGATTTGATCATTGGATCTGATACTTGTAAAATTTGTAAAAGCAAGCATTTAGTGCTTAAGTAGAAGCAGGGGAAGGTGGGGAGGGATATGAGACAGGTAGGCCTGCTGCTCTAATGACTTATTAATTGCTACAAAGTAGAGCAACTGCTGCAGGGGAAGTTACTCCTTGTGGACTCCCAGCAGCAGAATAGTTGCACCTATGCCTGGGATGGGTATGAAAAACTTACTTCGAGCTATATATACAGGCAGCCCAGGACCCTTTGTTGAAATTAGACTCGTACATGCACGTGGGTGGCTGGCAGTGGGGCCACCAGAAGCCACCTGGTAGGTGAGGCAAGTCCAGAAAGGTTGAGGGTCCCGGTGTGCTCCAGGGTCTCAGTGAAGCCTAAGTGTCAGGAATAGGTGCCCGAGTCCCTTTGCACACGTAGCCTATAGGCGGCATCTCCTATTTAAACACAGATTTATGCTGTGGAATAATAAAATATAAATTTTAAAGTTTGCATTTCCTACATTTATAAGTGTATATTCTTAACTGTGTAACCATCTATAAAGTAGTGACACTTTAAAAACTGTCAGCCTGATTACTGTGAAAAATCCCAAGTTTGACTAGAGAGGGCTTTCCTTCAGCAGCCTTTCTTCTCCCTAAAGACCTGAGGCCTTTCTCAGCATGCTCAGTGTCATATCTGTGAAGCTGTTCAGGGAGGTGATTGGATGTGTTTGGCAGTTTTATATGGCAGGAAATTGAAATAGGGAGGAAAAATCACTTTGATGTCAGGGCTGTACCACTAATGATTCTTAAAATATAAGGGAAGGAAGGATTGTGTTCCACACCCAATGGTAATTTATTGCATGTGTTGTTACTCTTCTTTTTGTTGTTTTCCGTGTTCATGCTGGCTGAAGTAGCTTTATTGCTGAGGAACTGTTCTTTGTGCTTTTTTCACCCCCTTTACCAACTACATTGAAAAAAATAGATGTAGAAACTTTTCTCTTGTGTGTGTAGCTTATCCTACACTAGATAGCAAAATATGCAGATAAATTCTTTCTAAAACAGTTGGGTATTTGAAAAGTAACCTTGAAAAACGTGACTGCACAGTTAACCAGAAAAAAAAAGCCCTCCACCTGTACCCTCCAAATGTTCTGAGTTCAATAATTTGAAGTCAAATTCAGCTGGTGCCCTGAATATGTGCTGGTGGAAAAGTCCAGTTTCACCACTTCAGCATGGAGCCCAGCACCTCTTGTAATGGCTCCTCTGTAATAATCAAGGGCTCCTTTCTCTTAAAGGCCTTGTTCAGTGAATGTTTTAAAGGGGAACCTGACCCATGGAAATTCTTCCACATTAGGTGGACTATTTCTCAATCTTTCTTATGCTTTTCTGATTAGTAAGTAGTTGTCAGGGCTCTCACTTTTTATATAAAAGTGACAAATACCCTGTTGAATAAAGTCCCCAGGTACATTCTGGTACTGAGTTTGTAAAAAGGATGGCAGTGTACATGTGCAGCACTTGCAAACAGCCCCCTTCTCCTTCCTCTCCCTGCACATGCTTTCCCTTGAATTCAGAAGGACAAAACAAGGAACCTAGAGATCCTATTAGGTTTATTGATATTTCAGTCTGTAAATAATATAGACATGTATGTTCAATTATGAAAATAGATAAAAAACAATTTTATAAATATTGTACAAATTATTGATATCCACACGACGTAATAGCTGTTAAAACTGGCTTGCAAGCCTGGTCTTTTCAGAAAAGTCTCAGCTGTCATCCTAGAAAGTTTGGTAGGCTGGTAAGGCTTCAAAATATTTGTGATTCTGTAGTTAAAACCAAATAGAAACCAGCTGAAATTAGCTAGCAAGTGTGCCTGTTTTTTGCAGAGGTGTCTTTGGGTGAGCCTCAGACAAGTTTCAGCCAGGTGCAGAGCAGACCTGAAAGATAAAAGGAAGAGATGGGTAGTCTGTATGGCAGTGCCTGTGTTTCTCATTTGTGTCACGTCAGCCTGCAGGCAAGTTCTAAGAAGAGAAATAAAAACTGGTTAAGACTGCAGTAAGGCAGAGTAAACAAGTACAGTTTCAAAGCCTGCACTTCCTGTGGGCCTGCTGTCCTCACCTCTTACTAAGCTCAGAAGTCTTACAGGTAGCAAGAACAAGAGATACCTGATTTCTGAAAAACAGGATCTCCATGAGCTTTTGACATGGCTCCTGTTTAGCAGTAAATAAGTGAGCTCTTGTTTTGGGGCACGTCTAAGATCCTGCCCTTTCTCCCTTCCAAGAAGGAGACAGCAGAGTTTTGCCAGAGGGCGTTTACTGTGCAGTGTTCAGTGTGTGTCTGGGGTGGGCAGCTGTAGCAAAACAGGAAACTGTTGCCTTGGTGCCAGTAGGAAACCTCTGGTGGGAAGGCTAATTTGCAGTTTTGAAGCTCTTGCATAGCTGTTGTTTGTGCTTCCTCGGTAGCACTTAAGGACTGAATTGAGCAAGACATCAAACTATTGGAGCTGGGGGAGCTACCTCGAATTAAGCCACTGCAGTGCTAAAAATTGAATTTAAGAGATGTACATGACCTCAGAAATAAAAATAAACTTTCTACTTTGGCTGGTTTTGCATTAGAAGACTGAAGGGTTTTGTTTTTTTTTTTTCCCTTCCCCCCTTGGTTGGTTAGGAAGAAAATTCAGGACCCCAAAAGGACCCCAAAAACTAACTCCTGAAGAAGTCTCCTGGAAATACCTGTTGTGGGTGTCCTTCCACACACAATTAACCAGTGCTAATGCTTTGTGAGATGCAGAACCTCAGCTTGATTGATGAAGTGGGCAAATCTCCTGCTTACTCCAGCCTGGCCTGAACATCTTTACAAAGCAAGCACCAATCCTGTCAGAGTTCTCTGTACCCCACTGTCCAAGGGCCCAAGTATTAAAGCTGTCATTTAAGGTGTGCTCTTTTCTAACAAAATGGGCACAACTGTCACTGTCACATTCAGGTAATGGGTAAGCAAGTTGGTTACAGGACAGTCAGGGGTAGGGGCCTTTCCAGTCTTAGTTTCTCCTCCTCCCAAGAATATTTTGGTTTTCAGTGCACAGAACGCTGCAGCACACAGTGCCCAGGTTCCTCTGGACACTCCCTCCTTACCTCAGTGCCATCTGCTTTAACAGGGTGGTTGGGTATTAGATGTACACCTTGGAAGGGTTTGCAGGAGTGGAACTGCAGATGCCTGACTGGTTTGTTTTATTGCTGTCAGCTATACTGGGAGGAGGGAAGAGCAGCTGACTTCCTGTTTGATTAGAAAGCACTCAGGTGGCTTCAGTGCCTCAATCCTCCATTGCATGGCTGTAAAACCCAAGGTGGAACTCTCAGGAGGGCCAGGCTCAACTCCTCAGCTGGTGCCCAGCTTTGTCCAGTAGCCAGACACTGGACAGGATATACAGGACTCCCACAGCTGCAGATTTGCAAATACTGAGTAGCTGAATACTTGAAGCCTCATATCAGGGCAGTCAGACATCAAACAGAGGTCTATCTTTATCCCTTCCTGTCACAGTTTAACTTGCATCACTTCTGATTAAACTCCATCCAAGCAGAAGTGAAGATTTTCATCTGCTTAAAAAACCCCACAACAACATCCACCAACCCCCTTCTGTGCACTGTCACTGGCTGTTACAAACACCTGGCAGAGGCACCATCTTTGTGCATTGAGACTACACTAAAACAAAAGCTCTCTCCTAATAACCACAGCAATCTTCAGGTCTCCTGAGGTTGAGGGCCATGTAAGGATCAGCTTGAATCACTTTTGACAGCAGAGATGGATGACCTACCTGTTTGCGGGAATTAAGGCTCCCCCTTCTGTAATATATAATAAAAATTAAAAAGCAAACAGGGCACATGGGAGCATTGCTGCATTAACTGCTGGGACCTCACTGAAAATTCCTGCTGACACAAGAAAGGAAAGAAAACCCCTGCTCCAGAACAGCTGTAATTCTGACAGTGCCTCCTGCTGAGCGACTGGAGGACGGGAACACAGGCACGGGTGAGTGTACTTTAACTTCCTTCTAGAAGAAGGGTGATCAGCTCACAGACACGCTCACTGTGACAAAGACATCTGTAAGGAGGGAGGACAGAGCTTTAGTGGCTCAGCCATACGGACAGCACAGGGAGAGGGCGGGTTCCTGGCCAGGGAGGGGCTGGCTTGCAGCAGGAGATCTTCATGGGGAAGTCAGAGCAGCGGCACAGGATGACAGCCCTCGCTGGAAGTAATCCTCAAGGTCCAAATCCTACCCGTCTGTGCTCTCACTGGCTCAGCTGGCCAGCAACCCCTTCTGGCAGCCAGGGTCTGTGAGGGGATTATCCACCGGGACAAATACTTGTTTCTGTCAAACTGATGGACACCAAGGCAGATCTGCAGGGGAGAGACATCCCAGCTCTCACAAATACACTCACTCCTGCTGGGGGGTGCTGAGGTTTCCAGCAATCTCTGTTTAGATGTTTGTTTGCTTTCTGTGCACTTTATTTAGTATTTTGTATTTCATACCTATGTAGAAGGGCAATTAAATATCTCTTATCCTCCTGCCTTAGGGTGAGTTCCAATATAAATGAGACTTTCAAAGGCAGAAATTCCAAACCTGAGTGTTCCAAAAACTTTCAAACTGAGAGGTGTAAATCTCATAATTAAAATTTTATTACCTTTACAAGTTCCTGAATATGCTCATGTGGCCTGTAAAGGAATGCAGCATTACAGCAGGATCAGGTACTTCTTTTATGATTTCTTTTCCTTCACTTTAAAACCCTGAGTTTTCCTTACAGTAGCAAATGAGTTTTCCAAGAAAAACAGGCTCTCAACACACCAGAATGTGGCTGAATTTAAAGACATTTCTCTTCTTTCTGCTGTCTTTCTGCCCATACAACAAACACATAACACTAGAAATAAAAACTACGGTGGAAGTAACCTGACTTTTGAAAACAAATCCTGTCAAGGCTCAGGGCTTGTTAGGGTCTGTTGACTAGGTCAGCTAGATTCAAGTAAATGATGCAATTTTAAATTCTTTAAACTTTAAAAGTTTAGCAACTCTTAGAAGGCAGTAGCTATAGCTATGTAGTACTTATGTAACTCGGACAGCACCACTGTCAATACAAATATCTAGACAATGTTTCCTTCAATGTGACACTGTTATGATTTATTACAAAACCAATTGCAGCCTTTCTGAAGAGATAGGGATGATTCAAGCTTCCTCAGACAGAAAATACTGGAAGCAACAAAACTAAGCATTCCAAATCAAAAGTCACACCTAGTGACTATCCAGACAAAAAGTACCTGGGTTAAATCTGAGATCTTCCAGAAGTTCCCACCTAGCTAAGAGGTGTACATCCCCCCTTCCCTTCAACTTACATATTTAAGAATTTTTTTTAAATTCTATTAGGTAAACTTGTCTTTGCTATTGAGTGCTTGTCCTTACATTTTTAAGTGGTTAAAGAGAAAAAATCAAAGCACAAAAAGCTTGAACAGTTTTAAACCCAAAAATGTTTAAAACACTTCCTTCTTCCTTTTGTCTTTAAGTGTTTGCCAGATTCAACTCACATCTGCAAATAGTTTTAGTCGTGCTCTCCTTTCTTCTCCCCCCCACTCTATATATAGGATATAGAGAAAAAAAATACCTACTTCTGCTCATTTCCCTTTATCCATCCAGGTTTTTACTTCATTCCATCTGTGTCCTGTTTGAGATCTGCATCCCATTTTTTCCCCTGAAATATGCAACTGCAGTTACTAGAGGCTTATGTTCCAAGATACAATAGCACATTTAGGTTAGTGTATTTTACATCATCTTTAAAAGATTAGGTAATGGCTGGTTGCTTCCACCTCCTCCCCACCAAAAGAACCTCCAAAAACTTGGTTAATTATAAAGAAGAACTGTTGGACAATACAGAAAAAGGTGGAATATGAGGTCACTTCAAACTTTGATCAACACTGACTCTGCAATTATTTGGTTTCAGTATTTATTTCTATACTAACTACAGGCATCTTTGTGCAAAGAGCTTCCATTTATGGTGAACTGTTCTTCAGTTTCCTTAAAACAATTGTCTGATATTCTAAGCAGCTCTTTTGGGCTGAATTCCAGTTCCCAGAGAACCACTATTGCTTAAAATAGCTGCAAATAGATTTTTAGGGCTCATTTTGTAATAATTTTTTATATCATTCTTCTTTTCTGAGTGTTCTCAACTTAAAAAGTATCCTCTGGAGCACAGTTAACTTGTAATGAACATAAAAAAGGCAGCTTTTGGCAGTCAAGTCTTGATAGAAGTGTAATATTTGAATTATTTCTTTCCTCTTTTGTATGATTTTTGTACTTCTGCCCAACTCCATAAAAACACAATCACTTCCAGATAAAATAGATTATCAATAACAAAATCCCTGTGGACCGTGTAAAGGCTGTTCATATTACCAAGAGTGCTTTTCTGAAAGTAGAAATTTTAATTTCTTTTGGGAACAACCACTTCCTTAACCTCTCTTAAAGAGAGAACACTATGGTTGCCCTAAAATTTGCCAGTAGTTACCACACACTGATAACCTTACACTGTCATAAGCCACTGAGTTTGTCTACTAGAACAGGAAGTCCTGTAAAACTGAACACATGGACTTGATTAGGGGTTTAACAAAGTATGGATTTTATTCTCCTAGGTTAAACATTTACTGACTTCTACAGATAAAAGCCTACAAAAATAGTATGATTTAAGTACTTTAAAGTTCTAAGCCAATTCACTGCTAGGTGTGCTACTAGACTAAATTTCCTACACTGAGTGTCCTTTGTTACCATGTTAAGCAAACTCCAGCTATCCTGGGCAAACCCACAAGTCTGAAAGTTAGAAAGCATTGTAATTTGCTTTATGACTGAGTAAGTACACTAATTCAACCTTGAGTTTGATTATCTGATAGTTTTACTGAAAACCTCATTTTGTGCTTGTTAGTTCTTTTCCTTTTTCTGAAAAAAATGAAAGAAGGAAAAAGAAAAAAACCCAGCCCCGCAGTCTTCTCCCTTATTTCCAAAGCACTTACTGGCTGAAGAACAGTGGCCAAAACAAAAAAAAAAAAGCTCTGAAAAAAAGCCAGAACAGCCCATAAGAAGCCACAGCTTCCTAGGGACCACTAGAAGGAACAATCAGAACTGCTGGAGAAGCAGTGCTGTAATTAGTGCTCAGGCAAGTTTGATGGTACATTCACTATCTCACATTGGGCATGAATCACAGAATATCTCAAGTTGAAAGAGACCCACTGGGAGCATCAAAGCTCAACTAGTGGCTCTGCACAGGACAGTCCCAAGAGTCTCACTGTGAGTGGTCATTGAGCAGCAAAAAAGATAAATTATTTTTAAAAATAAAGAGAAAAAACCACAAAGTGATAGAAGGACTTTAGTCTGACAAATGGCAGTGAAACCTCCAAGCAATTATCAACATCAAGTTACTGTTTAAACATTAATGATGTTAAAGAACAGATTTCCCTTTTCTCTGAAAAACCAACACAAAAATCTTCAGATAGGAAAGCTAGGAGCTGTCACTGAAAATAACTTCTGATTTTTTATTGTCACTTCAAAACACTTTTTTCATTTAGTTTAGATTTAAGTGACTCAGGTTCAGCTACCTTTCCAACTGCATGGATTTTTATTTTATTTTTTATAAGGTAATGCTGTATTTAAAAGAAACAACAGCAACAAAATCCAGCAGTTGAAATCAGACTGCTGGCAGATTTCTCTGCTAAAGCTGCAGTATATTCCCCTCAGACTTTCTTTTCTTTTGGCACAGTACCTGTGTTCGCAGAAACTGCACCTCTTCTGTAAGCAGGTGCTTCTCTTTGAAGAGCTGATTCTGTTTGTTGAGCAACTCCACTAACTGCTGGGCAGTGGCCTGGCAGTGCTTGTCAAGCTGCTGTAACCTGGAAAAGAAATAGATAAACTATTGCAGAGCATCTGAAGTTGGAGTTCACGGAAGAAGCTTTACTTGTACTGATGTTTGCACTGGTGGTGAAAGCGCCCAGAGTTCAGGTTGGTGGCTGGGCTGAGAATAAAGTATTACTCCTAGGATGGGCATTACATGTATTTTCACACTTTAAATTAGCACTTTTAAAGGTTTGCACTTTTAATTTAAAAGCTTTATGAGGACATGACAGCAAATCTGCTTTGCTGTGAGATCAGTAAAGCCTGCAGGATTGCATCCCAACACCTGTAGCTCAGCAAGCTGCACACTCTGTAGCTGCTTCAGTAACTGTCTTGAAACACACACAGTAGCCCAGATTATAAAATCAAATACCCAAATTCCCTGACAAACTGGACCTGAAGTGACAAAAAACTTCTGTTTTCTGTCCACTGCTCTTTGCAAGCTGGTCAATGTCCAAAACTCATTACAGAACATAGCACTTATTTCAAGTAAGCTTAGTGTTAATTAAGCATGTCAGCATAGATCCTTTAACAGTCTAACAGGGATTCCTGGGGAAAGATGTAAAGAGCTCATCATTCCACAGGTCCTCCTCATCAGGGGCTGCAAAACAGAGGGAAAAAGCTGGCAGGTATCAGAAGAAACATGCAGAGGCCTTCTGCTTACACTGGAAGAACAAGTGCCTGAGTTGGGACAACAGTGCTGTAAGACAGGTCAACTGCACATTTATTCTTTAATCACAAAAGCAGGTATCACTTGTTATTTCTCCAGTGACTGTTTATTACTCCTGGCATCCAGTCAGAAGTCATTTCCAACTAATGTGAATTCTACATCAGAAAAATATTTTTAGTAGATAATCACAGGTAGCCCATGCAAATTTCAAAAATATTACTGGACACAAGCCCTAGTGTGCTCTACTGTGAAGCTCTATGTACTTACAAATAAACTGCTGTAAATGGGAAAGTCTTTAATTATGGAAATAATCAATTACACTCTTCTGCTCGTAACTTCACCAGCCAGTGTTACATTTACACTGTCTCCCTTAGACTGAGCAGGGGAGAAGGATGACACAGGCACTGAGCTCGGTTTGACCAGCAGGCCACAACTTTACCTTTATCATCTGTATCTCCAGTGCTTGACTACAGGTTTAATAACATACCAATCTACAATTCTGGGCCACAATGAAAGAAAAGGGTGCAGTTCTAGTCAGTGCAGATCTGGATCTGTGAATTCCCAAATTCTGTCTGCCAGTCTGCTCTCCCAAAACTGCTGCCAAGCTGGCCCTTGGTCCACACAGTGGGACTCCCAGCCTGCTCTGGTGTGTTTAGCTCCTGAGGACAGGCTCTGGGCCCTCTCACAGTATCTGCTATTACGTGTGACATGTGCAACACAGCCACACATTCCCATATGCATTGTATCTGGCCTGCCTGCTGATCTCGTAAATGATTCAAGATGAGAAATGAACAGCTCCACCCACATTCACTGTACTTCCCATATGTTACAACTGCACATCGGTGCCTGCCATCATTTTTACAACTGGGTGACAGAACCTTCTGCACATTTTGCTAATATAAGTGAGGGAGGTTGCACGGTCGCCACGTTCACTTTGGCAACACCACCTACCAGGCAAATGTACCGTGTCCTGAGCACCTGAGTGACCACTGTGTCCTCACCTTCCTATCTAAATGAGACCATTTTTTCACCAAAGTCCCAAGATCTGTCCAGTTGGGATGGCATGCAGCTGCCCCCCCTTGGCCTGGCCATGTTGGAGGACAGGGACTGACTCCATGCTCTATCATGTTACTTCAAGGCACAAGGTGAAAATGTAGCTCTTGAACCGTGTTATGTCTGGACTACCCACAGGACAACCTGATGCTAAGGAGAAAGCTCCCAGTCAGTAGTAATAACAATACCCTTCAAATGATTTCCCATTTACCACTTTAAACCAAAATCCCTATTTCTATATGGAGGCAAGAAAGAGACAGCTCCATGAGATGAGTGGTTCCATAGAAAGAGAACACAACTGAGGCATCACAAGCTGCAGTGAAAGCTTCAAGGTAAACAATTTGCTCTGATTCTCAGTACTTGGAACTCACTGGCAGCTTTATGTTAGAATGGCTCCAACCTACCTTGCTTTTTTGTGCAGTTACAATGTGCAGAAGACTTCACATGACAGTGAAATTTGAATCTGAGACTAGGCTATACCTCAGGCTGTCCAGAAATGAAGTGAAAAGTGATAGATAGGGTTTTGTTACATTTTGACAGCTATGGCTAGACAATCACTGCAAGACCCTGCAGAAATGAGGTGAAACATCAAACACAAAGCAGAGCTTTGACACCAAGGTAAATTCCACCTGCAGAATAAACTTCCATTGCATCCAACACCACAAAGCTGTACCAGCACCCACCATGTTACTCTTCCCCTTACATGTGGCCTACAGATAAAAACAAAAGCTGCTTTCTTTTCTATAACAACACATAGCTAAACCAGGGGCACCCACAGGACTCAGACTGCAAGCTCCCTGCCCTGGGGAACACAGGCCCATTAATCTACAGGCAATCCACAGTGAAGGTAAAAGTCGATATAACCTGTCAGCCCTCCTCTGGGTTTTAATGTTGATTTGAAGGAAATTAATATGCAAGGATCTGTGGGCAGTACCCATTCACCCTGCAGTAGGTATCAGTCAGTCCTTGACATAGTAGAGACATTAAAAGGTTATTTACTCTTTCAGCATAGTCAGGTTACTGATGTAAAACGTTTTCACTTTACTCCACGGAGCTGGATTTGCCGAAATGGCATGATTGGATTGCAGCAACCTGCAGCAGCTAAATCACCAAATCCAATAATCATGCTGCATTTACTGGCACACATCTTAATTAGGTTTTAATACAAGTAATCTGATAACTACTTCTGGCCAGCCAGAGCAGAGCTGTCAGTGCTGAAAGGGCTGTTGTTGAGCAGCTCGGCCAGCACGCTGCCGTGGCTGCCTCCCCGCTGCCCTTGTTGAAGCCCCCCATCTGCCAGTTGCCATGGTAACACAGGCCAGCCCATCACCCCAGCAGTGGGTGACGTGACCCTTGGGCACCCCGTGGCAAGAGCTGGGGCATCAGCCAGCCAGGGGGCCACCAGCCACACAGGGGGGCCACCAGCACCATGGCCACATCCCTGTGGGCAAGGGGATGCTAGGCCTGGCTCCTGCTGCCCCCCAAAGTGACCAAAACCCAACACCACGAGCAGATGTCACTGTGCAGCAAAACTGCCTTTAAAATGCATTTGTCCTGTCAGGGCAAGAGTGTCAAGCTATGAGTTTCTAAGGTTGCTCCTGCACTGCTTATTTGCCTGATGATCAGAGGTGGTTCCTGGTTCTGAGTGGAAAACCGAAGACCATGTTGGAGACCTCTGCCATGCTGCAGAGGTGCAGCTGAAGGGTGATCGCTGGGGTGATCACACTTAGTTCCTGACACAGATAGATCAGGCACTATCTAAGGTCATCTCCTGCTGAATACAAATCAGTGATCAGACTTGCTTTGCCTACATGATGATCTTGGTGCCAGACCTGCTGCCATCAAGAGTTAAGGTGTATGGCTGATGCTCATGGTGAGCTTGTTTCTGCAGCCGCAACTGCCCCAGCTGCTGTCACTCCCTACCCCTCTCGTGGGCATGGTAGGACAGGTCTCCGCTGCTTTCTTTCCACCTCAACTCTGCTACCTTTCTGTCTTCCCTTTCCATAGCAGAAGTGATGTAGTTGTTTTCATTAAGGCAGAAAAAATTATGTTCACTACCTGTTCGTATCTTGAATCAGCTCTGTGAACAACTGGGATGCTGAAACCAACAATAAAATTATTACTCATGTGAGAAACTTGCATCTTCACTGTGGTTTACAGCACTGATAAATTCACACAGTAAATTTTGAGGTAAAAAATTAGAGTCTATGAATTTAGAAAGGCAGACAAATAGTAAATTAAACCCTGAAGTTTCACTATTGTCCTAAATTACTGTTTACTTAAGATCTTGAGCCATAGATCAGTGCCTTGAAACAACCTGAAGTGATAAGCATCTCAGAGAAGCCCCCACATGCTCCCAAAATTTAAACAGGAATATCTATACACACAACCTATCTTTTAATTGAACTGCATTCTCCCACCTGGCTTCAAAAGCATAACACTATGATGCACCTTCTTCATGTTAATAAAAAATAAAAAAAAAGCATAAGAGGAAAAACACACAGACCGAAAAGCCACCGTGTTACAGTGAGTAGGAACTCAGGCTAGTGAATAAGCCTCCTCATTTCTGTCACACCAGAAGTCCTGATTTCTAACAGGACACAGGGAGACAGTTCAGGGCATATTAAAAAAAGTTTCCGTGGAATTTCCCACCCTCTGGAATCCCTATCAGACTTCTGTTGCCACAAAAAGGACAAGACTGCCATTTGCTCAGGCAGAACAGGTCTACACCACTTCTAGCTTAGTAAGGTAAGCACTTGCCCATGCTCCATGCAGAACAAAGTCATCCAATTGATGTTAACAGATGGTAACTAGAAGTTAATATCCCTTGCACAGTTTGGAAATGGACACCTAAGAAGCAAATGTCCACATTTCACCATGAACCCCTTGACTCAGGTGGCTTTTGTATCACTCAATCTTTTTTTTTTTTTTTTTTTAATATCTACTGAGTAACATTTAAATTCCCTTTTACTAAAAACACTCTCAATTTTTCCACATACCTTTAAAGTGTCTATAGTGTATCATCTCTAATAAGATAACAGTGTTTACATGCCACAACAACACTTGCAAGTAGGGTTTAATTAAAAGTTTACTTAAGAGCTTCCCCTTTGTTTCAGATGTCACCACTGACTATTAGAATATGTCTTCACTTCCACAGCTGGCCCACCAGGTTAAACAAATAGATCATGTAGGAAACCTGAGCCTGGATCTATTCCTGGGCTTCTAATAGCTCATGTCTAACATGCTGAAGAGAACATTATCAGCCTGCTCTTCAGTAGGGGGGTGTAGCAGCTGGGCTTCACTGCTGTGATGGCCACTTTTAGCCCTACTGGGTTTTGACAGGAAGGAAGCAACGAAAGAGAGTGTACAGCAGGCTGGAAAAGATATGGGTGAAAGCTTCACTAATGTCTATTTGTGTCCGAATCCCCTGACTGAAGATAAGCCTTTTCCTCCTTTAAAGGAATACAAAATAGTAAGACCTTTGATAGGAATATGAACTCTGGATCAGGTTTGCTATAGAGAAGAAACAGTTCTGGTTACTATTTTATACTTTTAGTTGACAAGTATGAAGTAAAACAATTCTCCAATCATCCAGGCTAGTAATTTAGAATGCTGTAAAACACTGTAGGAAAAAAAAAAAAAAAAGAGAGGTAGGGCTCAAAGCAGACAATGTTACAGAAATATATTAAATTGTATAGTCAGACTCTACATTTTTTTGTTTTTTTTTAAAGATGTTCACCTCTCTGATTTTGTTATGTGCCAGACAGAACAGATTTTGCACAATTTCGTAGTCATAATGGTACGAGACACATATCCCACTAAGGTTTCAAAAGTGGTCTCCTCATGTTTGTAAGACATATATTTGTATAACTGAAATAATTTTCCTGTGCTTGTGTCACTAGTTACAACAATTTTTGTGGCCAGTTTACATTTTATAAACATGTGCTTGATTTCCCCTACTGCTTACTCCAATTCCTCTTATTTTGTTTATTACCAGACAAACCTGAAGCTATACAAACTGCTAGCTGGTGTCCACATAAAGCAATCACTGTATTCAAGCTGGAGACACTGAGAATTTTTAATGCAATCTGCCCAATCTGAACTCTTTCCTTCACAAATACTTTGCCTTTAAAAAGAAATTCCCAGCATGAACCTCATCAGAAGCGACATGTAACAGACAGTACATGTGGTGTCTGGGCAGGCAGCAGAGAATTGAAAAAGAAGTCTTCACTTTTTCTATCCCATGGCATGTGCAGAATGTACATGTGACCCAAGCTGACATGAGGCATTTGAAGCAAAAAAACCTGCTAGAAGCATCAGCTTCTGTTAATTCACTTTGTCAGATATTGTCTTAATTAAAAACAAAAAACTACCACTAGAAAGGGCAGTGCAGCTGAGCTACAACTGCTTCAGTTGTTCTGACCATCACAATCGCAGGCAAACAGAACAGCTTTGGGCTCAGCCCTGCTGCCCTCAGCCCAGATCCTGGCTGCAACCAGCAAGGGCTGCAGGCACTGAGGGACCGAGCATAAAGCTCCTGTTTATCTCTCCAGCTATCAGTACCTGTGTTTGAAAGGTAAAATGTTTCTCACTAGTGATCTTGCAGATGAGAGGCCAGTAGTGCTGGGTAGAGTCTTTCTCATTTGGTTATCTGCAAGGGAGTCTGTGCAAGCTAAGGATTACGTATCACAGTCCTTCAAAACTCTTCTGCAGCACAACCCCAAGGCTGCTATAGTGCATAATTTGGCTACCATGAAAATAAACTCCAAAAATATCAAAAGTAAAGTGTTAAATCTATGGAGGTGTCACTTGTTAGTTTTGTTGCTTAATCCCCAGTACCCTTATTTTCCACTCTAGAAGTGCCCCTCCTTCCAGTTCATTTCAAACAAATGATTTTGCCTTTAAGCTCTGGCAGGCAACAGACATTTGCTTATTTTTCCGGGTTCACAGAGGGTTATTGTGGTTTGCATAAATCACAGTCGAACTAATGATAGTTGTAGGATATGTACAGAGTTCAGTTTTATGCTTGTGACACAGGAAAGGAGGAATATATTGGTGACTCATATAAATGACTTATATTGGTGACAGACAATTTTTTCTGTGAACATATACAGATAGATGTCTTACATTCAAGGCTCCATTGCTCTCCCATCCACACAGAGCAGATTGCTTCCATTTGAGAACTTAGCCCAAGCTCAGCCTACTCCCCCTTCTAGTACAGTTCTAATTTCCAAACTTACTCTTCCTAGGAAACAAGAGGGAAAATAGGGGCACATACAAAGTAAGGATCTAAGGAATGACTGGGAAGGAGGTCAAGGTGGGCAGAGGAGGCCAGGATGTGCGTGAGAGGTAAGCAAGATCCGTGCTCAAGATATGCCTGGATACACCCAAAGGACCTGAGGAGGGTTTGGCCTCTGTTTGCGCTGGCTGGCCAAGCAAGCATGCTCCCACCTCACAGGGAGCTGCTGCTGGCACGCAACACAGCACTTTGGAGCAGGGCTCTAGCACTTGGGGCCAGCCCCAATCTCCCCACATTCCCCAGTACATCTAAAAACCAGTTCTGCCAAGAGTGAAGGGAGTCACAGCATCAAAGAAACACCATGGGGGGTGTAACACAGAACACTAAAGACAGGGGAAATGGTAAGGTAATTTTGCATTGGAAAGGGCTGAGAGGAAAGCAATTCCATCCTGAGAAAACACATGTTTCCTTAGAAAAATGAGGAGAGCTGGAGAATCTGAGCAGTATTGTCAGCCCACCTTCATGAAGCTCAGCTCTTGGGAACAGAGAGTCCACTTGGTGTTTTGTTTTGGACTATATTTTAAAACTGCATGTGAAGTTAGTGAAACCTGCAATTGCTTAGCAACACTGAAGGGAAGCATTTCACAGAAAATACATCTTAAAAATGTATTAGGACATTATAGACAGTATTACACTCTCTGTAAGAGACTGGCTATTTTGTAATTTATATGTGCATTAGTCCAACTGTGCTTTAATTTACTGCAAGGTGAACTTATTCATTGCTATGAAATAAGGGAATTTTATTGCTGTTTTAGAGGCAAATATCATTACAGTTATCTTCAGGAAAACCATTAACCCCTCCACAATAAAGAATATGACTGCAACCAGGCAGTTTGGAGATGAGTATCAATGCACCCAGATCACAGCCAGTGCAAAGGGTCAATTATGCCTTTCTGGTGAGAGCAGCTTAGCTTGTGGATGAGAATAGCAGCTCTGGAGTCCCTGCAATAGCAGCACAGGGCTGTCAGCAGCACCACACAAAAGGAGCACAAAGGTGGCTCCAGCCCGGCTCTCCCATGTCACAGCTCAGCACATCAGCCAGTGGTCACTAGACCCTGCACAGACATCCCAGCTTGGTAGAGACCACCATCTCCTTCCAGCAGAAGGATTCCTCCTGTCCACAACTCTGCATGTGCATGCATAGACTCTTCTGTTGCCACCACATTTTAATGATAGTGAAAAATCCTAGCAAAACTATCAAAACTTTTTCTTTGCTACAAGTTGAAATAAATGATAATAGCTTTCTTGACACATGTTCAATGTAACTCTACAAGAATACTTTTCCTCTTGGATTACAGCAAAAGGTCTTGCTTCGTTTTGTTAGGTAGATTATGCTTTTCTCATACTACTTCCCCATGTTCTCACCTTTCAGTGGTAAGCAGTGGTAACTTTTATGAAGCAAACATTTAAACAAGCAAGCTTAGAAGTCTTGATATGCTTTTGGAAACGGAACATTCTCACTTACATAAATGAAAATTAACTGCCTTAAATCACTAGTAGTAAATTAAGAAAACAAAGCTGTGGCTCTTTGTTCAAAAATAAACCATGGGGTTTGTTCTTTTAAGTAGGGATAGAAAAGAAAAACACATGCAAAATGAGAACAAGAGATCCACCTGCTATCAGTCAATTACTGTCTCTGTAGACATAGCAACCTCCGATACTGTTGCTGCAGCACAAATACATCATTACTTAAAATTTTTATAGGGGAAGCCCAGAGAAAATGCACCTGTCTCTGCTGGTGAGCTCACACATGAACATGGGGCAGAAAGCAGTCGGGGTTTCTGAAAGGCAGCGAAAGCTCAGCAGGTGCCCCAAGAGAGCCCAAGGTCCCCACTGGGGCTCACTGGTCCGACTGCTCCTCCTCAGCAGCCATGGCAAGAGCCTTCCAGGGAGATGCTGGTGGTCTTGGCAGCACTCCTGGTGGACAACTGTCCACCTCACACCTGGCTCAGCCTTGGCTGAGGCCGACAAAATGAACCCAAGCCTCCCTCCCGAGGGAGGCTACTTTTGATCGGTGTTGAGCAACATATGCAGGCTTGAGCAGGGGGGCACGCAGGCAGTTCAGGAAAAAGCGTGCACTGCTGTAACTAAACTGCAGATTAAGCTGAGTACTGCTGTTTCCTAAGCTCCAGATAAGGAGCCTTCTGGAGAGTATGAAAAAAAATTAAAGAGAAAAAAGAATGGTAATTGTAATTTTACTTTTAAATTATTATGAATCTAGGCTATATGAGAGCAGCGTTTGTCCCAGTTTAAGATAGTGTATTTTTCAGCAAAGATTCTCATATGGAAGATGCTTCTCTAGTTAATGGTTTGTTTCTAATGTCTCTGAAACCATAACATTACCTGCTCAGCAAGTATTTACCAACAAATGAATGTCTGCATGTCCCTCATGTTATCTCCTAACATAAAAATCATGATATTGGGATCATAAGGTACTTAAAATCTCTTCAAATAAAATAATCCTAATTATTGACCTTCTGTACTGCAGCATTAGGGTTTAATTTCCTTTGAACCAAATGTTATCAAGGAGCAAAAACTGCATTTACAGGTCTACTAAGAAGCCTGATTTCATTGAAACATACAGAGGAATGTAGAGTTCTATTGTGTGACAGTAGAGAAATGACTAAAATCTATTTCTGTTACAGATCTGGATACAATAGCTTTCATCCTGATCCAGAACAACTCCTATGAGCTGTAACGTGAACTACAGACTCCTGTAAAGCACACAAAACCCCATGAAATGCCCAATCCTGCGTTGCTAAAAACTAAAGGAGTTCTGCCTTTAATAGAAGCAGGCCCCTTGTTTGCATAAAGAGCACCTTGTCAAACAGAATACAAATGCCAAGCTGGTACATTATAGCCACAAGCACAATAGCCCCACTCTTTTTAACTAAGCAAATCCTAGAGAGAGCAGTTTTCCCCCAAAATCTTGGCACCAGCTACAAATTTAGTGAACTGATGTCTCAAAGTGTTCACGAAGAGTGCGGGAAATTTGCAGAGGGGCACGAGCTTTTCATTTCAAAAAGAAGGGAACTGCATGTTTTCATTATAAAAAATGAGAGTGTGAAAAAATCCTAAGCAGACAATAGCTCTCTTTCAAGTATAAAGTTCAGAATTACATCTCCCAAGTTTCCTGTACATTAAAAGAAGAACAGATAATAACAATCTAAAAATCCTTCACAAAAAACCAACAAGCAAGGATGAAGCAGTACTCGCCTGGGGGCCAATTGCCTCTCCAGCAGCGGTAAGGCTGTTACTAGGCTTGCAGTACCATTTGTTCCATTACACAATCTCCTGAAGCCTTTTACAGAGAGCTAAAACAACTGCCTGTACCAACACGACACATGGCTTTCCATCCCGACTCTTTGCTAATCCAGACGCTCCAACCATCTTTCTTTAAGATGCCATATGGTTGGCAGAAGCCTGTAGATCTAGCAGCACATCTGCTTGTATGTTACTTCTCCCCTCCAACTCCCCCCTCCACACCACAAAAGAGAGAGCAAATAATTATTTTACATGTAACCAATTAAACTGCATTTAAAGAGGACAGGGATTTTTTAGCTCTAGATATTTAAAAATATAGATTGTCGCAGAAGATCATTTGTCTCTCAGTGATTTGGGAAATACAGAGAAACAAAACAAAGAAATGAAAGGCACATGGGCAAAATGATCCCTGCATTTGAATTATTTAAATGACTGCCATTCAGACCTTATGCCCGAAGATTTATATCCCACATTAGTGTGGCACTGAAGTAGGGGTTGAATTTGCTCTCTGCTTTTGTCAGAGGTGAATCCGACAAGCAGACCAGGAAACTGTAATACACCAAACCATGCTTTGTTAAGCAAGCAGAGTGAGTCTGTATGCTAATGACTCTGCAGGAATACACTGACACACTGATTTTTTTGGTGTGATGAGCAAAGATTATTCACACCATAAAAATCCTGGTTGCACTGGCATGCAGGCATCCAGGTTATCTCTTTAGAATCCAGATGCCAAGGAAGACAAGCTGCAAAAATAATTTTGTTTGTGATGAGTTATCATTTGTCCATTTATGACATAATGGACTATAACAGAAAAGAAAATATACACTTTGGAGCCTGAAATAAAAAAAAAAATAGAACCTAGAAATTATAAATAAATGTTCCTATAAAACTCCCACTGACCACTCTGTGATGAATAACCATCTTAGTTAACGAAGGGCAGGCAGAGATAGAAATATATAAGGACAGACTGCACAATTTTGCAGTTCTGTCTGCTGACAATTTGCAGCACCTTTTGTTCAGAAACAGTATTTCCTCCAACTTTTCCTGCATCACTAAAATAAGACATCAAAGAGATAAAAGATAACATTTCTACCTCAAATGCTGCTCACATGTATTGTTCGTGCAATTATCTGTGAAGCACTGTGGAGCAGAGGAACATGCAGCACATGTGCCTGTTCTAGCAATTTTCCAGAAGAACAGAAACTGAACATGTATTTGCTCCAAACAGTCTCCCTGCACCAAGTCTCCATTGCAATGTGCACAGAACGTTCCTTTGCCTTCACAAAAACAGTTTTCCCTACAATATGGGAATGCTTGTGTTCAACTATGGAGTGAACAAATTGTTTTTCCCCTCAGCTATTTAGGAGTTAGAGTTCCTACACAAATGATGGTGTCCTATCCTCAGAAAAAGAGTCGACCAATGTTGAAGGTTTGGTGGAAACCAGCATTTTTGAGGACAATAGTAGGTTTCCAAGCTGTTTGTTTAAGGCTAGTGCTTTCCTTTGCCCTAGTACTCTCTGTCTCAAGGCTACTTAAAATTTCATCAACATTGCTTTGAATAGTTTTATACAAAACCAAACTTAAAAAGACACTTTCTCCTCCAATAATTACATTTTTTCTCTCCTTTTCTTAAGAAAAAGATGACAGAACTTCAAAACAAACTTGTATTTCAAAATTTAAAATGTGGCAATGTATTCAATGACGTAGCAACTTAGCTCAGTTTAAATTTGATAGGGTTTGATTTTCCAGTTATAATAAAGAGCTATATAAAGGGTATTTACAGTAACAAGAAAGATTTATAACTACAGATTAAGATTTCAGTTAGTTCTATGCACAATATTCAAAACTTACAAACTGTGAAATGATGCCAAAATATATATAATAAAATCAACAAAATCCCTCCCCAGCCTCTTGAGTTAATCTCTTCAGACCTTCTATGTTTCACACATATTTCTGATCATTAACCAATTTTCATTTCAGGTGTTAATGTCCAGGCTTGGCCCACTTGCCCCAATCCTAGAGGACCGTGGGAGATGACAGAGAAATTATTTCCAATTATTATCTGATTGCACTTATTCACTTCCTTTATTTTCCTAGATGAGGAGTGTCTGTGTGTGTCTTCACATTTTCCTGGAAGATTCTTAATAACTCAGTATCACTTAGGGTTGAAAAATGCCTATTTTATCCACTGTGTTGCTCTGGATAGCAATGCAATAATCAATCCAGCAGGTTGTCTCCTGAACCAATCAGGTCAAAACCAATTGTCTGTGACCACATTTGGTATGTCTGTGTACATCAGCTGTGACTGAAGTTCCAGAGGAAGGTGTGCTTGGAGAGCTGTCTCACAGACTCCCTTGCCCCATCCCAATCCCTCACCAGCAACATCCAGTGCTGCCCTCCTTTCAATAAGAGTCTGTACAAACATCAGAAACACAGAAATCTCAGAAATAGAAGGCCTGGCCAACAGAAGTCCTTCACACATGTGAAACATGTATTTGATTAGGCACTTCAGAATTTCAATTTACTTTTTAGGCAAAAAGTATGGTTTTAGATTTAGATATGAGAGAGAAAATTAACTTTGTATATGTGCTATGACTTTTTGTCCAAGAACAGGCAAATAAAGGAACCATGTGTGAAGTCTTCACCAAGACTTGCTGCAAACTGACTTCTATAGGAACAATGAAAATGCTGCACTTTGTTATTGCTTGCAGGCTAAGAAAAAAAGGAAATATATAGTTTATTCTCTTGACAAGCAAGGGAAAATTATGAAGGTGCAGTTTACGTCAAAAGCTTCTCCCTTGACTGCAGAGTGTAACTGAACTGTTGCTTACCCATGGCCACCATCGATGATTTCCAGCAGAAAGTGCCAATAGGTTCACTGGATTGTAGTTTGGAAGGCTTAAGAAACAGGCTGAGTCTGATGAAGACTCTACTACCACATCTTGATCAGATCTTTTTGTGTTTGCTTGGGAGGGGCTTTTTGGAATGTGGGGTGTACAGTAAGGTTTTTTAAAGTTTGTAAAGAAATGACAGTTCTTATCATATGGAATAATAATGATTATAAAATAGGTTTAAAGCTTCCTATATTAATGTTCTAGGTATACATTAAATATTTGATATAATAACTGTAAATAATTTACCCAGTTTTATTGAGCACCTCATTCGTAACTTGTAGAAGCAACAGAATTTCTACAGTAATTTGTAGAAATAACCGAACCCTTTTCCTCTTTTGAGACAAAGAGAAACAGGGAATTGAATGCAAAATCCCTTCAATTTTAAAAGGACTACATGGGGAAGTGAGGATATTAGCAAGGGAATTGATTTCTTCATTAAATAACCACATGAACATCCTTAGTCATCCATTATCAAAACAGAAAACATAGAATCACTACACTGAAAAATTCTGTCACTCCATACTGGCATTTTAAATTTTGTGGCTCCTGTTTTAGTATAATTTCTAGCTCTTGCTGGTGACTTCATGTACTTAATTTTAAGAATAAAATAAGAAAATATACCTTAAAAGGAAAATAAGTAATCAATCAGGTATCTGAAAGACTTCAATTTTGACAAGTTTCATGGTATGCAAACTACTCTAATGTAATCAGTTTTTATTAATTTAACTCCTTGAATATGAGAAAGGAAATAAATTACAAAAATGTCCAAAATGCTCTGCAGTACTTAAGTTCCAAATTTCTACAAGTGTCAGCTCTGGAACCATTTTTTTGAATCTTAAACTTTGCCTTCCTCATCTGACACACACAAATCCTGGAAGTATTCAGCCTCCACACTGCAGTTTGTAACACACCAAGTGCACATGAACAATACATGCCCTGATGAATTATTTCTTATTCAATAATGACATGTATCGTACAATATACAACTACTGTGACCTATTACTGCAAGTTGCACTTGGATTTATTTCTACAGCTTTGTAGCATTTTGATTTCTGAAATTTTACTTGCAATCTGATGTTTCTGCCGCCACAGCATTGTTATAATCAAAATTAATAGGCCAAGATAGTCTTCTAAAATTAAATTCTGATGTGAAAGGTACATTTGATCATTTGGGGATCTCTCTTCAGATGCTGACAGGGAGACAAGCGAGCGGATGTAGAGAGAATCTGGATATATGGTTCACATATGGGCCTAACAAGAGCAATCTCTTCATATAAAGACACTATTTCTCATGCTAAGTCTACCTTGTTTTCTAATCTCAGCTGAAAGGAATGTTGGAATCTGGGACAGTTTTCCGCATCACAGTCTGTTATTTAACTGTCTGATGTCAGGATTATTGTGTTTTCACAGAACCTCTGTAGTTTGGGGTTGTTGTTTTGCTGTATTTTGGAGGGTGGGTTGTTTAAGACTACCAATGCTACACCCTCTTAGGAAATCTTATTCTTCTTGGTTACTTTTCCACCCAAAGCACCCTGAAATTCAGGTACCCCAACTGATACAGGATTTTTAATTTTTTGGAGTTTTTTTCAGCGTTATATTAGAACTATGAGATTACCCCTGATTCAGGAAACCTGGTATTTGGTATTGCCAAGTATGGGATGTTTTTAAGCCCAAATCCTTCATCAGAGTCTAGATCCAGAAATACAGGTCCCAAGCACAATGCTACTCTAGTTGTCATCTAGGGCTTCCTTTTGTACAGCACAGAATCCAGTATGTCAGCATAAAACAAAAGCACTGAGTAGGAAGAAGAAAACACATCTTGATTGCTAAGTTAGCCTGTCATGTAGTAAACATTTGTGTGAAGCCACACACCATATGACCCAAAGGCTCAGAAAGCTACAGCTAGGTTAAAAAGAAAGAGAACAGTACAAAGGAAATCCAGCTGCAAATACGCAGAAGGTAGGACGTGGGCCATCACTCATTGTGGGGAAATCTTTTACTTTGATCAACATACAGCTGTACCTGAGGTACAAAATTTTGCTCAAACAGGTTTGGAAGAAAAATGGCAACATTCATTAATGCCTAGAACTCATAACAATAATTTCACAGCTTTATCTTAGGAGATGCTAGAAAAGATCAGTACAGTACTAAATCCACACAGCACACACTTGCCCTGAATCCAGCAATGTCAGGATCTGTAGCACAGCATGGGTAAAACTGAAACACAATGCTTGGAGAAAACCAGCCACAGTTCACAACAAAGTGCTGAGAAGCTTCTGTTAGCTGCCACAGCTCAAAGCATTCATAGGATCGGGAAGTGACCAGAACTCATGTTTAATGGATTTAAATAACTGAGTAAAACCAAACACAGCAGCACCTCCAAGCTGTGCAATCTCAAGCAACAACTTTGAGAAGAAAAGCACTGGAACACAGAATAGAACATGTGAATGTGGGAGGTACTGTCTAAGCTTACCTCAAGTTAAGGAAAGTCCTCAGACAAGGAGGCTTAAAGGCAAAAGTTGCCTCTTAAGGCTGTGGAATTATTTTGCAGTTCAGTCACAGCAGCAAGAAAGGGGCTTGAAGGTTTGCAGGTACCTGAAAGTCATATGGTTCACAGACCATTTTTCATTTAGTTCCCCATGACCAAAAGAAATGAAAAATTCTTTTTAATTCAGGGTCCTAATTAGGATGATAATTGGAAAAAACCCCAAACCATCACACTTGACAATAAGAACCTATGTGTATACACCCAGACTCTTTTGTAGCATACTGTCAGGAGAAAACTAAGTAAACTGAACAAAGTACTCTACCTCACCTAGCTGGGGTCTGAACTTGATTCCCAGTTTTGAAGGAGTCCAAGCCTTTTGAGGGAACTCAGCTAGCAATTCAGGCAAAGATTCCTTCAAAGGAAAAAAAGAGGCTTGATTTTTTTTCCCCTTTTCTTTGTCCTCCTCTTTTCTTTTTAAATGAAAGCAACAGCTCCAATTTGTGAGCACAGTTTTGAAAGGAAGGGAGAAAACACCATTACAAATAGCAAGCAAAGCTTTCAGTTTATGAATCTACTAATTCATCCATGAAATATCCAGGTTGCCTTCATCATCATTTCCAAAACACCATATTATATAAGGTAACAATGGAATACTAGGTTGGTCTGTTTCCCATATTTTTAGTTGGCTCAGCTGGAAAGTGAATACAGGCTATTGCCCCAGGATGAGTGAATAATTTAACTCAAAAGCAATTTTGCACAAAATTACTTTCACAACTGGAAAAAAAAAAAAAAGCAAGCATGGTTAGTCACTAGTCAGACTCCTTGTTAAACATAAGAAATTGAGTTCCCTCTTCCCCCAGCTAAACTAGTATAATTCACAAAGTTTAGCTCAGTGTTTCTGTTAAATCAGGGAGGTATAAATCTTGACATCAAAACACCAAGCTTTTCTGTGCTAGAGAGGAAATTGCCCCTACACAAAGTGTCAAGTACAAAATTTAGGCATTGCATCTCAGACAGTTCTGCACTGGCCTGGTTGAAATCACTGCTCAGGAGTAAAATTTATGCTGAAATAGATGCAAGACAAAATCCCCAAATTGTAGACCGATAATTTAGAAGAGGTCTGTTGCATGTGGAAATGGTTTTGATCTTCAGATCATAAACTCCTGGAGGCACAGATCTTCTTTAATTACATGACTACAAAGCACCATGTGTTTCCATTATGCTATTTAAATAATAGATTTAATTTGAATTTACATTTGTTGATGTAAACATTACTGACTGTAACATTACCCTGCAATCTGATGCAGAAAGTCACTGAAGTATTAGAAAAAAATTCCTTCCCAAAAAGATTACAAAGGAAACAATCCCCAACTGTGCTATTTAAAAATATGAATAGAAATTAGCTAAATAGAACAGAATAAATTTCAGTGGAACAGAAATTTTAGGACGATATTTTCACACAAACAACACTAACATCTCAAGTAATTCTAATTTTTAATTCTGCTCTACAGGTATCTACTGTGTTTATGGGACCAAATGAATTCAGATGTTTCCAGCAACCAAAGTTCCACTGATTATTAAAAGGAAAGAAAGTAGCATGGGAAGGATCACTCATTTATCTTGCAACACTGCTTTAACCAAAGTGCAACTGGGGGACTCTGCTAATGAATTTAACTATCAGGATGCTAATCAGTTCTGTTTGCTACCAAAATTAATTTAACCTCCGTTTTTGCATAAATAGTCCCTGTTGTTCAAAACTTTGGGGCTGCTTCTATACGTCGGGGGGAGTGGGGGGCTCAAATGGAATAGAGTGTGCTGGGTCCAGAGACAATTCAGTGAAGAACAGCTCAGAGGGAAGCATTTGAGCACAGTAATATAGGGTAAAGCTTTTCTCTTGCACTAGTCATAGAAAAAACCCAAAACCAAAACATCCTATGCAAAAAACCAGAGCTCACTATCGCTGTACAAAAAGGATTTTGGTTTTGTATAAATGACCTGCAAGCACTTCTAACAGGTGATATAATTGTCTGTTTGAGAGAACCTAGGCTAAAAGACAAAAGACATCTACATACCATAAAGATGGAATGTACTGGTCAGTTTATGCCATGATGCTAGTAAAAAAATAACTCACAAATTGTTGAACTCGCAGATTATATCTAATCCTAATGCCAGCATTAATTATAACAACAGCTAAGTCTAAAATTTGCCAAAACAGGGGCAGTTGAAAGTGGGAGCAGACAGTAAGATAGAGAAAAAGTAATAATATTCTGTAAAGATTGTACTAGCTTTCAGTTCTGAACATATAACTCACAAGACAACTGAGCAAACAAGTAATTTGCACAAAAAATTTTGAACATGCAGAGGTTTTTGTTCACTGTGTACATCCACTATATATATTTTTTTTCAGAAGATTCAGAAATCTTTAGAACTTTTCCAGAAAATATTCCCTCCACATATACTGTTGGAATGCCTAAAATTACTTTAAACATAAGAAAAACATAAAATGGTAAAGGGAAAAGAAAACAAAACAGCAATGTGAGAATATTTTTCATATTTTGTCTTTGAAGTTTTTATCTTTTTCCATGTTACTTGATGGTTTTTTTGTCTGGAAGTATGTGAGCCCTCTAACTCATTCTTTCTTTTCCTTTTGTCTACACTTTCCTTACACTAACCTGCAGAAAGAATGAGTGGAAATATAAGGCCTTCTGTCTGATCTAAAAACTCAGACAGAAAAAAAAAATCCTGGATGTAAGTAAAAAGATGATGGGCAGACAAAAACCAAATAAGTATTTAAGTGCTAGGTTTGAAAAAAGACCACTTATTAGATCCAGATCACCATAAACAGTCCCAGCAGTGAGGGAACACCCAACACTGTAGATGCAAGATCAACAGGAATTCACATAATCTTGGGGTTTTTATCACATCTTTAACAAATGCACGTACTTATGGCAAGGTACTCTGGAATGCAAAAATTTAATTTAACAAATATGAGAAAAACATAATATTGACAATTTTCTTAATACTTTGCACATTGCAAAGACAGTCACTATAATTTGTTTTGCCCTTGATATTGTTCACGTCTCCATCCCCAAATCTCAACTGTGCAACTCCCTAAGAGGGTAAAACTCCTTGTAACAACCTGATTTCCTTCACCTACTTGTGGTTTTGAAATCACGTTCAGAAAAAATGCAGTGAATCTGTCAAAATTGTTACGCATGAGGGTACGGGCCTCCCACTTCAACTTGCAGCAGCTACCTAAATGATTTTAACAGGAGCTGACCATTTCCAATACGTAACAGGTAAATCTCTCCTTTTGGAGAGTGGGAAAAAAAGTAGCTAAAGTTTCTTGAAAAGCTACTTTGGTAAACATACATGTTCCATCAGATGTGTGTTATAAAAACTGGATGACCAAGACATAGGCACTATTTCAAAATATCAGGTCAGACATTAATAGGACTTTAAGGAATTATCACAATATATTTACCATAAAAGCAGTTATTCTAAGACCTAGTAGCTGGATCTTTACTGCAATACTTTGGTGACCTCAGACAAGTCAATACAGCTGCTTTTTCAGTCAGAGGGTGAGGGGCCTTGACATTTGATGGAGTCCTTGAAGAACTGGGCTTCCATTAAAAAAAAATGGAGCCCTTCTTCATTTAAACTGATACATGAAGGTACCAGTTCTGGTGCAGTAGGTGTGTTATCAACTAGATTAGTTACAGGAGTACCTTTCAACAGATTATAACAGTACAGTCTCACAAATTATAACATCATTATTTATGTTCATATTACATAACGAAACTAAAAATAGTCTTCTGAAATCTTTGAATATTTCCATTTAGTATCTGTAGAGAAATTCTTACATTTCTGTTAATATGGAGGAGTAATGCTGTTTTGACCCTTGCCACAGACTATTGATTTTACAGATATTTACATGAAAATTACTGTGTGAGCTTTTCGTGTCACAGTACCTTTCTTAGTAACAATAAAAAAGACTTTGTTTCTTTTGATACAGTTTAAAAACAGTTCTGTAAATACAGAGGCAGCTAGTGACTTAATATCCTTTTTTCCCCTTCCTCTACCTCAGTACAGAACACTGAAATCAGTATTTCAGTAGTAGTGAATTCCAAAAAGCGCTTTTCCTCAAAGGAACTTTATGCTCATAACATTTTGATCAATTTTATATTGAGATAATTTCATTTCAACTACCATTAAGTTCATCATCTGCTTCTTTTTTTGTCAACAAGAAGATCTTCTAGGTTAGGACAAACATGGCTTTGTTCACCTTTGCCTAAGGCAATACAGATTTGGAAGCACAAGCCTTCAAGAACTAACTTCCACAGAACATGTAACTATCCCAAATACACATCAGGGCTAACCTAGAAACCACTTCCAAGATTCTCCTGCAACAGACTTATAAGCATTTACCAGTCAATCCTTCTCTGAGATAGACCACATAGAACACAGTAACACAGAGAAAGGAAAATACGTCCAAGAAGTAGTGGTCAAAGCCCTTCTCCTACTAGAGGTGCCACAGGACTTCTAACACTTCAGTAGAACATAGGATTTTTTTCAGAAGGGTTTTGCCTGAAAGACTCAAATATTGTAGGTTGCACTATATTCATTTTATCTGAGTCAAGCAGACCTTACTGTCACTTGGATCTTCTCTTCCAGGAAACCTGGAATTTCAAACACAGTCCTTGTATAACTGATGATCAATGCATTTTAGAACAACAAACCCAATGAAGATATCTGTACCGAGCTTTAATATATATTTTTCCATGTCAGTCACAACTGCAAAGAGTAAGAGGTGTAATGACACTGTAACCACTGTGATGGTTATTATGTCCTTTTATTTTCAGGGACAGTGCCACATAAGAAGTGATGGATTTAATTTCCAAGTTATGTTATCTCACATAATTACCTACTCCTTACAAAATGAGCAAAGAACTATGCCTTGGTCAGAGAGTTCAACAGAGCACTATTGCCTGCTATGATTACCCTTTCTGACATGAAGTTTGGACTTCAAGTCCTATTCTAATTCAGTGGCTTCTACCTTTGTTATTCACTACCAATTCCTCTGCACCCAGCAATGTCAAGAGGTCAAAAATTAAATTAATTCAGAATACCCCATGAACGCAAGAGTGACCCTATATTATATCTTCATTTTTTCCCTTTGATCATCCCTTTATTTGACTGCATTTCAGTAAATTATCCATGTAGTTTTTATTTTGACAGCTCTCTTTACAGCAGTAAAACAAAATGTGTGCATTGCAAATGGCAAAGATTCAAATTTCAGCTATGTTTATCCAAAATAGCACTGAACTGCTTCTGTACTTATGCTATACTGCCTACAGCCTTACGGAAGGGGAGACAGATGGGATGAATTTAGCAGGGAAACAGCTGTGGCTTGAAGAAGAGACAAGCAAAAGTTTTGCTATCAGGCTTCATTATGTATCAAGGTACCAGTAAAATGTGTATCCGTAAGGCAGCCAAAAAAGTGTTTTTCATTTGACTAGTGATAATTACCTTTTCTCAACAGCTGACAATGTTCTAAGCACCATTAAATAGGTATAATAATTAAGCAATAAGATAAGACAGGCAGTGCCTTGCTGGGGATTATTGCTCGCCTCGGGTGTGTTACAAGGCACAAGGCTGAAGGGTGAGTGACTTCAGCCACCCGAGAAATGTAATAATCCCTCAGAAATGCACTGCCTGGAGTGTCTTCTTGCCATTAAAAATGGAAATTTAAAAAGGACAAAATGCTAGACACATTTCCTGTGGATTTTATTGACACGGGTTAACATTACAGGAAGTCAATGCAGAAACTCCATTTCTGCCCAGCCTATGAAAGTCCTTTCCCAAGGACACATATGCCTCTGCTCAGCTTGTTTGTGTATTTTATCCATAAAACTTATTTGAGAAGCACAAGTATTTGCATCATCTAACACATCCGTGACAAGGCACAAAAGATTGTAACAGCCTTCACAATGGTAAAAGTTAAAGTGTTTTTAAGTCATGCGCTCCCAAACATTTATTCTGTGCAATTGTTTATGTTTGGTATCAATTTACAGACAATTTTTTTTTTTAGTTCTGAAATTGTGTGTATCTATATATAAACATATGTATTTTTTAATATATATATATAAAAGGTCAGCCACTCAAATATCACAGCATTTGGGAAAAAAGCCAAACAAAACAACCCAAAAACCCCCCAAAACCTTTTTTGACTACATGCAAGTCACATAGCTAAAACTAAGGCTACATCTCTGGTAGTGTGGGAAGTGCTAGTGCAGCACTCAAAAAAATTACACCGCTTTACATAAGCTGAGAAAAGTTTACTGTCATTTCAGCCGTGCCACTGAGATTTTGAAACTGGAGACCTGAAACTATTTAGAAACCTTGACTTGAATCAAGTCAGAATTCTAAAGACCATTCAGGATCAGGCCCCAAGTAAGGAGATATGTTTGGGATCATTGGATCCACTTCCATCTGTATAACTGAAGGTGGAATCTGGGTCTCTGAGGTTAAAAAGAACTTTTTAAAAGTTAAAAATGTCCTTTCCCCTTTCTTCCCCCCCATACATGACTTTACAGTTCACAAAGAACAGGTTAAACATACACAGAATAATCTTATTACCCTTTTCCATTTCTTTCATATTTTCCATCATCACTACTTTATTCCAGAACTGATCTGAGAAGCCCTGCTGAGAAGCACACACAACACCGTCTGGAGTACCCTAGAAATACAGATGCCAAGTAGGTCTTATCATACTGTCCTTCCTTTCAGACACTTCCATAATCTCTACTTCACCAGAACTTTTTCTAGTAGCAGTTGAGAGATAACACATTTAAGACCACATTTCTAGAAACTAGCTCAGTGCCTGTTACTATTTGACTACTACCAATTAGTACTATCACAAGGCTTAATAAACAGTTATTTTTTAGCATTTATTTTCTTTTAGGATGACAATTTTTTTTTAGAGTGCACTCAGAAACTGATAATGAATATGACTGGGGCTCTGGAAGTTTAAGTCAGAAAAGAAATAGGCAAAATAAAGTTCTATCTGTGTTTCATCTGACAAAAACACTCGAAAAAATTGGTCCCTGGTCTCATAATGCATAAACTAAACAATTAGTGAAAGACGGAAACAAACAGCATGGTAAGAAAATATCCCACCTTCAAGTGTGACATCAGCATGGTGGCACAAGACACATCAAGGCTAAACAGATTCAAGAACTAAAAGCTGAAGAGATTTAAGAACAGGTTAGATTTATATATGGAAAATGAGAGTATCCACCGTTAGATCAACTTCCAGAGGAACAGTATTGGATCCTGAAGAAGCAATCAAAACACTGACGTTATTGGGAAAAAAGCAGTCTTCCAATAACCTTGCAAAACTCCACCACTTACGATATTAAAACATAAATTATCATTAGTTTGTGTCTCCTTCTCTTACAATAACCTTGAAAGGAGGCAGGTGAATAGATTTTGTTATGGAGCTGGTAAATTTTCATGACACAGTTGCAAAGCTCTTTAAATGTTACTCATCTGTCTTCATTTTCAGTTCTCCACTATATTGGAACAGAGGGTTTTAAATAGCCTTTGTCTGAAAACCTCCGAATCATACACAGCGATCAAAACTCGAAAGAAATCTGCTACCGCTTAAAGTAATTCGCCAAATTAAGTTAAATTTTACTGTAATTGTGAGTTCACTGAAGGCTTAATAGGAAGATACCAATTACAGTCAAATATCCCAGCTAGGTATTTGCTCCTGAACTACTGCATAGTGGTAGCCTCACAGTGGCTATTTGAAAAGGGTTTGGGTGGGTTTTTTTGTTTCGTTGTTTTTTTTTTTTTTTAAAATTATTTTTCTGACACATCAAAGGATATCACAAAAATACAGTACAGAAAACGAACTTTAAAAATGCAGACGGAAAACACTATGGAAGAAAGAAAAGAAGGTGAGTATAACAGTCAGGAATTTCAACAATTCACTTTTTTAGATGGTCAAAAAAAATCAAAACTTGTTAAATGTTTTAGGAGGAACATGGATAGTTAGGGCTGTCCTCCAGAGTTTATACTACATTGGAAATCCTATTACCCTTTTGGAAAGGTAGAAACCTTTATTCTGCAATTCTGGGTACATTTGAGCAGGTAATTTAAATAAACTCAAGCTAGCCTGAATGAACAAGACAGATATACTTTTTGGTGCTTTCTCTTACCATTAAACAGCTACGTTTTTATGCTCAAGACAGCAAAGGAGCACATTGACCCAGCTTGCTCACTTCTTATTCCACATCTCTGGGGAAAGTGGTGAGGAAGACTGGTCCACAACTACCACCTTGGACCAGAGGTGTTACTACCAGGCACTGAAGGCAAAGTGTTTCAAAGAAGATATGCTGGTGGTGAAGGGATAAATTGGTGGACTAACACAATTATGTATCACCACCAGAAGCAACCCCTATTCAAAATTAAAACTCTTGCAGGTGTGTAGCAAATGTAGGAGAATAAAATGGGGTTCCCCTGGAAAACAATGGGTGCACTTCTGTCCAATTATGCACATCTTTTTCAGTGTCAGTTATGATCTGCATAGCGACAAGAATTTCTAGATCTTGCCGAATCAAGGAGAGTCTGGGCTGAGCTGTCAAAGACATCACCTTTATCCACCTCCATTTTAGAGGAATCAAGAATGCTTCGTTAATGCTAAATTAACATTTAAATTTGAAAACCAACAACTGTGCTGACAACAGAAAGTAACAAGAACAGCCTGGAACCTTATGTTGTGCTGTTTTATATCACACATATTTCAGGGCTTTTTACATTCCTAGTAGACAAGAACACAAGCTTACTATTAGTGAGCTGTAGGCTTTGACTCAGTTCATGATGGCATGAATATGAACTATCCCCCTTTCTGTTTTGGAGAAGGCAGAATACATTAAATTAGTAGGGCAGAAGATACTCTCAGAAGTGGACAATTACCGGACTCTTGCAGAGGGGATGTAAGTCAGAGAGTTGGTAGCTGTAGAACACAGGAACAAGCAAACCTGGCTATTTTCCCACCTAGCTTTGCTTTGAGACATGGACCGATACAACTTTCCCAGATATCACCTTCCAGTCCCTCAAACAACAAAACTGTGGTGGCCAGCAGTCTGGACGTGCAAAGTGAACACAGACACTGTGACTTCCCCTCTACACCTTCTTCCTCATATTGACTGTATTGTTACGCAGTTAAATCAAATGCAGCATTAACTAATCCTTAAAGAAGGCAATTCAGATAATTATCAGCCCATTAACCTGACCTCAAATGCAAAAAAAGGCTGCAACAAATTCAAAAGTGAAAGGAACATATCAGGCCATGGAGAGGTAATCGGAACATGAGAAACTCAAGCGTAAGATAGATCAAGCAGTTTTAGTCACACGAGCCCTAAACTCTTTGACAGTTCATTTTTTAATAAAGGAAATGCAATAAATCTTACCAACATTAACTTTTAGCAAAACATTAAATATCATGCCCATCAGCAATTGTTAACTAAGTTGTTGACAAGTAACTGACTAAAACAAAGAGCACAGCCAACAGGAACAATTGAAAGGGAAGAAGAATTCTCAGAGAATTTCTTCACATTTAAACAGATTTTTGAATATTTTGAATTATGACTCAGCACAAAAAAAGGAGGTGTGGGCTGAAAATTTAAGAGATGTTATCAGCTTCAAGAAAGTCTGGGATACTGCACAGAAAGAAATAGATGACTCAGAAGATTGAAACAGCAGACATGGGATTAAAGTCTCACACTATATACTCAATGCATTCTCAGTTCATAGCAAAAGCCTCCACTGAAAACTTGAATTTAGTTGGGAGAAAGGGGTCCTGGATGCACCTCTTAGTGCAGCTCAAAAAGGCAAATGTGACCGTAGGATTCATCAGTCAAGGAATTTCTAGTAAATATATCAGTTCTATATATACAAATATATTCAAATGTCCCCATCCAAGACCCAAGACAGTTTTGACAGCCCATATTTAAAAAATATCAACAACCGAGGTGATGAAGAGCTTATTGCAAAAAAGAACAACAAGGAGGAAGGCTTTACTTATAAGCAGAGGTAGGACTGAATAGACACATCCGTTGTCTACAATTATTTGCATTACCAGTGCAGATTCTTTTGAAGAACTGCTTGTCCCAATTTTGGCTCAAAGACAAGTAGGTACAAATGAAACAGAGATTAATTCAGACCAAAAATAAGAAGGATTCCAACAAAAAGATCAGTGGAATAAGTTGTCCAAATTGGAACAGCGAGGCCTACAGAGGAGCTCAATACATTCTTGAAGAAATATATGTGTGTATAAAATATATATATATAGTTACATACATTTTATACACACGCTTGGAAACAGATGAACACAGTACTCTGTGACCTAGAATACATCTTACAGAACATTATTAAGTTCCCTAAATATCTCTCTGGAAATTTGGTAGGATATTCCCCTCTGCTTCTTATTTGCTTCTTAAGGCTGAGAACTTACTTGCACACAATTTTGCAGCATTTTATGAAAATCTTGTATTTCACTCTTCGTATACTTCTTTGATTTTTCTAACAACTAAGAAAATTTTTGCTTTGTATGTCTACTGTTTAGGTAGTTGGCGAATAAATCTTTAAAAATTGTGTTTGGGGTCTCATAAACTTATATAATTTATTAACTATTTTGAATGGGAATATTACACATATAAAAGCATAAATAATAGGTGTATTTATACTACACTAGATATAGACATCTATTTAAACTGAGAAAGGGAAAAAGAGTTAAAAATATATATAGTAAATAAACAAATGGTAAACAGCAGAGGAATGGGGAGGGAGAGATTCTGAACATCCGATTTCTATTGCAGAGAATTTGATCTGTGAGCAAGCACCCCAGTATTAAACAAAAGCCAAATACACATTCAGACTCTGACAGGATTCACAACTTACGTATGTGTGTAAGTGTACACACACTAGCCATTAATTATTTCCTAATAGCAGTTCTCTGGAGTATGCATTTCTCAACGTAAAATATGAGTCTATTAAACAGCAATAAAATAATTAAGTAATAGTGACAACCGCAAGGTCTGGACAGAGCTGAGAGTTTTATCTGTCTGCACTGCAGTGCTGACACACGGTGACCACAAAGCTTTTTACAAACTCCTTGCATGAAGGGCTGCACAAACAATTATGTATCTCCAATTGCTGCAGCCATCCTGCTACAGCAAAACCACGCCAAAGATACGTGGGTGTGAGTAATGCTGCTCAGGAAAAAGTGCAGCACAGTGCTCTTTAGACACTGAGGCAATGAAGTGAGTATCTTTATATCTTTAATATCAAAGGTTCTATAGACACTACCTATGTGAATCTCTACTTTCAATTTACAAATTAATGCATTTTAAACTAAAAAGCCACAACATAGTGCATTTTTAATCTATGATTGCATTGCAAAACAGGTAATTGGTCTGATAAAATATAGGAACAACTACCTCACTGTCACTTAAAAGAATTTACTAATCTATCAGTAGAATAAGGAAGACAATGTATTTAACTGAGAATGAACTGGACTGGAAGAAAATACAGGTCTTTCAGTAATGACATAACCTAAGTTCATCCATCCATCATTATTTCTTGCAAACACACATACACACAAAAAAGTACTTGAGTTTTAGGGAGAAAATATAGAATTTCAAATGCAACTTGATTGCTCCAGTTATCAAGAAATAATTTTAATTAGTTGTTCTACTGAAGATTTGCCAAGAAATCCAAAATTTCTATTCAGCAGTGTAACAGTGACAGCAAACTAGCTGTTGTGATTTTACATACCAGATATTTGAAAATGCTGGTGTATTTGCTCTAGATATGTCTCAATTCTCATAGATATGTGCTCTCTTAAGCATACATGATCTTACATACACTACCACTTACTAACAAAACAAAACAAAACAAATTCAATGGTGGAAAAAAGCCTTTAAAATCCTTGTCAAACTGAGCATCACATTTTCACTCGAGTGGTCTGTTTAAAGATCCATTTTAGCTACCCTTCCAGATAAGCTTATCCATAAGAATCATACATTTGCCATAGGTAGAAAACAAACATAATTTGTCACATGTTGTGCTATACAGACATTTTGCACAGTTGCTGCACCACACTAGAATGTCTGAAGGGGAAGACACCCCAGGTAGTTGGCTGCAGACACATCTCAGCAACATGGCACGTAGTTACAATTTGACACATAGAGTCTTTATAAATCCAATGTCTATGAAGTCAAACAAATCTCCTTCTTATTTATAGTAACAGGCGAGAGCAGATCTCTGCCGTCTTGTTACACAGATGGCTGTAACATTTTTATAGTTAACTTACAACCACTGATGCCTAAGGAATAGACACACATCTGCCCCAAACTGCCAGTCCTGTAGGCTCTTCTTTTTAACTTTAGCTAGCAAAAATACAGTCGAAATACAGTCTAACAGTGGCACCTCCAAAAAGCTACCACAACAAAAAGCCCTACACAAATTTGCATTAAATGTATTATTCTTGTTAATGTTATACAGATTGGACATTGATCACATACATTACAGCAGAAATTACAGTAATAGAACTGTAACCACAAGATCTGAGAGAAAATTCATAGCCCCAAATTCCATACGCTGAACTTGGGAAAAGCGTTTGGAAAGAAACTCATTAGAAGCTTCTAAATTTATGTTTTATTAAAAAGATTTTAAAAGAGCCTTATATTTCATATAAACTACTGTCCAAATGCTGTTTTTTTAACAGCTTAATAAAAAGTAAAGGCATGTCTGGCTCATCTTGAAAAAAGGAAAGGAATTGCCTAGGATTTTCTTTTCCTGCTTGAAGGTACTATTCCATGTTTGCCGTATTTCCACATATCACCTGGGTCTTCAACAGGAAACGTAGACAGAAAAGAGCTAAGCTATATTTCATTAAATGCCTCCCATTTTAGACACTGGCTGTCCACAGAAGCAATCCTCTAAACAGCTGAGTTACAATCAAATGCTTGTTTTGTGAGAACAACAGATGCAGAAAAGTAAGGCCATAATTGAACCTTGTAACTATAAGAGTTGTCAGTTAAGTTCAGTGAAAGCTTAAACAGCCTGATGAAATCCTGACCCATGGCAGCTTGGGCAAATAATACTTATTCATAAATATGTTCAAACAATAATAGATCTAAGCAGGTTCTTGTCTTTTTCTTCTTACTTTTCAAATCGGAAGAGAAAAGAGCTTGTGAGAAAGTGGATCTGCATTTACAGAACTGGTCTAACTACAGAGGTGAAAATGCATACCTGGGAATTCAGTTTGAAAACAGACTAAGGAAAGAATGAACCAGCTTTATGCATACAGTTACCCAATTCATTTGGCTTTGAATTTTCCTTCATCTGGAATCTATTCAAATTATGTAGAGCGGAACACCGAAAAAAAAACCCCAAAAGATAGAAACCTTTTAGTTTTGCTTCATATTCTTTTTATTCTTGGCTAATTTCTACCTTTACAGTTGCCTTATAAGAAATCCTGTACTTTCTGCTATCTGCTAATTTCTATTATGAACACAAATCTACAGAATGGGAATTTGAAGAATTTAATAAAACAGTTTGCTTTGAGGTTGAAAATTTATAAAAATGGACTCTGCTACATAACATACAAGAATTTCTGCACGATTCATATTCATGAATTACACATGATTACCAACTCCACTTGGACTCTTAACATGTCACCTTAGTCCTGCAAACTGTACATCTTCCAATTCAAGTTTGCCTCAGTAGCATGAGACAACTGTATCATTGAGGATGGACATCTACTTCTTTTAATGCCATATTTCACTGAGTAAAAACACTCCAAAAGGGCTGGATATTTCTATTACACTGAAAAGACTGATTCCATATCCTGTTTAATGACTGCAACTTAAAGTAATCTCTTTCATAGAAATTTGCTTATTTAATTTTGGACAATTTTCATTTGCAGCACAAATTCACACAGAGATAGGAATGGCACTAAAACACTTATCTTGCTCACTTTCAGGAGTGCAACTATTATGATTGCCAAAACATTTTTGCTCCAAAAGAAATTCTGACTGATCAATTAGGTATTGCTTCTTCCACAAAACAGTTATATCAGGGCCTGCCATACTATCCCTGGATAAAACAAGTATGGACAGTAATTTCTTCTCAAGAAAAGATCACAATACCTCACTATTAAAATGCAAATGTTAGGTTCCAAGTTTAGCCAAAATCATTCTAATAAAAGAAATTTTCTGAAGATCCAGAATAACAGCAGCTAGAAAATTAGGTCACAATGCACTTTGAGGGACTGTGTTGCAAAATGACCACTGCTATTTGTAGCTGCATACAAAGGAGAAACAAATGTGTTAAGAAGTAACCATCATCAACAGTATTTTGCTGTGATTATCAGTACATAGGTGATGGATGAAAATCTGAGGCAAAATACATTATTATTATTATTATTATTTGTTGTTCTTTTACTAAATAGTATAGTCAGATCTCTATTTTCAAAATCAGAAAAGAAAAATTACTATTTTTATACAGTGGAAATGCTTCAACATAAATATACGAAACTGGGATATTTGTTTGTTGGAGTAGTTATTCGTTCTGCTTTTCTTCACCTACATTTGTAAACTTCATGACCGATTTACAGCATTTAGGAATTAATCCTGAAAATCTACTACAGTTTTCACATGGAAATTAAAATTAGATTTCACTGATTTTTTAAAGCAGCTTAGAGTATCAGTCTTGTCACTTATTAGTTGGATTTTAAATTAATAGAGTGCAAGATGACAATTAAAAATATGTTAAAAGAGCCATCTCTTAAAATGCTGGTAAAGTATATTGTTCTTGTTTAGAACACCTGATAAACTCTGTCATATTTACATATTCTAAAATATTAAATAAGACAAATGCTATTACTGCCCTGTTTTCTCTGTTGTCTGCAAAACAGCAGCAGAAGGTAAAGCATTGCCTGCAGCATGACCACTCTGCTTTCAAACCACTTTTGTGTTCTGGATTAATGCTTTCAGTCTTTTCTAGTGTATAATCATTGCTGCTACAGCAGAGAATGAGCAACATTTTCCAGTAGATCTATTTTATTTATAAAAATAGATAGAGGAAAGGTTACCCTAAAAACTTGCAAAGCACTTTTAAATTCTACTAGATACTCATAATTCTACAGAAGAGAAGCTAGGAGGAAAAAGAGGGGGAAAATTTTTTTCTCCTGAAGGTACTCTCAAATCCTCAATCCTGCATATGCCAAGAATCCATCACAACTAAAGAAATCAAAAGGGAGGTGAAATAAATGGAAAGATTGTGGTTACAGAGATTAGGGATGCAGTTGCAGCATTTTGAATTTCTTTGTTCTCTGAGCTATAAATGATGATGACAATCCAAGGTTACAGAAGAACAGGATGAGGTACAGACAGAAATCTGAAAGGGAAGAGGAAAGAAGCGGTTTTGGATGACTGACATGAACACATGAAGTGCTTACAAGAAAGAAGATTATAGACACAGAATAAAGAGATGGCAGCAAAAAAAATATCAATACTTCAAAGAAATGAGCAAACAGGTCTGGCTGCTTTAATATTTGCAAGCTCTGCTCCCATCAGGTGGTCAATGATGAAAAAAAGCAAACAATTTTTCCCAGTTAGGGCTGTCTAGTCCAAATAAAGTTAAACTGCATTTTGCCTTAGACTACTGACAAGAGGTAGCCTGGATGACTGGATTTGCAGAGTTGCCCCTCAGCCTCCTCTTTACTTCATCCTCTACCTCCACAAGCATATCAAAACTCCACCCAGTGCCTGTTACACTTTACGTGGAGCGGCAAACAGAACTAGAAAGCACAGATGAACTTTCTGGAACCAAAAGGAAAAGACTCCACAATGATCTTTGAGGAAATCTAATCCATATCACAGCACAAGCCATTATCAGTCTGGGTACTCTGGCCAGAACAGTCAATTGATATTGGTGAAAATATTTCACACTAGTCTTGCTGCAGCTGCTCCCAGCTCATCCTGAGGAAGTCACTGCTTCTCTGAAAGGCTAGTGGTGCCTGGAAATGGTCAGTATTTCTCTGGTTACTATGATTTTCAGTAAGATTTGTCTGTTTATACTAGTTAAATGACGGTAAACCCCAAAACCACAACTATTACATGGCATCATGGAACACACATCTGTACTCTACATTCACATCACTGAATAACCTCCTCCCTCCTTCCTCCTCAGCTCCCCCCTCCCTTTTTTTTTTTTAAATGGTAAGACTATTCATACAAGTTAGAGCAGAGAACAGCCGAAGCAGCCCACACACATATGTACTAGGTTTAAATTCTTTGGAAGACTATGTTGTTCAAGCTTCCCTTTTATTTATCCAAAATGGCACAAGCAAAAGATGCTTAAAAAAAACCAACTTGGCAGAATGGTTGGGGAGGGGGAATGAGTGGTCATTTCATAAGGAAAGAATATTACTTTCACGCAACCTCGTGTCATTTTTATGTTTACACAACACGACTGGTACAGTTGAGCATATCACATACTGACAGACTAACAGGACCTCCTACCTTGACTTCATTCTCTCATGCATTCTCCCATGCTGGATACATTGTTGGTCCAATTCATCATTCCGTTTCTGCATCTTCTCCAATCTGCCATGAAGATACTCTTTTTCCTGACTAAGCTGGTTGACTTCAGATCTACAGAAGTAAAACAAAGCGATGATGGATGTTGTCAGATTTCATCCTGCAGTGTGCCATCAATATGTGGCTTCAGCATTTATAAAATTTCATACATTCATATGTAATGCATAAACAAGCTATTACTAGAACTTACAGAAACAAAATGCTGTTTCAGATAATCTTAAGACAAAAGAATATGATACTGGTGGTTATCTTCTAAATATGCCACTGGCAATCACTCAATTATAGGTTGGCTATGCTAATTTCAGCCTAATTTAAACAGGTATGCCATTTGGCATTATGCATCGATGTTAAATAAGATCAATAAATGTAAATTCATACTTGTTAAGCAAGAATTTAGCTAACATTTTGAAAACACATTTCAATTCCTTTATTAGCAAAAGCTAACATGTAGTTTAAAAAAACAGCTACTAAAACTTTTTTCAGCCTTTACTTCGCTTTGTAGGTTGAACTCTCAACAGTTCACAGGTTGAACTCTCAATAGTGGTACTGTTTTAGAAACTTTAGTAACCTTCTATGTCTAAAATAACATTGCAGAGATTAAAAAAAATCAACCACAAAACCCCCATAAACCCCTCCCTCACAAAAAATACCCACACCCAACCAAAAACCCAAAGCCTCACTAAGAGGAAAATTAACAAAACTTTCAGAAACAAGGGACAAATCATACAGGCACACACTAATCTACATAAAACTCAGCACAGCCTTTAAGAATATTAGTCACTTCTAAGCAATTCTTATTCTTCACGGGTGAGCAGAGACACCAGATCCATGAATGACCTGGGACTGCTACTTGCTACATCTCTAACCATCAGCCCATGGAGAAACAGGCATGAGCTGTTTCTTAATATCAGGAAAAGACCTCAGATTAAATAGTGATAAAATATACATTATGCACTTGTACAATTTTAACTCTTTGGAAAAGGTTAATGAGAACATGTCAGAATCTGCTATACCATCAGAAAGTACGAATCAAAAGCAAGCAAATTTGATTTATGGCATCTGCCACTCCATATCTCAAGGTTAAAAAGCTTCAGATATATCTTTAAATCATAAACTTAAATATGCTGCAATTACAGCAGAAAGATACTTTACCTTCCTGGCTGTTACAGAATGCAACAACAACTGACATTCTGAAAAATACAACAAAGTGCAGGGACGAAGGAATACTCCTCCTTCAAAAACATGTTGCTACATTGACAAGTCAAATCTAGAAATGACAACATGATCTTTTCATGTTTAAATAGAGAACAATACATGGTATCATCTGTGACTCTAAAAGAACTTAGCAAAGGAAACTTTTGGACCGAGACTGTACGTAATTGAATTTAGACTGAGAGTTACAGCTCTATTAAGGAAGATCACACACAAATACATCAGAATTGTGCTGATATATTTGTACATCAAACTTCAGTGAACAGGAGTTTCCTGGATGGGTACATAATAGTGGGCAGGACGTTATAAGAAGGTAGCAGAAACTGAATTTTTCCACCGAACATTTTACAGAAATACTAGTAACTTAAATGTCAGCATTAACAAAGCATTGCCAGCTGGACCAACTGTTATCACACAATGTGAATGCAGTCTGTACTTGATACTGATACTGTAAGACAGACAACCAGTGGATAAAAGCAAAGGTTCACTGCAGAGCAGCTCAAAGACACCTGACACAGGACTAAATTCATTTCTGCATCCCTTTTTTGCCAGCAAAATTCAGCAACAGCATTTGCCATGTAGGAATACTGTAAATTATCACATTTGTTTGGTTTCCCAACTGGGAGATCCTGTTTCTTTTTCTGTATTTATATGTGACTGCCTCATTCATGAAAACAGCAGAAGCAACTTTCAAGGTGATAAAATTCTCCAGGTTTTACAAGGACTTATTCATCTCCATTTCACTTGAAGGTGCCCAAAGTCTTCCTGGAAACATCAAGTAATTCAAATCAACCAAAACATTACTGAAAATCACAATTAATGAAATGAAAGTAAGTAATGGATTAATTAAAAACATGAACATCATAATCTCCAGTCTCTAAAACAGAGCTCTAAATGCCTGATGCTTTGAAGCATGTTATGAATGTTGTCTTCTCTGAAAACATCTTTTGTAATTACAGTTAAACACAGAAAAAAAATTCTAATTATGATATTATTTACACAATGTCCTTTCCCTGTAACTAAGAGTCTGACCACCAAGACTCAAGTATTTAATGTCACTGAAGCTTTGAAGGACAGCAGATATGAAGGACAGAATGGTTAGGTCCATGTTACAAGGTTCCTGTGTGTTGGCATTAAAGAGAGAACACCAGCCCAATACAATACTGCACACCAAGAGTCTTCCATCGTCACTTGTCAACGATTCCCTCTGCATCTTTAAACACACCTTTCATCCAGCTCAGTTTCCCAAGATTAAGATAAGACAGCTAATTCTATGTGATATTTAAGTAACTTCACACATTGTTGGGTTTAAAAAAAAAACCCAAACCAACCATAACTGTACTAAGCCAGATAACTGTACTAAATGCTTTAGCACATTTATACTGGAGCAGGAATTCCACTGAGCCAGAGGCAGGACCAGTCCTGTGCAAATGGTTCTGAACGACTCTGCTCCCAAGGTATCACAGCAGGAAAAGAGAGGAGGGTAAGTGCCAAAGCACACAGTGCTGAACTTCAGAGATAGCCCACTCATAATGCCAGGGACAGAGGCAAATTAGAGAAATCTATGCACTAATCACTGTGCCTGGTGGATTCTGCACAACTAAAGGACACAGCATGAATGTGCTGATGTTGCTCCACCAGAGCTACTCTGGGTCCAACAGTTTGAGCAATAAGCTGTGGTGGACTCAGTAGAAACTGAAGCGTGCAGGCATTTGGAGTGCTGCCATCAGAGCTGAACTCAGCAGGAAGGGGCACTTCTGCAGACTCAGGCTGGCCCCACAAGTCAGGCAGTCACGGATCTGTGTGTGCTCCTGAGATCTGATACACTCAAATGACCTGTATGAAATCACTGTTATTTTGAAACTGCACAGAGCAAAGCTACAACATCACATGAAAATGTAAAATGCATGCTTGTAATTGGATCCATAATAGATTTTGCCAAATCTCATTTACTTGTCACTATATCAAAAATAATTGATGGGGGCAGAAGCAACAACAGAAACAAAAGCCCCTCTATACTTCTGGATCCATTTAACTACCTCAATTTCTATTTAAAAACCACTTTTAGGTTTTATCTACCATCTTTGCTGGGAGAATCTAGGAAAAAAACCCCAAATAGGTTAGTCTCCAAACCACTTCAATACTCAAGGAGAAAAAAAAGAGGAAATGTTAAATAGTCACAATTCAAAGTCAATCTTAGGATATCTTCAGGATGAGCTGATTTTTGAACACTAAGGTGGCAATGCTGTCTTTACTCCTCTGAACTAGCTTTTGCACTTCAGTGCTTTTTAAACACTGCCTTTTCCTGCTCTTAAAACCAATTGTTTACTTGCACAGAAATTAAATACACGCTCTAAAATATTTTCTGCTGATGCAGTATTGTTGCATCTAATTTTAATGACTGAACCTTCAGACAGACTGTTCCCCATCTTCATACAGCTACCTTCAACAAACATTTCACTCCTGGTATTGAGTGCAACGACTGCAGTCAACCAAACATGCAGAAAAATAGTTCAGCCGGGTATGTGTTCTTTACTTCAATTAAACTCACACAGTTGGATGCCTACTGTTGCCAAACCAGTAATATAATTTATACATTATAGTCCAAACAGTAAAACTACACTAAAAGTCATTTAACAATATTTATAACACCATAAAATACAGTGTTAAAATATATGAACTGCAATATGTACCAAAATTATAAAATTTGTTTCTCATCATCAGTGATTAAAACCAGGATCATTGCTCTAGCTTCAATACTCACAACCCTGGTGACAGATTAGAATTCAAATCTTAATGATCAATTTACAATTAACAAGATAGAAGTGAAACAAATTAAACCAACCATTATATATAACGAGACCCAATGGACTCCCATTGTTCCCCTTAATTACAAACGGCAAATCACAAATACACAGTGGGTAGTGTTAAGCATTAATCTACAACCTAGAAACTCAGACAGTGACAATCAGAGGAAAAAAAAGAACAAAACAAGAGAGAAACAGAGAAGAAATCAACAAAGGACTGTATTTTTAAACATGCCTATGCATACGAAAACCTTCACAGACACTATCTTCTTTCTGCACAGCTTGAGGGGTTTATAATTCGTCTGACATTGTCTTTCTGACGCCTTTCTGTGTAGGGACTAGCTCAAAAAATGGTTCCAGCTTACATATAAACACAAAAACTTCAGTTTAGATTTCTCAGAAAACCTGCATTAAATATAAAAATATATGTGCCATTCAGATGCATTCCACTGATATTGCAGAAATATGTAGCTGTCACAGACAAATTTGAAATGCCTCTTATTACAAATGGGTACTTCGTATCAAATCAAATAAAATTTAAATAAACTTACTATTGCATCTGTTATTAAAAGAGCTTGAGTGTTCCACCAATTAAATAACAGTATTGGTAGCACACAGTTATTTCTTAAACCCATGGAAATTAAGGCACAAAGATTCTAGAGGTACAGCAAGAAAATACATATCCAGGTTCAAAATTCAGTTTATGGTAAGGTCAAAAATATGGAAAAAATGGAGAAATATTTTCTGTGAAAATAGGGCACACTGCTGCTTTGTAATGTGCTTTTATTAATGTACATAAGAACTAAGTTAAAAAATCTCCCCCAAATTTTTGCTTTTTTCCAGAAGACAAAACTACAGTATTCCATCCCAGAATGTGGTTTTATACTACATTCAGTGACAATGAACTGAAGATTGCCATTTGGAGAGGTGCTACTGAGAGATACATGCCGATCATGCATTTAGAACTTGGCTAAAATAATTTTCTGCATCTGATCTCCTGATCACATCACTTTGTGAAGCCATCTATATTAGTCTGTCATTTTCCACCACCTCCAGTTCCACCTTGCTTGTTCTCATTTTTACCTTCTTTTTTTTTTGTCTCTACCTATTTCTCTATCCCTGTTACTGACTGCAGCAGCTCCCACACCAATGAAGGCAAGCTCAAGCTATTTTAGGACCACTTCTCAGAACCACTTTCCTGCATTCTTCCTTACAGTTCCTTGTGTAAAAAGTACCACTTCCTGGAGATGCAAGAGGGCTTCTTTTCCCATTTTCAGGTCCTTGACATAGTCAGCTAATGCTGCTAGGTGGAGAAACACTTGGCAATCTCTAGTATTTATTTTCAGGGAATAATGTGTTTTCACAGTATGTTTTCTGTCTTTCCTTCATCCTTTACAGTTACTAGTCTGTGACTGTGAGCTCTAGCAACAAAGTCTGTGTGCTTTTTTATTGCTGGAATAATAATATGATTTGAATCCATTTAGATTTTGTGTTACTTTAGCAGAAGAGCTCTGCTTTTTCAGAAGAAAAATCCTGTTTGCTTCTCTCTCAAGTACCCCTCACAACATTTGCACGGGAAGATTGCTTACAGTCCCTCAAGTTTCTCATTTCTTCCCCAGACACACTGGATGGGATTCATCTCCCAACTTCAGCCACTTAACAGCTAGTCAACACTTTATATTCAGTGGGAAGTAGGATGGGCAGTGGAGGCAGTACCCGTAGGAAACGTCATATATATATATATATAAAATATATATAATACATATATATGTGTGTGTGTGTGCTTGTGTCTGTCATCTACTTAAATCATTCTCCTTTGACCATTCCTAGGAAGAGGGTACTGGGGTAAATGAGCTCTTTCCCTGAGTGAGTGTTGCCTCTTTTACATTATTTCAAGAGGATGATTAAATCCACCCAGCAGAAGAATCCTTTCTTGAAAACCAACTTTATCTTTGCTGAGTGTTTTCCTTACTTCCCATCAGCCATGAGATGAACACTAGCCTTAATTACCAAATTCACTTTGCATGTAATTTACAGAAGCTACAGAATGCCAACTCTCCACTGCAGTCCAGTTTATCACTCTAAATATGAACCAAAAAAAAAAAGTTTCAACAGATACTATTTTCACACTTAAAAATGTAAAATCAAATTATTGGCTGCTAAAGAACTACAAAATTCACAGTTTCTTTAGAAGATAGTTCTGTCTTATAGAACTTTTGAATAGATACCTCCATAGCTTTGTATTGCTTTAAATTATTATTACTTCCAGGTGCTGCTCTCTTCCTCAGTTTTTAATGGCTTTGAATTTAGATCTGCTATTGATTGATAAAAAGCAGCAGCAGAATCAGAGCATCAATGACAAGCAATTTTGATGACAATTATTTTATAGACAATATCCAGTGTGTAGTNCCAGTTCCACCTTGCTTGTTCTCATTTTTACCTTCTTTTTTTTTTGTCTCTACCTATTTCTCTATCCCTGTTACTGACTGCAGCAGCTCCCACACCAATGAAGGCAAGCTCAAGCTATTTTAGGACCACTTCTCAGAACCACTTTCCTGCATTCTTCCTTACAGTTCCTTGTGTAAAAAGTACCACTTCCTGGAGATGCAAGAGGGCTTCTTTTCCCATTTTCAGGTCCTTGACATAGTCAGCTAATGCTGCTAGGTGGAGAAACACTTGGCAATCTCTAGTATTTATTTTCAGGGAATAATGTGTTTTCACAGTATGTTTTCTGTCTTTCCTTCATCCTTTACAGTTACTAGTCTGTGACTGTGAGCTCTAGCAACAAAGTCTGTGTGCTTTTTTATTGCTGGAATAATAATATGATTTGAATCCATTTAGATTTTGTGTTACTTTAGCAGAAGAGCTCTGCTTTTTCAGAAGAAAAATCCTGTTTGCTTCTCTCTCAAGTACCCCTCACAACATTTGCACGGGAAGATTGCTTACAGTCCCTCAAGTTTCTCATTTCTTCCCCAGACACACTGGATGGGATTCATCTCCCAACTTCAGCCACTTAACAGCTAGTCAACACTTTATATTCAGTGGGAAGTAGGATGGGCAGTGGAGGCAGTACCCGTAGGAAACGTCATATATATATATATATAAAATATATATAATACATATATATGTGTGTGTGTGTGCTTGTGTCTGTCATCTACTTAAATCATTCTCCTTTGACCATTCCTAGGAAGAGGGTACTGGGGTAAATGAGCTCTTCCCCTGAGTGAGTGTTGCCTCTTTTACATTATTTCAAGAGGATGATTAAATCCACCCAGCAGAAGAATCCTTTCTTGAAAACCAACTTTATCTTTGCTGAGTGTTTTCCTTACTTCCCATCAGCCATGAGATGAACACTAGCCTTAATTACCAAATTCACTTTGCATGTAATTTACAGAAGCTACAGAATGCCAACTCTCCACTGCAGTCCAGTTTATCACTCTAAATATGAACCAAAAAAAAAAAGTTTCAACAGATACTATTTTCACACTTAAAAATGTAAAATCAAATTATTGGCTGCTAAAGAACTACAAAATTCACAGTTTCTTTAGAAGATAGTTCTGTCTTATAGAACTTTTGAATAGATACCTCCATAGCTTTGTATTGCTTTAAATTATTATTACTTCCAGGTGCTGCTCTCTTCCTCAGTTTTTAATGGCTTTGAATTTAGATCTGCTATTGATTGATAAAAAGCAGCAGCAGAATCAGAGCATCAATGACAAGCAATTTTGATGACAATTATTTTATAGACAATATCCAGTGTGTAGTATAGTACTGTGAAAAGAGCTTAAGTAAATAAAAAAAATGACGACAGTTTTGACATCATTGAATCTTTAGCATTTTTCATATAACTTCAGATAAACTTGCATTGTAGATTTTTAAACAATTTTATACCCTTCATATTAAGAATTTGAACAAGAGAAAGAAAATACTATGCAATTTTTACATTGGAATTGTCCAAGAAATTTGATTTAATAGTCAGAAACATAATCTTAAGGGGCATATATTATACTGAATTCTCAAGTGGCATATGTTACATTGATATGATATGCAATACCTGGACAAAATGAAAAATAATAAATATTAAAATACAAATAAAAATAAAGAAGCATGTCCTAGTAGTAAAAGGGTCAGATTATAACAAAAATATACTAACCTGTATTTTTCTGACATTTGTTCCAACTTCTTTGCCAACACAAAACATTCTTCCTTTAATTTTGCTATGAATGCATTCTGGGAGGTCAGCAATGAATCCAGTTCTTCTACTAGAAACCACAAAATTATGATACTATAAAATTACAATTATATAAATATATAGATAATATAGAAAGAACTTTATATACTCTTAATTGCTTTCTTCTAGTTCACTCTAGTTTTGAAATGTTTTTTAAACTTCAGCTACTTGGACATCATCACTTACCAAATTAAGGCTCTATGTCAGAATTAGCTAAAGTGTTAAAGCAATGTTGCCACCGAATCTGGTCTTGTAAGAGAAGAATCACTGTGAAGACTAGATATCTAATCTGGTGGGCTTGCTTTTTAGCTAGAAGTTCACTGACATTTCTAGGAGGAATAAAATTGGCAAGCCATGCTTTAGCAGACTTTTGCTTGCTCAAGTGGTGCAGAGGATACACCAGCAACCCAAATGCTCACACTGTAGACTCATTTCAGTATCTCCTTAAAACAGCAGTTCTTTTATTTACTGTGTCCTGAGCTAACCACGAATAATGTAATTTTTTATTCTTAAATGATAAGATTTAGACTTACTGCCCAGTGACAGTTGAAATGAAACCATTATATAAAGTAATTTTCAGTTACTATCAGTTTGGACTGCACCTAAACTCATGACCTAGAAATCCAGGTATTTTTATTCTTTCAAAGGAAGATACTGCAAAATGATCTTTCTTGATTTCTGCTTTTTAAAATCAGTGAAAGCATGACCACTCTTACCCAAATTCCTTGTATATGTGTAGGGTCATAATAAACAAGGTTTTCTTTATATACATTATAAATTACTATAATTTCCAACTCCCTCTAATCCAACTAGAGATACATAAAAACAGACCCAGACATAATATTGTTTCATTTTTGTATACTGGGACAATTTATGCACCAGGAGGGTAAATTACATTTCTCTTGTGCAAAATTACACATGGTCATATGCAGATGTGCTGGCTAAAAGAGGAAAAAATTATTCTGAGAGCTTCTTTTCTTCTCCTACAGTGTAGACAGCACCATAATGTGGCTGTTTGCATTCCCTGAACACATGGAAAGGTCCTCTAGTACTGTGATAATACTAAAAAAAGGCAGAAAATTGAATAGCAGATATAAACATGCCTGCTACCTTACGTATTATGCAACACTCCTTATAATTAATATATGTTGTATAGTTTTCCTGCAAGTATTGCATGACTGGTGGGTAAATATGGTATTTTGTTAAACACATACATATACTATGTTCTTTAACAGCTGAATCTCCTCCTCCTTTCCAAGCCCATGGGTTACAGATTTTATCCCTTAAAAATTCCTTTTTTTTTGTTTATTTATAATATGCACGTCTATTAATGTTGTTGGCATAGTAATTCATAATACAAAAAGCTCTTTTTTGTTTGTTTGGAAAACCCATTTTACTTCCAGATTAAAGTAAGTTGTTATTGATGGGCTAAGTCAATGCAATGAAGTCTCCTATTATGAGAACCTGAAGTATGCAAGGGATTAAACATCTTTCTTCTAGATTGAGGATGTGGGGGAGGCACATGGTAATGCTAAAAATGTTTGAGGCTGCAAAGATTAAATAAAGGAACATATCAATTTGGAGCCAGTGAATTACATCCAGCTGCGACAGTGAATTAAGAACCGATTAATGGCTAAAGCTTTTCTCCAGTTTGGATGCCGAAGCAAACTCATTAAGCTTTTAGAGTAGCTATAATGTGTGTACTGTGGGAACTGTTCAATGCTATTCAGGAGACTTTAACTGTAAGCTCAGAGCATTTCCCGCAGAGCTTCTGATGCTATTTTCTTTATATAACATGTGTGCCTGAAAATCCAGCCAAAAACAAGCCCTTTGTTTTTCTACTTTGTTGTGGTCTCTCTCAGCTTTACGTTTCTTGAACACAGGTAAATAAACTCATAATCCAGATGGTGCAGCAGATGTGAGAGCAGCACTCTGAAATCAACAGACAGTGGGCAATACTTTCCATTTTCTCTTTTAAACGCTAACTAATATGTAATTCGGAATCTCCGGTGTAGTTAGCATCTGCTCCCTTCGGCCAGCCAAAGGTTACAGGTGTTCCTGATGTCATTTCACAGTAAGGCGTGGGCCTGGCTTGTGAGTGAGTGCCCAGGCTCTAATCTTTCCCTACCACCTACCAGTTTTCTCATGCTGGGCCTCCATTTGCTGCATCTTCTGTGTCAGCTCCTGCTCTCTTTGCTGGGCCTGAAGGGCTCGGGCCTTTGCTTCATTGCTAATGCTGTGCTGAATGCTCTCTTTCTCCAATCTATTAAAAAAACCAAATAGGAAAGAAAGAAAAATAAAAATCATATAGCGAAGAGGATAAATTAAAAGGGTAAAGCAGAACATTCAAATAATAATAATAAAAAAAAAATCTGGCCAAGCTTTTCACATTAAATATTCTCCTCCCACTTCAGGTTATACAAACTGACCTTTCTCTTACAATGTCAAACATTCTCCAGTGACTAGTAGAAAATGGATAAAAAGTATGATCTATTTCCTGAGAGAAAATTGGCCCTGCAGACAAAAATAGGATTTTATTTTTAAAAATTTTAATCACGACCTCTTTTTCATAAGGAAGCTTACCAACATTCACTTTGCACTGCACGTATTATCTGCATTTTCTTTTAAATGCTATTTGGTTAATTCTGCAATGAAGCTTAGGGACCTGACCCCGAGATGGACTGGTTCCCAGTGAATCAGCAGGAGATAAGTCAATGGGAGCGATTGCCACAGTGCTCGTGATACAGCTACTCTGAAAGCTTAATGAGTTTTCTTGAGCAACCAAACAAGTTTTAACTATTAATTTATGTAAATAGGAGATGAATGCATCCATTACAATAGACTAGACTGCTAGCACCACACAGGCCCAGCCCCTTGTGGTTCTGCTCACTGGGGGGTTGTACAGCAAGGTCTAAAGCCCAGTACTATTATTGAAGTATGCAGGCAAGAGAGCAATTTACTTGACCAGATATGCAAGATGGGGCAATCCACTCCTGAGGCAAAACAAATGCTAGACTACCACACTCCATTGAAGCATTTTATTTAATGCAAGCCAAGCAAAAAGAGCATGGAAAATAAAACCCCAAAAAGATATATGCATGTAAATTAGAAAAGATCCTGAACTGCAAATTCAGATCTAAACTTTCCCAAAGGTCGTGAATATTTATCTGGTGCACATTGGGATCCACATTTAAAACGTCAGTGAGTTCACACATACAAGGATTGATTTCTAGATTTCAAATGACGTAAGCAAGCACCTTTCTACTGAAATGACATTTAATAGCTTGGGATAGGCTTCAAAAAAGTCTTATAAACATGTTTTATTCTAGGGATATTACCTATTTCAGAGGACTACAAAACAGAACACGGGCACAGATCATGTAAGGATAAAGCCACATCTCATGTGGTTGCTGCACTTAACCTTTGGATTGGTGCCTAATAACCCATCCGAGATATTGCAATATCTCAGCATGACACACACAATGTTAAATCTTCTCTCTCAAATTTACCCCAAAGCAATACAAATGGTGGGTCACATTACACTAATTCCTGGTCCTGATGTTTCAAGCCCTACCTTAGGCAAAACTCCCTTGGAAATCACAGGCAGTTTCTTCTGAGGTAAGACAGCAAATACGTTTAGATAGCAAAAATATTAGAGCGTTAAGGAAACAAAGCACATTTTTAAAGGAAATTTCATATATTGAATAGCACTTTATCATATCACTCTCAGAATTGCTTTGTAATCATATTGGGGCTATCCTAAGGAGTGATGCTCCCATCATTTTTTCAAGGTATATGGAAAGTATTACTAAGAATATTTTTCCCATATTTGCTGGAAACCAGTCTGTGCAAACCCCTTTATTTCACAAATGTTTATTATCCCCAGCAAGTTGATATAAGTACCAGATTCCTCAAAAAACTAAAGGAAAAACAAGCCACCAGCACCTCTCACATTCCTCTGATGCTTTCAGCTTAGGAAAGTGTCAGTAGCACAGTATTTTATTTAATTGTTCTCATGTGAGGTGGCTGTGTGCAGTTGGGTGCTGTGCAGTCATCTGGCACACAGCTGGCTGGCTGGCCTTCTGCTGGGGTAACCTTCAGCGTGCAGCAAGCTGCACAGCTCAGGCTACCAAGGCAAACCTGTGAAGGTCCATTCCTCATCGCTAGGGCCCCTCCCGATGAACTCATGCTAACCAGCAAGTTCAAAATAAATGGAGAATCTGCTGCCACCAGAAACACTCTCCTGTGTAGGGGACCCATCCAAAAGAGCCACTCACTTGTGTCACTTACTGCAAAGAGTAACTTAGCAGGAGCTCAGAAACCATGGATGTGTGGTGAGTGCCTTATGGTTGAAGTGTGTATGGGGTGGTTGAAGGTGAATTTATACAGTGGATAAATTCTCAGTTGTAAAACCAGGAAAACACAAATAATTCTTACACAGAACAGCAGCTTCTTAGAACTTACAACATTTTGGAATTAAAACACATCCAATGCCACACAGAGCGATATATGAGGTGCTTAGAACTGCTCAGGAGCAAAAAAATATCCTGGAGCCAAATCTGTCTAAACAGAGTGGCAAGTCCTTCATCTACACCTTGAGTTGAACCTGCTCTCTAAGTTCAATCTCTCTGCCCTCCAACTGAAAATTTCCCCAGCACATACATGGAGAAAAAAAAAGGAAGAATAAAACATGCAGAAGGCAGCCCAAGAAATTTCAGGATCTATTGGTAACTTTCCTGCTACAACCAGCAAATACTGGAGGAGCTCTAGAAGCTTTGACACTGCCTGTCCACTTGCAATTTCTTAAATCAATTCTTTCACAATTCAGAGTAAAAGAAAATCTCTGGACTGTAGACAGAAGGAAACAGTCCTTAGTCCCTCCAGCATTAGTGCGAAGACATTAGAGGTCTCCTACAAAAACTTCAGAATTTCTTATATTCACTAATGGAAAGCAAAGAAACAACGTAAAGCATAGCTATGACTGACTAATTTTGATGACACAGGTAATATCTGAATCAGAAATGACAGCTAAAGATTAATTGTTCCACATTCTGGAACAATTAAAAGTCTCATCTACAAAGGTCAAAAATAGGAGATGAGTGGTTAAAGTGCACCAGCCTGTTCTCTACTCGAATTCAAACACTAGCTCTACTGAGTGCAAAACGCTAAACACAGTAAAATGCACATCTCATTGGTCACAACATTGATCAGTGTTACCAAAGCAGACACATTGAACCCATGGAAACTTTCACTTCTGGGTGATAAAGTCAACCAAAGACTCAGTCGTGGAGAAAGCTCAAGCTCAATCTCTTCTTGAGCCCTGTTCTGAAGCACAGGTTTTCCACAGTGATTTTAGTTCTAAATACCTGCATTGTGGCTGTCAAGAGCCATAGTTAACTCATAATTAACTGGTTTGCATATCTCAATGAACTTGATATTGGTTTGCAGTGCATGGAAGTTATGCTTTTCAAATGTTCTTGACAAAACAAAAGGCACTGCGAACTGCAGCTTATAGCACAGGAAGAAGAAAATTGCCATCTCTGGCAAATTTTAAAAAAATCCTTGCTGCAACTGAAGTGAAAATTCACTTTGATCTCAAAGCTAACATTAAAGTATGCTGACTGAATTTGAGCCATCAAATTTAATAAAAAAACCAAATAAAACCCCAAACCAAAATAACCCCCCAAATCAAAACACCTTTCTCACCACTAACAAACAAAAACTGGATCACAGATCCATTTACAAGAGAAGTACATTCTCTGCCAAAGGGTTTTGCAGTAAAGAAAAAGGAAGTATGTAAAGACTACTGACATAAAAGTAATATTTGACATAACTAAAAGCTCATCTATTTTTGACTAGAAAAAACCAGAACTTAGATTGATAAAGTTTGAATTTCACTACACAGCTCAATAGTATGTACTTCTGAAGGAGTCTTTTCAGTTTGGTAACAGTAAATATACAAAAATAATAAAAGAAGGGTGATTCTTAATGTAGAATTAGGCCTCTGACTGGAGGTTGCCAGTAAATCTTCTGGCAAAGCAACTGCAATTTGAAGTAACCATGCCTCCTATATTGACTATTTGATTTTTCCATGAGATCAACATGTGGCATTTTTAAAAAAGTTAATGGATCCATTAGTAAGGACTATGAACTTAATTGGATAAATTAAAATACTCTAGCAATTATCTCAGTTCAATGATACACAAGAGGTTATCATAGCATATCATAGGTTATTTCTGACATTTTAATTTCATTTTAATTACAGTTCAAAATAGAACTATAAAGTATTTTAGCTTTCATATATACTTGCTTTAACCTGAACTTTGTAAATCATTAAGGAGTAGCCAGCATTTAGTGCTCCAAATGCTTGAGCTATCCAAACTAACAAGACTTGTCTAAATGATGACCAGTCCTGGAACTCTGCAGCCACACTCAGACTTGGGAGGACCAGTCAAGCCTAACACTGATGCTTTTACCACATGCCTCAATGGTTGAGAACAGACCTCTTTCCTAGATAGCATGCAGCCAAGTGAGCCAGCACTGTGAGCCACTGCACAGCAAATTACCTCAGAAGAGAGAAAGGACTCAGCTGAAGGCTCCCTTAGCTCTTTGAGAGGAAAGGAGTTTTCTCTCCCAGTATTTTTGAAAATAAATGTATAGCAGAAGATTCTCTACCAAACTGGAAAAGTTTTGAGGAGTTATCCAAGCATTGTATTCCCAGTATCTTTAGTAAAACCTGGCATGAAGTCACTCAAATCAATTAAAACACTTGAAAGTAGGACTTGAAAGACTACATGTATTAGAAGCCCTAAAGACCAAATAACTTTGGGTACAAAGGTTCAGCAGTGGTTTATGCAGTCTGCTTTGCAAACTTTCCACAATACAGGTCTAGTGGACTGTCCATTACAAGTAGCTTTCTGAATCACCTTCTCATAGGCTATTTTATCCTATTATTTCAGCTACAAGTGTCAAAGGAAGAATGGAAAATCAGAGCATACCCTTGTTCTTCTCTCAGTCTATAGGAGAAAAACCCAACCAAACAAACCACACATTCATGATAAAAAGAAAAAAAAAGTATAAAAGCTGAAACAAGATGTCACAATACCTGACTTATTCTCTAAGGGGACACATAAGAAAATATTTTGCTATCTCTAACTTTACTACTAGACACTATTCAAAACTCACAATGATAAAGGTCATAAGAGAAGGTATACAGAATGAGATCACACTTCACAAACTTCTTTCCCCTGTATTTTATATGTATCTTTGTATGTATGTCATACACAGAAGAATAAGGGCTCATTTTTTATTTTTCAGGTTACCAGACAAGTCTAAAGGTTGGTCTACAAATATGGAAAAAAAAGCCCAATTTACCAAGAACTCATTCTCCCCAGGAATAGTCCTAAATAATTCTATTAGTGTAAAACTTCTATAACTCCTTTCAGACCAGCCTTTCAATTTAACAGCACTGCAGTACCCCATTCAGCTATTTACAAAAGAGAATGTGTTTACTGAGTTTTATCATATGCTATCCAATCTTAGTATTTTCAAACATTAAAGTAAGAAAATGCAACACAGTAAGACCTGTAATTTTGCAGGTAAACAGGTACATGCTGGTTTTAAATGTAGCTATGATTCAAAATTATTGCTTTCCACACCTTCTAAATTAACAGAGCTCTACAGTGTGTACCTTGCTTATATGTTTGGATCAACTCAATAAGAAGGCTCAGGGTCACAAGATTTCTTCCTTTCCTTTAAATCAGGCTTCTAGCAACCTTTTGTTTAGCAGTGACTGTCCTGGTTATCTTCTTTTGTAAGGCCTATGAATTTTCATCTAATGGGACCTTGTTAACATCTATGGTTGCTCTGAATGAGGACTTAGCTGGACAGCATTTAGTGGTTTCCTCTTATTAAACACTAGATTTTTTTTTGCCATCTGAATTTTTGTAATAAAGGTTTTTATTTTTTCAGTGCTTGTGTAAATCCACACAGGATCGGATTTTACGGCTCTTGCTGCTTTTACAAGGCAAACGAAAGGCATGAAATGAATGTTCTTATGGGAAAAAATAATTTAAAAAATATGTAGGAATGCATGCTTCCTCAAGAATTATGTAGAAATATCTTTTAAAAGCATCATGATCAGGTCATTTCTTTAAACCTTTCCAAGGAGCTGAAAAATTGCCCTTCCTGTATCCCATTGAGGGAATTACCCACTGAGTTGCTCTTTTTGTCAGTTTCTGGGAGCTGACTGGATGCTGATTCTGGAGTCGGCTGCCAGGTCTTCTCAGCAGAAAGCTCAAGTTTCTGGAAACTGCCCCAGCCAGCACACTGTGTTTGGTGAGCTTCAATAAAATCTATATTTGCATGGTCAAATTTTGAAGAAACCCAACTATTAAATTAATTGGTGCATTTGAAGGACTGCATCATTTCACAGGATACATGTGGGCCTATTCATGAGAACTGATGCTCAAAAAAACCCAACCAAACAAACAAAACTCTAAATCTTGTTTCTCGTATTAGTTGAGAAATACAGAGTATCCTAAAATAATGCAATGTCAGAGCTTTCTTCTCATAACCATGAGAAGCAATGAGAACCATGAAAAGCATTACAAGCAATTAGAAAAGTTATGTAAAGGTCACGGGGTGAAAAATTCAACATTCAAATTGATCCAGCTCTTTAAATATAGATCTAGGAAGATAGAAGGTGCTACAAAAATAACTTGAAAGTAGAAATACATTTAAAGTATGTTAATGAAACTACATGAAACTTCACTACCCTACTTGAGATGAAAGGCTGGAAAAAACAACTCTTCCAGGCTGCTACTACTATTTCATAAAAACACTTCAAACAATAACAAACACTTTTGGGGGGCAAAAAAGGAAAATATTAAGCTCTGTACAGATTTCCAACCTCATCCAGAGACTAACTACAATTAGTTGACAAATTAGCTTGAAACAATTTTCCCCAAAATGCAGGTAACTTGCCACCTGAATCCCCATTCCCAGAATTCAAATAATGTCAACTTGCTATACTATTTTCTATTTTTTTCTAAGAATTTAAATTTTGCTGGAACAGAAATCAGTGCATGTAACTTTCTTGTACCCACTGATTTTTTTCCCTGTATCTCTCTATTTAGAATGCAGCCACACCACTGGAACTGCTTTATAACTTCTATATGTATCTCCACTTTATATAATAACAGGAAGTCTTCAGTGGAAACAATTAAACACTTCAGTCTAAAATTTCCACTTTGTCCTTTAAGCCCTACTGAGGCATCAGGAGAAACTATACATTAATGCCTGCATGTGAAAAAAAATTGCTACTCCTGCTTGCCATACTTGACATCTACTTAAAAGTTATTTCAACTAACTGGAGATATTAATGGGCATGAGACAGATGAAAAGCTGTAGAAGCACAAGAACAGAGTGTATTCCTATGGATGTTTCTATGAAATAAAGAACCTTGAACATAGTTAACTTCTACATCTCTACTTCTATCTGTGAGGTCAGTTAAAATGAAAGGACTGGATTTCTTACTTTATATTCAGTATAACAGTAAAAATTTGCAAACACCTAGCCTATAACATGATTTTACTCTTTTGGCATTACAGCCTTCAAGATATATCCAGAAAACCACTAGTTCCTCAATAACTTCTCTTCAATCCTGATAGTCCTCTGTGTATCAAGTCACAGCCAAATATTATTAGCTTCCCTCTATTTCAATGCTAGAGAAGAAAAAAGTGCCTCTAACAGTAATTAACATCTCATATTAGGTCAAATATACTGACTTGGAATCAAAATCTGATTTTTCTGGCACATTTATAAGCTTTGCCATCAAGATATGTAGCTTGTAAGTAAACATCCATTCTCTCATGACTATTACCATCAGATTGTAAACTATTTGGCTCCTAAGTCCCTATAGAAACACACAATTAAATACAGCACGGGGAGAGGGATTTTTGTGAAGTCTTAGTACGTAGCCTGAGCATTTCCAATATTGCACGTGTATCTCTAGAATATTCTTTGTTCCACAAACTGCTTTTACAAATGATTGTGCATTGAAATAATTGCTTAACACAGAAGATTTGTACAGGTATGTGCTTTGTATACACAAATTTACACAAATTATTTTTCCTGTATTTAAAATAAAGGAATAATTTTCTTGATTTATGGTGATTCTTGAATTTGGCACCAGCAGCCTCTCACAAAGGAGCTTCAGGACACATTTAAGGCAGACAACGTCAATGTAAGAGGTGTGGTCCTTCTTTTCATCCTCTTACAGGGAGCACTCACACAACCTATTCTTCAAGAAATTATTCTTTTTCCATCTGAGTAACTCCCAGAATAACCTGATCACACAGGTGCCTGTCTTCCAGTGCCAGCAGAAGCAAGGGCCTGGCAACATATGGCCAGACGTAGCCATATATTGCCACTCTAGGGACTTCCCTTTTCAGCAACAGCATAGGCTCAGACCAGGCTCAAATAACTGTGACTGTACTCCAAGGCTCAGCTTGTCAATACAGTAAATCCAACCACCAGGCTCCTACCATTGAATCAAAAAATGATGCAGCTAAATGATGCAGAGACCTGATCTGCTATGAACTCACTCTGCCAATTTAAATTTGTTCAAAAACCCAATGTTTTTGGTACGTTAACTTTGTACCAGCAAGCTTTATGCTGAATCAGGTATCATCTGTCCTTCCTGCAGCTGGCATAAAGTCAGCATAAACACGGCGTTGCATGCTCTAGCTAATTAAAAAGGAAAGTGCCTGTGTGCTCACACCTGATCCGGATCAGCTCAGCACAGCTGAACGATCCAGTAGATCACAGATGCACTGTGAGTGACTGCTCAACACTTACCTGCACTTTTCACACAGGTTAGGTGTGACACACAGCCTGCACTTAAGGTACCACAGGCCTGATATGTGGAAGTTGATAATGATCCCCAACTATTGCTGAAATCGAGAAGAAGTTGAGCAATGTTTTTTTTTCCTGCCTCCAAAGGACCAAGCCTCACAAGAACAGCTTGGGAAGAAGCAGAACCGTTTGACAGAACAAAGCATTCTTCAGGATGACAATTTGAAAGACAATATTTGATTTTCAGGGAATTTGATCTAGGGTAAGCTAGATTTCTACCCCATTCTACAGCAAGATACCACACGTTCCAGCAAACTGACAGACTTATGACCAAAAGCAAAAAAGATGAGAAATGCTGTGCTAACATTACAGTGTACTTGATAGTTGTTGATTTGCTCTAGATCTTACAAAAACATCCTAATGAAAACCATGCTCATCTGCCCACGTCACAAGAGCTAGCTACAAACAAGTGAGTTAAAAAAATAAAAATACAGCCTTATATGCCTTTTATTCATTTGTTCAGCTGTGGCATAATTTTTATATTATTCTGATTGTAACTGCCTGCAGTATTAGAAATAATGGACAGGCAGCATAACAGTTGAGGTTTTTGGTGGTGGTTTTGTTAGTGGTTTTTTTTTTTTTTTTTCCTTTTGGACAGGTTATAAATCTCTCCTTTATGCTGTCAAGAGTAAGGGAGAAACATATTTCAATAGCAACTTTAAAACGAAACTCACAAATTACTACCATTATGCTAAGTGCTAGATATCCCACTGTGCAGTTTTGCTTTGTGAATTTTTACCTTCTTCCATGCACACTTTTAGCCACTGATCGCACAGCCTTTCAGTGTTTTCTGCCTTTTCCTTTAAATAAACTGGCTCTGGCTCCTTCCATCTGGTTCCCCTTCCGTCAGCAACCCTGCACCTGTTCACACCTCCTCTCCTGTTGGATTCCACTGAACATTTCCTCCTCTGCCAGGGCTATTCTGGCACTCGCAACCTTTCTGTCATTCAATCCATCTGTCAGAAGTGAACTTTGTTTACCGCAAGCTTCTGCTTTCTTCTTCAAGAAGCAAAGCCCCTCAAGGTCATTGTCAAATGAACTGTCGGTGTAGATTTAAATCCACTTCTGCTAACCAGCAGCAGATGAAGTTCTTTACAGTCCTGTATTTGTGAAGATCAGTTTGGGGTATAGGAGAAATAGTAAGAAGCAAAATAATAGCTTTTAATCATTTTTTGTTAAGTCCAACAGCTAACGTGATTTTCTTCAAATATATGTATCTGTTCCTTCTTGCTAGGGCTAGCACAATCTGAGAAAGACTTTGCAGAGCTATGTGAAGAAGTGGAAAAGGCTCATAAAAATGTTACAAATAAAATAATAAATGAAGACTTTTGACTCTGACTTTAACGCTATGTAACAGAGCTATTGACTAAAAATACAAAGAGAAAACGGGAACAGTTGAATAAGTTTACAGTAAAACCTTAAAGTGGCCAAGAGCACTCATTTTAAATTATTTAATCTGCATCTTATTCTTTAATAAATAATAATTTAATTATTTAATCTGCAGCTAATTTTTTTTGCCTTACCTACTGATGTTTCAAATGCAACACTATTTAAAGAAAAACATCCTTAATATTTTTTTCTTGTTTTCAAGCCTTGTAAAATACACATATGCAACTCTTTGTTAGAATACTTCTTTCCACATTGAGGCAAATTGTAATGACAGGCTAAAACTAAATTCTTATTGTCAACAGGATACATTATTTTTAGCAATTCCTGTGTCCTATTTCTTTTCAGGAATACACTCTAATAACCAAAAGTTCCTGAATTATTAACTAACCTCCTTGACAGTCCCATTCTTATAGAACAAGAAACACCTTCAATTTCACAGCGTACCTTGGCATCCTTCAAAAAAAGATAACCCTACACCAAGATAACTACAGTATCAAAAAAATAAAATACATATTTGAAGTTTTGTAAGCAATTATAATAAACAACCCCTTTTATTACCTCTTTACCAAAAATGAATTTAAAGTAAAGTTTTCTGGGATCAAATCCAGGAGGTAATCCAATCTCATTAGCAGAAATGCATTTATACTTATGTTAGGTCTGAATTTGACTTTAATGAAAATTGCGTTGACAAACATTGCCTAAGTTTAGCTGAATGAAAACTTAATACTGATCTATCACTTATATGGGGATTAGTCCCTGCATTTGCAAGGAAGTATTTTCTCATGCTATGGTCTTCTTCCACAGGAAACTAGATGCAGGTGAATAAATGCACTGGAAATAGAAGAGGAACCCTGGTACAAAAAGAGTATGCAGCAGTGTCCCACCTGACTACAGAGACACACTAATTCCCCAGTGATTTAAGTCCTGTAGAAGCCAACTGACCAACAAGGAGAAGCCAAGCAAGAAAAGTTGCTCCTATTTCTACAAAACTATAGTTGGACATGCGAACCACCAAACCCACAGGGGCAACCAAGAGCAGCACACCATTAGCCCTGCCATGCTGCCAGCCCAGCCAGGGTGAGGAGTTCAGCCCTGTCAAGCAGCCGACAGCAGCTCTCCTGCTCGCTCAGGACGTCAGGGCATCTCCCAGCTCAGCCTCTCCCGGCCAATCCCCGGCACAAGGGCTGAGGAAGGCAGGAGAGCAGCCAGGTGGCCAAGGCTGGCGTGCTCAGGTGATTTCTTTTCTTTCCTCCCTCCATCCACCAGCTACTTTCTCCAGCAATGACAACCTACAGGCTGATGCTCTTCAAAGTGAAGTTGGATAAAGTCTCTGGCTGACGACCTTTTGGGTTGTCTGTTGAATTTTTTTTCTAGGCAAGAACCTCAGGAGCAGAATTTTGCACAGCAAAGGAAAAATACCTACAAATCAACAACCGCTGTGACTGCACAAAATAAACAACTTTGAATATACTTCTGAAAGCACAAGACAGCTTTTAAAATTGTTGAAGTTCACAAATACCAACTGCTGACAGAAAAAGTACATTCTAGCTTATTGTAAAAACAAGCTTTCGATGTACTTGAGAGAAAAGCTTTCGAACAAGTCAGAAATAATGATAAAAATCAAAACCATTTTTTCCAGTAGCAAATTCAGCAAAAAATCCAGCAGCCTTGAATACATGTATCTGAAAGACTTCTTTGGTTCAAAAAAATAAATCATTAGCCTGTTGTCATTAGTCACACAAATAAAAAGCCTAATTTGAATGAGACCAAAGTAAATATTTGATACACACTCATAAACTTACTACTGTTAGTGCTGAATAATAACTGCTCAAAACAAAGACCTTATAAAGATGTTTGTTTTCTACAGCAGTTAGTCTCTTCAGTGTTTCAGCTGAATTCACCACTCGCTCCAAAGCGCCTTAAGTATTGTCACTGCTCCTGAACCACACTCTACATGCAGTAGCAATTTGGCTGCCTCCACAACCTGATGTGATCATTGATGTGACCAGTTGCAGTTTAAATGCAGTAAAAAAAAAATTTAGATGAATCTAATACTAAAATCTGAAAATGTATTATTGTCTTTTCCTTAAGCAATATTTATTGTAGGACAACAAATACAATTTTTAACCATGTTAAAACTCGTTTAAAATGAATAATAATTTATCAACACTTTAATGTTCAAAATATCATTTTGTACTTGTTCTTTACTCCTTCACTTACACTTTCTTTCCTTCCCTTATAAAATTTATCAATGGCTTTTATATGTTTGTACAATCACTTAAATATGTTTAAAATATTAAATAGAATGATACTTAAATAATTATGTGTTATCTTGACACAAAGTGTACCAGCTTAGAAAATTTTACAACGCCCTGCCAGAAGACGACAGAACCGATTTATTTCAAATCACTCAGTATCAGTCTTCATAAAGCAGCATATGGTCTTATCGTGGCAGGTAAAATATTTTACCTTCTATAATAACGCAGAACAGCTAATTTATCTACATGCTGTATAATCAGATAAACAATTTCAGCTGCACTATGAAAACCTGTAGGCAAGGGAGAGATTTATCCCCCACCACTTTATTGATTTTTCCACATATGCATTCATATGATTGTTAACAATAGAGGCTATTCTTTCTTCAACCTCCTTCTTCAATTTCCTTAAAGCAAGCCCTTCTCTTTCAGTAGTGAAAATATTTGCAGTTTCTACAGCTGCAGGACAAAGAACTCAGATTTTCACTGAGTTGCTCAGGGGAAAAGGAAAAGGGAACAAAAAAAACTCCGCAAGATTCAGTTGCAAGTAAAGCAGAGTGAATGACAACTTTCAAAGCTACCACATCATTTACTAATGTGCTGCTATAGCAAATAAGTCTAATTTTTTTTGACAGCACCAAACGAGATTTATTGCAGAAACTGCTGCATAAATAGCATATGGCTGTGTTATACTACCTATTTCAAATCCCTGTAATGTTTCCTCCCCTCCCTGCTCAAAATGGATAATTGAGCCAAGCTATAAACCTTCTGCAGACAAAATACATACAAGTTCAAAAAGCAGATGTAAGACACGTAGGGTTTTTTGTTAAAATAGTCTAAAAAAGTATCCTGATCAAACACACCCAGGTAGTAATAGGCAACATCTCCCTTCCTACACTCCAGGATTTTATTTCCCCCTTTTCCTCGATAAAATTTTGTTTTCATTTCTCTTTCAAGCTGACAGTCATCAACACGGGGCTTGACCTCGTAATCCTCTCACACATGACTACCTCTTACTTGCACAAGAAATCCTATTGATCTTTACTTCTTCCGTGAGTCAAATTATTCATGTGACTCAGGATCAGAAGGCTCGGACCTCCATTCATCCCTCTCAAGCTCTCATTTATGAGTAGGGAAGTGCCTCCTCCGAGCAAAAATAAAACATCAGAAAAGCGGTTCCATTCATTGGAGGGCCCCGGCCCTGTGGGAAGGTGCCGACCTACAGCTCTCCCGCCTTTCAGCGGGAGCAAAAGTTTCCTTATCGCTTTCCCGGATCGGTCCCCGCACCCACGTGCTTTCGCATTTCTGCCACTCGCCACATTCTCCCTTCGCTATACCGCTACGGTAAGATCCGAAACCACGTAACCTTATCACGGGGGGGCAGGGCCGAGAGCANGGTGCGGCCGGCGGGCACACCACTGCACACATCGCGCACGGCTGCGGCTACCCCGCCGCTCGCCTGGCGGTGGTCAGTCCTCCCAGCTGCCCTATCCGTTACTGTCTGATTAGCTCTGCGAAGGAGCCCCTCCCCGGCCAGCTTTCCCCGCCATCTGTTCCACACGCGATGGCTGCCGCCCAGCAGCCTCGCGCTGCCCTCCTACCTGGCACCCGGCTCCCGGCCTTACCCCAAAGTGCTAACACAGGTTCTCGCTGCTGGCAGAGTCAGGATTTCATTACTACTACTTTGACAAGTGCAGGGTTGTTTGTAATTTCTCTTTTATCCTGATTTTGATTGTACAACCACCTCCCACTGATTCAGTTTGCTTCAGTTTTGTTGCTCACAGATTTTACTCTCCACATTAATCTCCCTCTGGCATGTTACTGCATCTGTTCCCTTTTTTATTATTAATTTTCAAATTCCCACCATTTTTGACAAAAAGGAGGTAATCTACACTCTGCTTCTGCCCATTTCATTTTCTTTAATTTGGAAGATAAGTATGAAAGCGTGCCAAAGAAGTTAATTCTCCGTTAACAGTTTATTTTCTGGCATCCTGATGCCTTTGTATATGAAAACCAGATAGAAATAAATGTTGACTGAATCACAACAACATAGTCGCCACCGTCCCTAAATTTAATGAAAAGTAAACATACGAAGCAGAATCTAAAAAGTTTATTAGTTATCAGAGTTGTTTCATGTTATCGCTCATCCCTGCATTTTAAAATAATGCTTTTGCATATGAGCAGGCTATAAAAAATTAGAAATCGATCACTGGTTACACCTCATTTCTGCTTCCTCCCCCCACACCCCCAATTCTAGTGTTATTGGTACTTTCATCAGTCAGACCGTCTGAATAGATTAAGCATATCTCAGTCATTTAATATTAGTAACAACATTTCTCCAAAACAACTTCCCAGCATAGATGATGGACTCTGAGGTGCTAAAATTGTTGGAAAAGGCATGGTATCAAGCATGCTGCTAACTAATAGACACTACTAGAAAAAAATCCCACAATAAATACTAAGTATTGTGCAACTCCCTAGAAGGCTGTGTATAACCACCAGGAAGTTTATGTTTTATCATTAATAGTATAACTTAAATAGGGAAAACAATGAATGAGGCAGGCTGCAAAATCTAACAAGGAACACTGGTGATGACATACAGCTCAACACCAGAGCTTCCAAGATTAAATAATGCCACATTAACCTGGAAGAGTATGTGCTTTATTTACTGTACATGTAATAGAAATTAGCCTTAATGCAGTCACTGAAACTAGCAAGAAGCACCAATGCACAGTAGGATGACTATAGCACTGCTAAAACCCAATTGGCATGTCCTTAGATATGCTGCTTTCTAGACATCATATCATTGTCAAAAAGAGGAAAGAAAAATCACATAATGGGGGAAAAACAATAATCAAGAAAAACAGCAGCCACTGACTCTCTGTAGTATAAACTTTAGTCCCTCAAGAGAGTGACACAGGGCTTTAGGGCAGCTTGGTGGCTCACCTGAACGTGAAAGCATGTGTTCATTTAGTAATTTTTCCCTACCTACAAGCTCACCTTCAGAAGTTCTTAGTGTTTCATATAAGCAAACAAGAATAATTTTAAACAAAACTAAATCTGCTTCTATTTTAATCAGTTATGTTTCCTATCAAATTTCAGATGACGTTTCAGTCAAAAATATCTTGAGCCATCTACCTATCTTCATACCTGAGAAAATGCATGATGAAACACAATTTCAACTTTGAAATTTGATGATTCCCTCACTTCTTAGGATTTATTTAACTTGTTTGGTGTATGTGAACAGGAACTACATCTGACTGCAACTGAAACAAGTAATACCTCTAGATCTGGTTTGAAAGAAAAAGAGGAATTTTTTTGATGATTATGTTACACAAGAAGAGAGAAAATTTTTTTTTGCATTAGATGGCACACTAAGATCCGGACAAGTTGTTAACATCTTGCATTTTTTATATCATCTTTTCCATGAGCATATTGACATGATTTTTAATGACTATTTTCTCATTAACTAAGAACAATAGACCTGTATGTTTTCTACCCTCTGAAGAAGGGCTTCAGGTAAGCTTAATTAGCAAGACCTAACTTGGCCAAAGTAAGAGCAATTTAACATTGACTTAAGAACTAATTTCGTAAGATTCTCCTACTACAGTAACCTCAAAGCTGAAACTAGGGCAAAGGAAACCCCAAGAAAACTTTAAACAATCATGGTCAGTCTCATAGCATGATGACATCTGCAAAGTTACATGACTGACAAGCAAAACTACACAGTAGAAGTTCTTTATTTCCCCGGTCTTTTGAAGACATACAAATTAGAATTACTAACTAGATTCAATAGCAGAAAGTGCATGTTAATAGCAAGTATTTCTAAGCAACATATTGCTCCAGGAAGAAAGGTGACAGGAAAAGGCAATTTTAAACTCTGTGGCAATGGTTTAGAATAGCTAATTGTAACCTTTTTTTCTTCATTTTTAACAAGTACATTTTGTTAACTTAGAAGCTGTTTAGTTGGTAATCAATCAACAGTGTCTGAAAACTAGGATACAGCAAAGAAGTGGGACTCCTGGAGAAGAGTGCTGTTCTGCAGAGTACTTTCTTTTCTCATTATGACACAGACTGTGTGTTTTTCCTCATTTATTCCTTTCATATGCATTTATCTCATTTTTATACCTTAAAATCCAAAGTTCTTGTATTCATTTTATAATCCTATTTATTTACAATATCCAAACTTAGAATCGGTGGATTAGCAAAGCTTCTCTCCTTAGTAATACAATAATTCACGCAAAATGAAGAATTCTTTCTCTATCTCCTCAGCTACCTCTAATTTCTGCCAGAACAGCACAGACAGGTCATGCAAGGCAACAGAAAGACTATCCACAATGGTATAACAGCAGTACAGGCCTCCCTCAACTCCAGCATTGTGAGAAGACTTGGAGTGAACCAGCTGGTCCTCTCCTGAAAAGAAGAGAATCAGCAAGACGAGGCCAAGGCCAGAATACCCAAGAGATGCACTAAATCAGTGCAATTTCTGCAGCAACCTCCCACAGGCAGGACTCTAGAGCTTAAAATCTGTTTTCCTTGGCAAGCGCCACAGTGAATGAGTCTACAACCCCCATAGGATTGCTATTACCCCTACCCTTCAAGTATTTTCACTGACACAGTTGCCATTTGAGGTGAACGGAATAAATGAAAGAAGGCAAACCATAAGTGAATATAATTTACATGCAACAACTATGGCTGTACCAATCCATGGAAAACATACTGAGTTCAAAATGCAAAACTAATGCCACTAGAGACATGTAACTTTTATACCTTCACTAGCACAGAAAACCTGTTCTGCCAGGAGGTGAGCTGAGAGGAAGAAAGAGCACAGGCTAAGGAAAAGTGTCATTTCAGTAGGGGCTGTTTTCCTCTGCAAGGCAGGGAAAACAGGCGACACTATGAGAACCCTGCAAACCCTGCCCTACGAATTTAAGTGCAATTAACAAGTAACAGATCAGGAGCAATGAACGCTCATCTCTTTTCTCCCCTTCTTCAAGCAACATCACCTAATGTATTCCTGGAAAGCAGACAGACACTCCAAGTGTACAGAGAACGCAAAAAATCTACAAAGTGTTATAGAATTTGGGGAATGTCAAGAAAAAAAAAATTTTGAACCTATTTCCCATGCCTCAACATATACATTTTTCCAATAAATATACATCAGCATAGAAAACATTTCAATTCTTGTAAGGAGATGCCAAATATGAACACACAGTAATACAAAAAAACCCCCCAACCCAAGCCAAAAAAATGAAACCCAACCAACCAACCAAATTCCCCAAACCCACAAAAAACCCCTAAACAACCAAAAAAACCCCAAGGAGATCAGGACCTTGCAGAAAAGTGTCTGCAGTAGGTCAAAGGAGCCCTGGCAGTCCAGCATCTGTCTGAAAAAGCGAGCATCTGTGAAATTGTATCAGAACAGGGACAGCACAGAGCATTACTTCCCAAAATACTGTTCCCAGCCTCTAATGATTTGCATCTCAGAGTCAGAGACCATACATCAAAAAGCTACCTGAATCATCTGTATGTTAGGTATCCAGCTTTAATTACTTTGCTATGCAAAAGCAGGCAATAGTTCTCATTTTTACATTTTGAGTATTTTCACCCAAAAAAAATTTAAAAATTGTAAATTTGCTAGTCAGATTTCCTCCAAGATATCCAGAGCTTTATTGCATATAATCAGCCTTTGCTAAAAGGAGCGTGGTAAAGCCATTTGGTTAGCTATCACAACAAATCATTATTAATAAAGTTCTGCTAAATCCAAACTTTAGATATCTTAACAACTCACCCAAAACTTTTTTCAAGTTCATTAACCTCTAGCATATTTTTTTCTCTAAATACAGGCTGTTAGAGTGGTACTTTCTTCCATCTGTTAAACAACCGTGCTCTGAATTACACAGAAATTTAGCTGAATAAAAAAATGATTCATTGAATTTAATAGTTTAGACAAGGCTCTATTTTATTTCCATTTACTCAATGGCAGAATTCTCACAAAGCCCAAAAAGTACAAGACTTGGATAAACACACAGACTTCTGTTAAGTGATAAAAATCTGAGCTTTTTTTTCCCCCCCCATGAAAAATTTAAACCAACTTAACTTTTTCCCTTAAGCACTGAGTAAAACCTGGCAGATTTGTTTATGGATGTTCAGTCTTGGGGGGAGCAGGGCAATGGAACAAAAAACCCAGACACACAACTAAAAGCCTGCAAACAGTTGGACAATAGCATTTTCCAAGGCAAAAGGAAAAAAGTTCTGCAGTTACCCAAACTCAAGTAGCAATGAATAATTGGCATGTCAATCTTCTGGAGTTTTCTAGAAACATGAAATGAATAGTGCAGCAAAAGACATTGGGAACTATACCCAAGGATGGAATATGCTCTGGGGAAGTCTCATCACACAATTGTACTGTATCTTCACTGAGCAAGAGACTGAAACACCCTCCTCACATACTTGAGCTTACCTCTTACAGAAAAAAAAAAAAGTATATATTATATACATATTAATTGATATATTTAGATACATATTCCTGGTCATTCTGCTGAAGAAATTTCAGTTTATTAATCTGAGAACTCCTATGCTCAGAGGTGCTACTCTACACTACAGTCTCAAGCAACATTTCAAATACATTTGCCCTAGTAAGCACAGCAACAGGAAAAAAAAGGTATCTGCAGCCTCCCTTGCTCTTCTTTCTGCCTAAAACCATGCCACCTCACCACCAGAACTGAACATTGCCTCTTCTACACACTACTATTACTTTTATTAATTATAGTTCGTAACTCACTTATTCAAATCTCCACTTCTAACATGACTGAGGGCTGCCCGTGCAGTCAATGACTGCAAGTATCTACAACAACTGTGGGGAAGCCTGTGGCAAAAAATTAGCAGAATGAAATTGGTACTACAGCATGTAATAGGATAAGGGGTACCTGGTGAGGTGCAGTTGGTGCTCAGATTTACTCAGCAGTTCTGTCAGTTTTAGGCACTCCTCTCTGGCTCCTGTCACATCCTGCTGGGCTTGTTCCAAACGCTGTTTGTTTCCATTCAGCTCTAATCCCAGTTTTTCTATTTTCTTAGAAAATTATAGAACCAAAGAAAGTATATTTAAGAAATAGATAGAGATACATTTTAAGACCAAAAAAAAAGTGATCAAAGCACCTGAAAATAATGCCCACTTCTGTTTTTGAACAAAAGTAGTTCCTTGGTAAAAACTGCAAAACAAGCAAATGAAAGTATTTGAAATTACATTCTTATGAAAAGCCAAAATGTGTTTCATATTTAAATAGTCTAATATAGAATCAATGTTGCTGTGTTCATGTGGCCTGAGAGTTACAGGCATTCAAGTATTTTCCATTTTTCTCATGTGAAGGCTCCATATTTGTGGCCTGAATTCACCATGCTAGAGAGCCAGAAAGGCAGTGGAAGAGTGGCCATCTTCAGGAGCTGCTTGACATAGGATAGCTCTTGTGATAATCAATTAATTTTTATTTTTAATGCCTATTACATAACCAGTGACAAGGGGACATTTAGCTTTGTCACCTAATATTGCACAAGAGAATAAAGGTAATTTTGTGATTTTTACCATCATTGAAAAGAAGTACTTATGACTTCTACCTGAACCCTGAACATACCAGCTGCTGTTAATCCTATTATTTTGTTAATGTCATTAATCCTTACATGTCAACATAGTAACTAAAGTTGATGAGTCTATTAACTTATTTTACAAATAACCATAGTCAAGTTTGCATGACCAGCATCTTCAATTCCAGTGATACATACTAGACTTATGTTATCCCAATCATATTGTCAGCAATTTAAACATTTTTCATAGAAATTCTCAGAAATAATATATTCTTCAAGTCCATATACAATATACAAGTACCTGTAGAAATATATCTGTAACACAATACTATACTTTGTTCTAAGGATGCTTTTAAGAAGGCCAGTAGAGTACAGAATAGGCTGACAGTGTAGTTTTATCACGTAGTAACTGTTCTGCACTAACTTACTGCACTAACCTACATAAATATTTATTTGTCATTGGGGCTGGAGGGAACTTGCATGTTTTTCAGTCAACCAAAATGTGAAAGGTCATTTGTAATACAGAATAAAATTGTTCATATAAGGAGTTAGCGCTGAATTGCTAATATACTTTAAACTCATACCATAGCTTATTTGTGATAGCTTCCTCATGTAGACAAGATGCAATATCTTCTTTCATTAATGAAATTATTCATTCAGACATCCTACAGGAACAAATGAACATAACCCCAACTCCAGTACAAGCATCTGAAGTACCTTCATAACAACATTGTCTCTTTTCCTCCCATACAACTGTTAACCTTACTTACTGTAAACTGTTAACTACTTACAGTAAGTTACGATGTCAGACAAATACAACCTCTTCATCCAGAAAAACAATACCATTTCAATAGTGTTGGGTTTTTTTTAATTTTGCCATTTACTTAACCGTACACTTTTTTCCCCCCAAAGAGCACTCAACAAAGGTTCATGAAGGAAATTTTGATTAGAATTTAAATGTCACCTTGTTTTATCACATGCACCTCCGACCAAATTATATTAGGAAGTCCAAGTTCAAACGCAAAGATAGTAAAACTATCAATAATATCATTAATACTCTTCCCTTCTAAAGAATATAACAACCTATTACACTGACAGAATATTTTAAAGTCAGGTGCTCAAAGATACTCAGTTACAAATGCTTTGCATTTTCCACTTTTCAGACTTTTGTGTATTTTAAATAGAAGTTTCAGTGGGTTCTCTATTCTTCTTAACAGTAGCAGTTCATAAATGTTATTTCTCCATTCATAGTGAACAGGGACATGAATTCTTCACTGTCTTCTCAAGTTAAAGATAGGGAAGTTCTGCAACATTCCTAAAATCTGGTTTAAAAGTACATCCATTCAGCACACCTTTAAACAAACCCAAACCAAAAATTAGTCTAAAAGCATCAGCTAAGTACTTTAAAAAAACTACAACCACAGCTGAGAATATAAATACACTCTAGATCGCTCCTTCAGGGGAAAGTTTCAAGGAACAGATGGGCTTTACACCATTGCCTCAAGTTAAACAGGCTCAGTCAGGTTTTGACACAGACCCACAGAAGGAAGCAAATTCCAAGTGCAAGAACCTCTGGTGAAAATGTTTCCTTTCCATCAGCCAGATGTTGAACCTTCAGGGTGAATTCAAGAACACATCCATAGATTTTAGTTGTCATGAAAGTGCAAGGGGAAATTCTCAGATAGGGAAGTGTCACTTCATGACAGGATCTTTAAATATTCACAGGTGTCTTGTAATTTCTATTAGAAGTATCAAGAAAACAAAAATGTGGCTTGAAGAACAATTTTACTTGTGCTACTTTCATCAGTAATTCCAAAATGCAGTATCGGCTCCTTTACACTCATGCCCACATGTGTTTGTGCATGTGTGTAGGTATATACAGAAAAACATAAACATCTTAAAATACCAACGTTTGGAGGTGCTTTCAGCATGACTTACATTCTAGAATTCTGGTAATGACCATGGCAGAAACAGCAGATGACCTCATGGCAGAAGAATGCCACCCAATAAAACATGTTAACAGCAACTCAGAAACAGCCAGTCCAGGTATATTTAGGCTTATCAAATAAATTATTCTTTTTGAAACACCAAAAAATGTTCATTTAAAATAATTTGGTAGGAGCCACACACCACACCATATTTACAGGCTGAAAACAGATCATACCCTATATACCCTATACCCTATCTCAGGTAACAGTTTGAAACATGAACCCTCAGAATCTGAGACATGTTAATGCAATAAAAAATAACCCTCTTCTCTCTCCTGTTAACAATCCACTCTGTCCTGAATTCTGAAATATGTCAAGTCTAGTCCATCATTAGGTCATCACAATGTAATTGGGATTTAATCTACAGAAAATTTACAGAATCAATGAATCTTCTTCACTGTTTTTGCAGGGAACCTTATAGCATCATTTCTCCCACCTTTTACTCAGAGTAATTTTTGTGTTACTTTAGTTACCATTTCTTCTATCAGGAAGCTGTAAGTAGTTCTGTAGCTGCTATCCAGGCCACAGTGTAATTGTAGGAACAGAAACAGAAACAAACCTTAAAACTAAAGCATTTTGCTGACAGCTCTGTTTCTCATGCAGTGTTAATTTGATCCCTCAGTGCCTATCACCTGTGATACAGCTTTTTACCACATGATCAGAAAGTTATTTCTTCAAGGTACTTAACTTTTCAATGTATGTGAGAGACAAGAGATGGAGCACAGAACTGCAAAAAGACAGATGACAATCTTGCATTTAAGAAAATCTGAAACAGATTTTCAGTATAACAAGGAACAGAATTATCATAATGTATACGTACAACAAGACTACATTAAGGTTAGAACAGGCAACTTCTGGTGCTTAACTCTGCAACTTTAATGTTCTTATTACTTCTGCACATAATTTCAAAAGTACTATTTAATATGTCTTGTTCTGCAGTTGCCCAAACTCCCAGGAATATCAACAGGCACTTTGCCATGGAAAGATGGCAGGCTAAACCTCAGTAAGAGAAACACCATTATTCACCCTAAGCTGAAACACACTAACACCATCCTGCATCCATATTCAGCTCAGTTACACAAAAGAAGTTTTACTTAAACAAAAATGAAGCATTGGTGAAGTATCACTGCAGTAAAATTTTATTCTAAATCAATTATTCTTTTTTCAGTATTACCACCAACCACCTTTTATATTTTAAGTTTTCCACTTTGGAGCACATAGGACCCTTTTATATTTTCTTGAAGCACTTATGTATTTCACTTCTCATTCATTAGTTTGTGATGCATTTAAAAATTATCTTCAGATCTTTACAATGCAGTTTTAGGGGAGCACACTAGAGATGCTCATTCAGTGACATAAATGCAACTTGCTGGAGAACATAAAAGATGATTTCTCAAACACTGAATCAATCCTCAAATATTCTTTTCATAACCTAGCTGACATTATCTTCACCTGACAATACTTATGCATGTTGCAAAAATGCTCCTTTTAATTAACTATCATTAACTAGACAGCTCTATCTCTCTGAAATCTGATTAAATAAAATAAAAATTTCATTCAAAACAAGTCAAATTAAACATTAAAATAATTATCTCTTTTCATACAGATGCTGATTCTATTGTATGCAAAAAATACAACTTTAAATTTCGAACTAGCAGATGTTTTTCACAGAATTTTACATAACAGCAAACTGACAGAAAAGACAAATACTTATTTTTTTTAACAAATGAGAATGATTAAGTGGTGATAAAAAAACTTGTACTCTGAAGAAAATGCAAAAAACAACTTTAGAAGACTTTTAACAAAATGAAAAATAAACTAAAGCCAAATTAATTCTTAAGTGATTTATGACATTCACTGTTGTCCCAGGATGTTCACACATCAGGTAAAAAATACACAGTATAACCTAAAAAGGAAATTTTGCACTGACCGTATCGTTGCCCAAATTCTGCAGTAAAATAATTCTGGAGAATTAATGTGAATTTATACTACATTTTTTTGTTTCATAGTTCATTTGCCACCATTACTAAAAGATTGAATGGGCATAAAATAGCACCAAAAATAGAAGAAAAAATATAGAATAATAAAAAGTGAAATATAATCACTGTGGTGGTTGGTATTTGAATGTACATCCCCAAAAGGCAATCAACATCTATAAAAATATACACACTTCAAATTAATACACTTTTACAGGCCATGATCCTCATAAGCTTAGCCTCATTTACTAAAGTAGTCTTCAAAGCAGAGACCAGTGATAATGCTCAGGACCAAGCCTTGCCAAGAGGTGCCCCCAGTATGGCCTTGCACATACATTTAAATACTAGCTGTACCATTCACAGGAAATTTTTGCACTCTTTCACACTGATCTCCATCCATGTTGCCTTCCATACCTAATAATATCCTAATTAATCAGGGACAGAAATAACTGGATTTTTTTTAAAATTAAAAAAAACTCAACTAAACAAGACTGGTTTTGTAGAAAGATTTCAAGTGTTTTACTTGGATTACTATCAGGCCATATGCAGCAGGGGTCATTTGCAGTCATTTCTATCCTAATCCTTATATCAATCAAGCAACTCTAGGTTCAGAGTGGTCTCTAAACCTCAGACCTCCCAGGCATGACCATCTGACATAGCATATTGCACCTGAAGAACTATCCAACTTTGTAAAGAGAGTTACAAGGTTAACCCCCATCAAATCCCAACAATGGCTTTCTCCCTTTTGCACTTTATTTGAATTACTGCTGCTTCCCATTCAAATCTGAATGAGGATACAAAGCACTCATGTAAGCTACATGTGGTTTCCAAGGGTAAACCTCCATTCTGGAAATAGATTTATTATAAACTGTGAGAATATACAAATCCGTACACAGGGCTTAAAGGAGTTCACAAGGACCACCTCTTTCTAAAAGGCTAATTCACAAAACCACACAGGACTACTGCAATTTCTACAAATCATTTAGCCTAAAATAGGAATCTGAAAACCTTTCCGGACAGGAAGGGCAAGTAACCTGAGCAGAAACATGAGAAGTAGCCCCAAGAAACACACATGGTTCCTGTGGGAAGTTTTTTTCTGTATGGCTGGCTCACAAATCAATTGGTCTGTAAAGACCAGAGGGACAAGAAAGATATAGCCTACCTAGATAAGCAAAGCAGGCTGTGATTTCTTAGATGGCTATTATCCTAACCTGATCATGTTGAATTCCTCACAGGCAAGTAGTTTTGTGACCCCTTTGCCACTTGTACTGCAAAGTGGGGTGGCACCTGTCAGGACCACACACCTTGTGTGCTCCACTAAAAGGCAGAGCCTCAAGACAAGAGCCATCACCTAAGCAAAGGCCATCAGCCACAAATCCTCTGCTTCCAAACTGATGGAGAATTAACAGGGACAGGACCCTGCAGTTTCCAAGGAAGAGCAGGGGTGCTGGAGGAACTAATGGGAATGGAGGGTGGGTACGTTTAGAGGAACACACTTTAAATCTCAATCTCACTGAAGCAGACTTGTTACCTGCAGTTGTTAGCTGGGGAAAGAAAAAAATAATGTTGCAAAGTATAGATTTATGAGTACACACAGTTTTTAAATTAAGAAATATTCTTTGAGGTCTATTCTTGTGCAAATTCTTGAAGAGCAACATGGTCCCTGTGGGTAAATACCCTGGGAAACAAGAGTGATTGGCTGAAACATTATACAAGGATTTTACCTCATCATTTCCATGAAAATATTTGCTTTTAATTTGCCAAAATATCAGACCTGCAATACTATTTCAGGAACAAAACTTCCAATCCCATAGAGATTACTACAGTCACATTTTAACAGGGAACATTGCTGTACTACAGATAAGCTCAGCAGCCACCAGCAGAGATAAGAAAGTGATTTTGTTCACGATGGAACAAGATGATTTTTTTGTTAATAGATTGCACAGGTGGGAGATGGGGGACAATGAGGTAGTGCAAAATATATGGTTCACTTGCTGATAAAAATTTCAGAAAAGGAAGGATGCATGCAGAAAGAAGGAAGATTACACCTACTTCATTATTGAAAAACAGGAGAGAACAAAACCTGTTCCATTTATCCTTTCAAACACTATTTATGACTACTGATGTGAGATTGGTTCTTACTTCCTAGACAGCATTAAAGGAACAGCTGAAAAGAAAACCTATGCAATAACAACTGACAAGTGATAGGGACTTCTACACTCTTTTTCTTCTGATTGTTGACACAATGACTATTGATAGAACAACCACTTTTTTCTAGTCAGAGAAGAAGAAGGAAAAAAACAACAGAAACCAAGTATTTATTTAAGTATGTAAACTCACTATATCAAGAAATGTGCAATTCTTTTCCTACTTTGAATAATTTTTAATGCACATAAACAATTTTCTCTTTCCATACACTGTGGGGTGACATCACTATGGATGACAGAACACGGATTGAGGTTACATGGGTTAAACTACAGCTATGAACAATAAAATCCTGATCCTGTGTTATCCCTCTTGGGATATCCCTCTATTTCCAGACTAGATGCTTATGGGAAGCAGACCTGTACAGAAAATGAAGACAAGTGAGTAAAGAAAAGTCTACAACTGGGAATCCTAGTCCCAAGGATTTTTCTTAAGGAAATAGAATCTAATGAAGGCTGCTCATACCCCTGATTCTTGAGGAATGGATGGCTGACAGAGGAAAGCTATGCCATAGCAGAGCAAGCAGCAGCCATATTATAATTTTATATATATTGCAGGGTTGTAGGTCAATGTCTTCCTAAAAAATCTTGAGATGAGCTAGTAAATTCAGCTATAAAGAAAATAATTACGTTCCTCCTGAGCAGGCCAGAAAATTCCTATCAAAGCAAGGCTTAAAGTACTGCCATTTTACTTATTTACTCATTTTCAAATTATTGCATTGAATGCCCAAAACACAAAATGATTCATTAGGAAGAGTTCAGTTACAGTAAAGGTTATCACATTTCCTTAATGCTTTCTTTTCCAAAATCAATTTGGGTTTGCTTCTTTTAAGACCATTATACTCAAGGTCAGACCAGGTGAGAAAATTTCATGCTAAGAGTTTCAAGCTCTCTTCTGAATTTTGGGGTTTTACCCACCCACCAAATATTACTCAAGTATACATTTACTGATTTAATGAAATTTCTTTTCAAAACAGAATTTCCAGAGCATCTTTATAACTAACGAGGAAACAGAATATCAGATATAGATATAGACTCTTACAAGAATAACACATAATCCTAACCCATCTTCACCAGTTATTAAAACTTGCAAGTTTAAAACATCTGGTGATATAATGAATGTCACAGCTGTTGAAAACTCTAGTATTTTAAAGCCTGACTCATGAAAGCTTGATATTTGTTCCTAAAAAGGCATTTCAGTGAACCAGGGTCTTTAGAAGGGGCTACTGGTCTTACTTTGGATTCTCTGAAGCATTTCCAAGATATATACCCAAATTCTTGCCCTGAACTATTTTTAATGAAGACAGAGTCAGTAATCTCTCCTCTTATAACATCTAAATTAGGTTACTATAAATCACGGATTTATGACAAATGAGATAAACATTCCCAAAATACCCTTTGGCAAATTGCTTTTGGAGTGCAATTTTGCCAGATTTTTATTTGTCTGCAAAATTGTCAGTCTATAATGTACAGAGGCATCATTTAGGTTCTGTCATACTGCACAAAAATACTTTGGTGTGTAGCTCTTCCTATTTGTATAGGTTATCCATGTCAGTGAGTCTCGACTTCTTTTTATTTGGACTTATGAACTGCAATGCAGGCAACTCTTAAAAACTGGTGAGTTTTAGTACAGTATTTCTGGAGCTTTTAATTCTGTCACCTACAAGGTAGGCAACAGAATTCTGTAATCCCCCTTCAAACTGTATCTGCCCAAATTTAGAGACATTTTACAGGTTAAGATTACTAGCTTGGATTTATTTCTACACAAAGTATTTATCTGATTCCACAAAACATGGTAAAACAAAATTGAAATGCTGCAGTTAGTTCCTGGAGTTGAATTTAACATGTCCTATTACTTTACTGCAAGGACACCACAACTCCCAGTGCAGCCATGCTACTGGTAAGAACTATCTAATAAGGAGGCTGCCCAAATTGGCTTGTACTGCAAAACCCAATATTAAAAACTGTTTTCGCTTCTACATGCTAAAGCTTGCAAGATTTTAGAAGCCAAATATAAATTATTTCAGACAAACAGAAAGCAAATTATTAGCAGTGAACTTCATTTTTATTTTTATAAGGCGCAGCAAAAAAGAGCAAGTGATGTTAATCTGAGGAACAATTTCATAGTGTGTCAGAAGTATGATTTCTGTTAGAAATGCATAAATTATGCCATGCAGTGCTTACAAATTAACAAAAAAAGTATTATAAAAGTGAAGCCCTGCTGTGTCAAATATGCCACACAATTTTTGTTCTAATAACAGCAATTTAGGTTAGGGCGTGACTTTTCTCTGATATAGCTGTGCTAGTACAACCCCTAGTGTGGACACAGTTTACTGCCATGAAGGCATTATATTCCTATAATCTATAAAGCTTGTTCCTAAGCAGTAAAAGTATTAAGTAATGCACTGTTATTTCAGCACAGCTACGTCCACAATGGGAGGGCTGGCTGAGAGAGAAAAAGAGAGGGCAGTAGGTTATGCTACTTTACAACATATCTGGCCAGATGAGCAGATGTGGGTTTTGTGTAGAGAAACTGTGTGGTACATGTCTTTCCCCCACCTCCCTCTGTAATCCTGATGTTAATCAGGATCATGATGGATGCTATTACAAAACAGTTATTCAAGTTAAATGGTAACATTGCTCACTGCTTCTTAATTATTATGAAATATTCAAGTAAAATATTATTAACAGAGAGTTATAACAGATATTGGCATGTGGGTATTAGTCCTAACTGAATAATAAATACAGGGGAAAAGATATTAGGGTAAAAGGGAGTAAGACCAAAGATATATACTCTCTTTAGATTTCCTAAATGATATAAGTTCAATTTTGAATAAGACTGATAAAAAACAGCCTATGAGAAATACCAATCTGTATTTACTTGACATACAGATATATGTATCTGGTGATCCTAAACTGTACATTTGGGGCTTTCTGCCTATTCTGACACACCTGAATAATTTTAATCCCTTTTTAAAAATCACTCCATGTAAACTAAAAAATATCTTCAAAACTGAAATTTATCCACAGCACAATTAAAAATACTATTATACGTCAAGAAACAGTAAGCTCTCTCTCAATGTGTTAAAAGGCAATCCAAAACATGATCCTTTGTTTTTAAAAAAGAAAAAAACCATCATTTAATACAGAATAGCATGAAAATACTCATACATTATTGTCTCTCTATTAAAAAAAAAATAAATAGTATTTATTATGAACAGATGGTGGCCAAGGAAGGTATCAGCTCTGTCTCTTAGCCAGAAGGTCAGGTCATGGCTGAGAGACCAAAGAACAATTATTATTTGCAATTCAGTGCCACATAAGATAAAACATTTCAGGTTTTCGTTAAATACAAAGATAGATGTGACTGAACCGTTTTAATATTTTTAAACAAAACAATTTGCAATAACTTATTAACATTTGTTAAAATCTGATTTAAAAATCCCCAGCCAACAGGCAACAACAGTACAAGGCACTCTAACACGCTTCTTGGGTTGCCTTTAATGTGTTAAATAATCCTTGGACCTATACAGAACTTTTTGGGTTACTGGAGCCACAGCTATGAAACAGCTGCTAGATACTGAGTCTGAGAATTTCAAAATTGTTTGTTTTCCTTTTTTTTTGAGGAACCAACAATCATATTTGAACAATACAATAACATAATTACTGAATATCTAATCTTTACCTAATTATCTAATATTTTTTGCTGATAGGAACTCTCCCTCACATAATTTCACTTTATATCAAATTATAAATCACCACATTTTGGTGTATTCAGCCCCACACTGATTAAAATACCAGTATGTCATCACATGAGGTTAAAGTAGTTTGTTAAATTTTGTAGTTTGTTCAAAAGACAATCCTCAAGCAAGTTGGAGAATAGGATTTAAAAACCAAGATACTTCTTCAAGTATCTTATTAAACACATCCTGTTTTATTTGTATGCCAAGATTATGCCAACTCTTTTATCTGTGATATCTGTCAAGACACAGACGACAAGCCTGTTTTTTGTTTTTCAGTGTCCTTAGGCCTAAAGGATGCAGGAGTGAAAAAAAAACCAAACCTTGAGAAAAAAAAATGCTTTAAGACCTCTCTTCTTCTGCACTGTATATATAATTTTCTACACATGTTGAAGGGTTATTTCACCTAATAAGCTCCTCCTTTGGATTTCACATATATTTTCATTATAACTTGAATTAATATTGCTTCCAGACTAAGCTTGTACTATTAAGTTAATAAACTTACTGTCCTACATGCAGCTTTTGAGGAACTGGTAATTGAAAATTTAATTTTTGAAACACTTAATTTCCCCCCTACATATATTCTTATACAGGGAATGATTTGTTCAGTTATTTAAAAGAAAAAGAATGATTCAAAACCTGTTGGATAGGCTGCTCAAATAACAAAAAGCATATTAAAATAATCATCCTCCTGTGCATCTTACATATCTGTGTATTCAGAAGAATCTTATGTGCAAATCACAACTTAAGAAGGAATACTGAAAGTTTGAAGTCCTAGAGAAAAATGGATAGAACCTCAAGAAAAAGGGCACTTCGAAAGATTCAGATTACACCTGCTAAAGCTGTTTGCCAAGTATGTTGCAGGTTACTCTAATAATCTTTCCTACTGCATGGGATGTTTTCTCACAGACTACCTGTAAGGCATATACTGGTTTTTGTATTAATATAAAACCCAGTTTTAGATAAGCAACAGTTAATGCAAAGTGGATTTTTTTCTATAGTTATTTTTTTCTAGAAGGTTACTTTTGTTTTGGTTTTGTTTTTTTTTTTTTTTTAACTTTTCTATGAATCCCAGCATTCAGTAACATTGAATCTTTAAAGAAATTGGAAGATAAATGATTTTCATTTTTGGTATCATTAGGTTATGCTTAGAGCCTTTAATGTTCTGTTAGGCTGCATGTATAGGTAATTATGTGTGGATTTATTTGTGGAAAAAAGTGTATAAACACATGTATACAGTACATAGAATTTAAGTAGCTGGCATGAATAATATGATAGAGTAATTCTATATGAAATCATGGAATGAGTGATGCGCAAAACTGAACATACTAGGGCTGAAAACAAGATTAAGATAACCAAGAGGTATTTATTTAGCAGTAAAAGCTGGCTTTTTGCCATTAATTTAAACCATTTAACAGTAATAAATGACCACTATTAGAAAAATGAATCATTCCAGCTTCTGAAAAAACCCTACTTAGGCTACTAATAACTGCAAAGTTATAGCAGTATTATCTCTTACCTGGTCCTTAATTTCAAGCTCCCTTATAGTTTTTGTTCTGTACTCTCTGAGCTCCTTTTCTGCCTCATCCTTCTTCATTTTGGTTTGATTCAACTGATAGCGCATTTCTCCACACACCTGTTAGATTACACAGACAACATGAGCTGTTAGCTCCGAGAATCCATAGACCAGGGTTTGCAATTAGATCTTTTGGTGCCCTCTACAGGTCATTGAAATGCAACATGTTTTTAATTTACAGACATTTTAGGTCTACAAATGGTAAATGTTTTTACATAGAAAGGTGGATCTGAATTCTATATATAGTCATTAACTTTGACATATGCACTACCTTCTAGAGTCAAGTATATTTGGATCAAGATTTTGCTAAGTATAAATGCTTATGTTATAAATATATATCACTACAGTTAAATGACAGTTGCTAGTTTTATATTCTTCCCTCATTCTCTGTAAAATCCCAAGAAAGTCTATGTCAACACTTTCAAAACCTAGAAGTAAAGCATCTATCACACTCCTAATTAAAGGTGTACTTTAACTTGCCAATTTTACACTGTTGAGAAAGAAATTGTTTAAATGTTACACGATAATTTTCAAAGTTTGATCAGAGCATTACAAACTTACTGCAAACTTTTAAAGATAAATTCTTTTAAAAAAAGTCTAATTTAAATAGATACATGGTCCAGAAGAAATGGATCAAAGCAACATTTCAGGAAACCACTTCTACACAGGACAATTATTCTCTGCTGTTGGAGTGTTTGTTATATTACCCCCTCAATCCTTTCCATCTGGCATTAGCTTCAGAGGATATGTGAAGGGGGTTAGGAGAAAGTGAAAGAAATAAAAAAAAACCAAACCAAAACAAAACCAGAAGATCACTAATCCCTTTCACATAACTTTACTGCTGTGCAGGTTTGTTATTCTTCAATTTTCAGTCTAAGCTGTCCCCCTTTTTGTCCTTGTCCTGTGCCATCACCTCCAATTTGTGCCTGTTCATTTCACCTTAATTAACCAACTAAGTACATACACATTCCTTAGTAAGAATGCAAATGTGTTTACTCATAGCTCCTCTTAGTCAACTTTCTTTCCAACTCACTCTACTTTCCTGCCTTACTTATATTCTTTCAGCACTTGCTCCTTAAATGTACATCCTTTTAATTTGCTGCTACAATCCTCTGTGCTTCTCAAAAACATTCTTACATATTCTACAACCCAAATTAATTTCTGTTTTTCAGTCTTATACCTCTTCTCATTTTCACTTCTTTTTTTCCTTAAAAAAAAGGTAGGGAAAAAGTAAATAGGCATACTGCAATAAAATCATTCTAGGAAAAAACTAAACCAACTGTAATAACTTTTAAGAAGTAGCATCAGTTATAAATTCAAAGGACAGCTTGTGAATTTAGCCATTGCAAATAACAAAGCAGCAAATGCTCAGAAGAATGGCAAAGTTCTAAAGCATTTTTTTAAACACTAAAACATTATATGCAACTAAAAAAATCTTTAGATGCAACTGCCTAGCTTGCAAACCCTGGATTTCCACCTCCTTCTTCCTTTCTCTGAACGCTGTAACAAAATGCAGTATGTCACTTTTGTGAAATTAAAAAAATACAGCAAACCTCGCTTTCAGCTCCTCCACACACTGTACACAAAGGAAATAACACAGAAGAATCAGCAGATGGTGCTGTCCTAATAATGGATTTTTCAGTCTCCTCAAGAATGAAGGAAATAGATCCTCACTCCATATTTTCTTTCCCTGACTTCTGGTGCATGAAGAAAAACAGTATTTTGGATAAAACTCAAAACAAAAGTGTTGTTATTTGCTGTTTTTAATAATGGCAAACTGAGTTTGGAAACAAGGAGTCGATTCACAAGCAAAGATGTCACATAGCCAATGAAAATGTCAGGGCGATGCACACAGTCCTGTCAGCTCAGTGGTTGGGAGGTTCCTCCAGGATTTTCAAGACTTCTCAGTTTAGTACAGGGACACAAATGAAGATTTCCAATCTCTCAGGACAGTACAATTAATAGACTACTGCAAGGTGACCACCTATTCAACTTTGTATTAACATGAACTGAAGCAGGGACTGGAACCACAGAATCATCTCCAGAGAGGTAACTTCAAATTGGTAGGGTACAAAATTGTTCTTTTCAGACCAATGAATATTTGTACCTACTGCTTCTTTCACCACATCCTCACACCTCTAAGTAGTGCTAGTCATTTGTGAACCCATCCTGAAAGACCAAAAGTGTGTTTCAGAATTGGTAAATCAAATCATTCTGACATTTTTAAAATACTAATTTGTCTTTTAGTTAAAATTAAGTTTCTAGTAAGTTGGGATGACTTTTTGCTGTGAATCTTCTGCATTACTTTTGCCTTTTTCTATCAGCCAGGGCAGCAGGGGGAGTCAGGAACTGTTGAAAACCTCTCCTGAAATCTCTAGAGGCCTGAATTGCTCCTCAAATCCTTGCAGTTAACAATTGGGGAGGTAGGATGGGCCCTGGGATCATTGGTAAGGAATATAGACATTTCAAGAGGCTGTAACAAATATTTTTTTTCTTTCTCATGTTATGACCCCCATTAAGGCTCTAATCATCTGAGAAACGTGCAAAAGAAAGCAGCCAAGAGCGTCAGACCTACACAAGATGCATGTTAGGCTGTAATTCTTAACTAGAGGATGTCTTTGTAAGAGCCATACTATCAATAGCACTGAATTAAGCAGCATACTACATAAAAAGTCTAAAGGCAAGAACTTGAAAAACAGTGAATAGATATAGCTCCCTTTATTTTAGCACTGCAAGTCCCACAGGTAGCAGTGAAGGACACTGTTGAATTCTATGTTGTCTTGCTCAGACCAAACTCAATTCTTTACTGAAACACTGAGATAGTGTTTTAAATGGTGACCCTCATAGGTTGCAAAGTAGAAAAGCTAGCTTCTGCATGACAAGGTGACTTGGAAATGGAAAAAGTTATTTTTTTACTCCTGAAATTGGGATAGCTGTAGTGCCTCTGGTATACTGAGATGAAGCCTAAAGTTACCACACGTTCCTTACCAAAACAGAGGAAAATGGACAAGGTAAAAATTCTCTTCTTTGAGGTCACAATGATAACGAAAACCAAGTTCAATGCTCCTTTATAAATGTGCTTACCTTATTCATCTCCATTTCATGAGATACAAGCTGGCACTGTGATTCTTCTAACTGGCTAACTAGAGAATTCTTTTCCCTTGTAAGTCTCTCTACTTGAGCCTCCAAAACAGCCACATCCTTAGACAAAGCTGTCACCTGAAAAAGTCCAGGAACACTGTAATGATGCAATTTGACCAACCACAGATCAAACTCTTGTGGAACCTTCTCAAAAGCAACTGTATGTAGACAAAATATATAACATTAAAAATGTAATAAAAAAGTCTGTACAATAAAAATATATCCTATATTATTCATAACATAACAGAATAGGGGTACATTATTTTATTAATTGGTTCACTATTTTTTATTTGTTTATCATACAGTAGTTTATTTGAAACTTTTCATCAACTGCACTAGTTTCCAGGACTTGTTAATATGGACAAGGTGTCAGAAGCAGCTGGCTACATTAGTTTTGCAATATAAGAGTACTAATTAACACCTTCTTATCCATCCATATGTAGATTGATTCAAACCAAATCATGTTCCCCCAGCTAAAGAAAACTGCTGTGGCAACCACAGATCTTAAATTAATTTTCAAGTTCAGAAAACATTTCAACACTATAGATCAAAGCATACTGTTGTGCAAAACTCATATAGAATTAGTATATTAAAAATTCTAATGTAATTCAGATGAAATTTTGCTGAATGATTAAAAAATGTAACAATAAAACAGAGACAGTGAACCTTCAGCTATTTAGCCCTGAAGCTTACTAATATAAGGGGAAATAATGGTGTCTGACAGTTCTAGGTTAACTTCCAAAAATTCAAAGCCAAACCTAGAGGATTATGTATTCATAACTATTTTTCACTCCTTATACATCCACCTGATTTATCTATTATGCCAATTCTCCCCTTCAAACAAACCATTTCATAAAGTAAGCAATAAAATATTCAGATGAATCTTGACTTTATCCACAGTATACAATTTCTACAACCTCATAATCCTAAAACATAAAAGTAGTTAATCATATGTAGGTGTAAATGATCAACATAGATCATAATTTTCTACAAAGTCATCCCATATCTTTAATTACCAGGCATGACATCATCATAGTGTCACTATATGTTGTTTAATGTATATGCAGGATTGAAAAAAAATAGAGTACAACTACTTAAAGTGAGATTTGGTTCCAGTAAAACACATTTCAGTGGGTAATGAAATACAAACTAACGTGATGACAGGCAGTAAAATATTCTACAAAAGAAGTATTAAATGCTTGTCTAATAGGCTGTACTTTGGAGCGAATACACTGCTTTAAATCAACTCTGTAACAAAACATCTAACTTCATAAAAGGGATAACTTCTAATAGATAGCAAGGAGTCAAACAAGGAATTGCTTCATAATGCCTCCAGGGGAAGATTATTTTTTAAATTTCAGTTGCAACAGACCACTGATGATCAGTTCACGTACTTAAATTTAGTCCCTATCACTGTGCTTAATACCTGTTTTAGTATCTGGAATTGGAGTCAAAGAGGTTTTTTTTATACACACTTAAATGGTTTATTTTGCTCAGTCTGTGCTCTCCAGATTTTTAGAAATAAGCCATATGACTTATAAAAGAGTCCCAAAAAATAAGAAAAAGTCTACAATCTCTATTGTTTTCAAACCTCTACCAGAAATGGTTGAAGAGGTTGCAGATCAAACAAGCGTGAAAACCACTAATTCATGAAGTATTTCTCTCTCTAAATTTCTTCCCATTTCAATCACCTTAGAAATGCCTCCTCTATCACAGGCTTACTGCTGTTAGCTTGAGCTTTCCTCTGCAGACTCCATTGGGCAGAAAACCCTCATGTTTTACACTCAAATTACAGCAGCATCTAGAAATCTAAAACAAGGTTATCAAGACTATCACAATGGTCACGGCATAAACGATGAGACAGATTCTGTCTCAGAGAGCTTGTTAACATTAGTAAGAGTGAGAAAAGAGATTCCAACACATTTCTGCAGGTGGGAAAACTAAACATATGATAAGATCACTTTGAAATTATGATATTGTAACATTAATATATATATAAGATCAAAGTAGCAAAGAATCCTAAATTTGACATGTGCTAACTTCTGAATGCTTGCCTTGGCAAAATAAATAATATTTTTTATAAAAAAGCTAGGTACAAATCTTGCATCACATATTACTTAACCCTTTCTTACTCTGACATAGTGCATTAAAAATATTATGCAAACTAAAATAAAGTGCATAACATCAACAACCCATGTATCTAGTGACATAGCACAAAACTCAGTCATTCAAACTGAAAACATTACTTATCTACCACCGCTTTAAAGAAATAGTAGAAGTGACTGACACACCCAAAACTAAAAGACAAGTAAATGAAGTTTAAAGGGGATGATACACTCATTGTAACACTCAAACAGAGAAAGAGCCAACTCCTACCATTGCTGCCAAGTCCTCCCTTTCCTTCTTCATTTCTTGCCGCAGTGCTTCTTTTTCATCAGCCCGCTTACTTAGCTGGGCAGCCAACTCCTTTTCCAGATAATTCTTCTGTCGTTCCATCTCGCTTTTCAGCTGCTCACAGTGGACTAGAGCCTAAAAAAACCCAATTTGCTTAAGTGAAAGAAATTTTAAAATTTTAAATAAACATGCCATTTATCTAATACCTTCAAAGAAACCAGTTTTCTATTAGAAATGTCTTTTTTTTAAATGCAGTTATTATGATGTTTATACATATCCTACTGTGTTAACATGTAGAATAGGACTAACAAAATGAGAATTTGTATATTTTTGTAGGTATCTACATGCCCTATTGTAACTGAGAAATTTAATGCTTTTAGGAATCATGGCAAAGATGGAAGCATTCTTCTGTCTGTATTTTCCAAATAAGTAGCTCTTCTTCTAAAACTATGATTATTTGCCTTACATTTAAAATTTGAAATTCCTGAATGCACATCACTAGAATCAGCCTCCAGTATTTGACTCCTTGCAAATACAGTGGTTACTGTCTAACTAAAGAACTGAAGAAAAAATTAATAAAATATATGCACTTCCACTTAGTCTCCTCCTGACGTGAATTACTGAGTGCAGAACGCTAAGAAACCTGAAAGCAATCAGTAAAGATACAAAAAAAAGTTTGACAAATAAGTTTCAGGTTTATCAAAACTTAATTCTACTAAATACCTCATAAATTACTGCTCAATTTCAGGTGCTAAACCACAGGATTATAGATGGGTTTTCTATCAAAAAAGAAGAAACATAAGTTCAACAACACTCTCAAAACACTGTCTTCACTATCTTCTAAAAATGCTGGAGAAAAAGGAAGATATTTATCTATTTATGCCACTGTATCTCTGCCAAAGTGTAGAATTTGAGTGTTATGTCAGTTTAAATCAGAAATATACTACTCCATTACAAGTAAATCCAAGTATTCAAAGCACCCTGAAGGGAGCTTTGCTAGCCTACGAGTAAACTAGATTTAATTTCAACATTCCACTGATATCCAGCATATTCTGTTTCAAAGAAGCTAGAGTAATCTCCCTTTAGGAATTCTAACTTATTACCCTTTATTTTTAAATTAATTTTTTTAACTGCTTATTTTTCTTTCACTGAAAGCCAATTCCATTTTTTTGGCTTTGGACTATTCATGAAGGGAGCAAGTTAAACCATGTTTTTTAGAGAATGCTCTAAAATCTCCATTAGTTAGATTAGACTTAGAATGCTCTAAGTCTCCATTAGTTTTATGGCAATTCTCTGTGACCCTCTTCAGGGTGCCTTTCCTGTCACAAGTCTACCATGGTGAGACAATTCCTCTGTTACAGCATTGAATCCTTTTCTGTAGGAAAGGATCATTGACTTCAGCAAACAATTGCCTGCATAAAACTGCTGTAGCTTGGTAGGCATCTAAACCAATGCCACTGCAGAAGAAAGTAGTTGCATTAGTTGCATTTCAAGAAGAAATGTGTATTTTGTTAGCTCCACTGTTCTGACTTCACAATGAGCAGTTCAAACAATTATTCTTTTATGACATTTGTGTCAAAAATATATTCCTGATTTTGCCTCAACTATGTAAATTTAAACATAACATATCTCCTTCCTGCTCTGTGCAATAAGCAAGAGGCCAAAAACTACAGAGACAATCAAAAGATGACAAGAAATGGTGGTTTTAAATGATAAGCACCTGAGGTTAAACTTTGGAACAACAGGCTGATGAAATTGCAATTATAGTATTTGAAAGCTTAATGTGTTAACTTCTCCCTTTTGTTACGTGGACTGTTCTATGGGATTCCATGCTAGTTGTCAAGAAAAACAGCACTTAAGAGTAGAATAGGACCGGGAAAAAAAAAGGATGGTTTGTACTTATCAAGAGGTATACCAGTACTTGTAAAAAGACAAAATTAATGCAGTATAAGTAAAAGCTTTTTTCCTGTTCCTTCATATTAAAACAATTTTGGAGCATGAAAAAAACCCAGACTACTATTCAGCCTTGAAGACAAACAGGTAGCACTTCACACAACCCTACAAGCACACACTCTTCTCTTACAGCACTGGATAAACAACACAAATTTTATCAATAGAACAATTATATCCATCTTGTTTGCATTCAATTACAAAAACCAAATCAAAGCAACCCTCTCTCAATTCCATAGTAATTCACTAATAGTACAGTAGATGTCACTAACCATCAAGGAAATAATTTAGGTGAATATAGGTTGATTGTGTACAGAACTAGGGCTAACACAAGCATTAGATCAAAACTGGTTTTATCATTATTATTTACATAACACCAGAAGCTTCCTGCAGGTACCATTAGACAAGACTTCTCATCTTCAAAGAGCTCTGACAGTCAATCAGTTCTTGCACTGCTCTCATCTGAGGCAAAAAAGAACTGTTTATAAGCATTTTAACTATTCTTTCCAGAGTAGGTCAGAAATGCGATGTCAAAATTATCCTCTTACATATAATGAGTATCTTTGAAAATTCTACAGCTCAATTTATATCACCTAGCTGTAAAACTACATCAATTAAAAATGCAGCACTCCTCATAGTATTGATGAGATTTTAAGAACTTGAATACAGAATTCATCTTACTGTTCAGAAACAGTCACATGGTGCAGTTGCTTTAAATCTACATCATATCAACATATGACAAAGGTCTTACGCATATATTCTCTCATTAGCGTGAAAACTAATTAACGTTTGCAATAGATCTGAACATTAAAAAGCTCTAATTTCATAATGGATTTACCTTTGTTTTTTCAAAATTGGCCTCTTCTGCCATTTGCACAGCATGTTCAACTTGCTTACAAGCATTAGATTCTCTTTGCTGCATCTCTTTTATGCTTTGTCTCACTGAAACAAGTGCATCCATCAAGTCATCTCTTTCTCTGCATATTAAAAAAAACAACCCAGATACTACTTCTATTTCTTTTTGTGAGAGAAAAAATCCCAAACAACAGGTATACTCAATATAAAATACATACAGATAAAAGACTTAAGGGTGGTAAGCAAAGCAAGACTAGAACTCATGAATGAAAGACAGCATACTGCAAGCTTGGCAGATACTGAAAATATCATTTGCTTGACAAGCAGTCCTTCATTTCAGAAGGATGAACCATTAGAGAAACTGCCAGTAAAGGCAGCAGATCTCAAGTCACTAATGTACGGAAGCCAAGCGCATTCTGTTGACAGAAGAAAATGGGGATCCATGCAAGTAATAAAAAAAAGCAGTATGGAATTACACTCTCATTAAATGTAAAAGAGAGAAAAAGTAATAAAAAGGAAGGGTTAGGTTCAACAAGTAATTTCTAAGTATATCAAATGAATCTAAATCCATTTGCTGCAAACTGGAACTAAGCCAAACAATAGGACACCTGGATTCTACAACTCTTCACTAAGACACTAAAATCTGTACTAAATGGTAAAGCAGACTTGGTAAGACTGTAATACTTAACTTCACCTTTTCATTATTTTGATATGTTAAAAGCTTTTAAATTAAGTTTAATTGTCTGTGGTTTAGGTGCAGCTCAAGATTCTGTCTGAAAACTGTTGTGTTCTTAATGATGTGTGAAATGGTAACACATTTTTTGTATTTGCCAGAAACCTAGCAGTCATACTTTGAAATTTCATTTCATTTTTAAATTGGATCAAGCTCCTTTGAAAATTCCTAGTGAAATACCCTTGTTTTTAATAAGCCACACCACAAGTAGAGATAGCTTTTAGATTTTTTTTAAACCTCCAAATGAAATAACGGTTTAAGATAGATAAAGAGGTCAGTTCAAATCTTTTATTTCAAGCTCACTGCAATATGAGAGGACAAGAATGTACTGATTTACAGCTTGTTCATATTTTCCAACATCTGTGACAGATAATTACTTTTGTTACAAAAGCAGATTTTGAAACATGACTTCTCAGCAATAGAGCTTTGCCAGAAAAAATTTTTGGACTAGATAACAGGGAAAAATTACATAAATTCTGGCAGTAACCACCTAGTGCAGAGGGATAGTGCCCACTTGAGTGAGTACATACATGTTCTATGTCCCTTCAGCCTCCCTGCTTCTAATGGACCCACTATTCCATCTCAGGCTCATTCTAATACTTCAGAAATTCTAAGAAGCTTCAGGCATCTGACAAGAAATAGATGGCTGTTTAACAAACTTTGAGAAAGTTGCAGTATCCTATCATTATTACTAGCACGTAGAAAGGGAGAGTTTTTTGAAGATGATTGACTGGCAGAGTTCCTTAAGAAAAAGAATTTAATGTTGGGATCCCTGAATTACATATACTCAGCCTGTATAGCTGTGATTTTAAAAATTATTTAAATAAAAGCTACAATTAAAAAAAAGGTTGCAACAAATAATTTCTTTTTTTTTTATCCAATGAAACTTCTTTTCCCTGTCTTATTGTAGTCAGGAAGGAACTACTACAGGTGTTTGGGGTAGGAAATGCATCCTACCCCAAGGACACAACCTATTGTTGATGTATCTGAAAAGCTCCTCATATGTAAGGATAATAAAGTGGAGCCAGAAAAACTTTCAACTACATCATTATAATGAACTTTTGCAAGAAATAATCAATCAAAATGCATGGACTTGCACAATATTTGTGTGACAGAGTGAAGGATTGTTTGTACAAAAATTGCAGGAAACAGACTGTAAACAGTCTCATTATCTCTTCAGCCCAAGGTATCATAATTACATGATAACAATTAAAAGTCTTTCCCACTTGAAATAAGTAGCAAAGCTATTGTGGATTTTGAAGCGGTTGGGACCTACATTCCCTGATTTCAGCATTATGATTCCAGCTTGGGAGCGTATTGTTCCATAAATGCACATCTCTCTACGAGTGTAACCCAACACATTGAGACTGAAATGGTTTAATGCAAGCAGCCATACTTCCAACACAAGGTAGAAACCCCCACAACCTACCTGGTCAGCCTCTCGATGGTCTGCACATGGACATTACAGTGGGTCTGTGCAAGAATGGCCTCGTGCTGGGCACAGTTCAGGCACAGACCACCAACCTGGCTAGAATTTCTGGCTGAAAACAGTGACTTCTGGTGTTTCAGCCTTCCCTCCAAATCTTTGCATGTCTTCTGAGATTCTGAAAGTTCTTTTCTAGAAAAAAGAAATGAAAAATATTATTTGTGAAATTATATACTTCTACGAGTCATATTAATATACAATATATAACTACAAATGTAACCTAAAAAGAGCTGTAAGAATCCCAGTAATGAACATGATTTTACACATTTCAATAGGCTAAGGAAGACTTTAACAGAAAAACAACAGTTGAACTGCCCAATCAAAATTATTAATAGACAAAACAATAGTGTTAATGTTTTAGTGTTAATGTGTTTCTTCCCCTGTAGTATCAGAAAATATTGGAGTTAAAATATTGAAGAAAGTTATTAGATGAAAACCTGTAGGCTTGCATTTTGTCTGAACAGAGTATAATATTCATTAGCAAGAAAAAAATCCGCTGTATAAATATTTCAATACTGTAACCATTTTCTGTTGCTTTTATTAATAATACCACTAACTTCATATTTATTCTCTACTCCCTAGACAAGAATCCAGATGTAATCAGCACATTCACTCAGATCCAGCACTATACACAACCTGAGGTCAAACACGTGTGCAAAAAAACAGGCTAAGTTTTTCACTTGTCTCCAAAATTTTTACCAGGTGCTCTGAAGAATTTTCTCCAGAATTTGCAAGCATGTGTCAGGCTGGGGAGATCGCAAGCAATAGGAATGTGTACATCAGGAAGTTCCAGACAAACGCACACTGTGCACATATAGATCAATTTGACAAATTGTGCAATGAATCCAAAGCTTTGGGTTTGTTATGCAGGCCATCTGGGCAGCACACACATAGGAAGTCTGACACATTCTGGTTGCATTGGATTTACTGTGCACATGATATATACACTGCATGCATTCTTATTTCCATCTGGAAAATCTTCTGTGCACTTTTTCCAATTTTAGTAGTTGGTCTATTACATATAACCCACTATAACCTGAACAGAATTTGCTCTGCATATATCCTTAGACAGTCATGGTGCAACAAACCTATGTTGGAAAGTTCTGGAAAGAAATCAGCAAGTCCTGTGTGCACTCATCCTTGAGGTTAAAAGGGAAGATAGTCCCACTGAAAGTGATATAATTTCTCACTTCGATAAAATTTAGTTTTGCAGAACTTCCTGTTTGCAAGATCATGCCTCTTAGGAGAAATCAGAGGCTGAATAATGTACTTGAGGAACTTCTGAGACAACCTTAGCCTCCAATAATTATTTTTGTGTAAATATAGCACTTGAGGCCAAGGGGAAAAAAACCTGGATTATACAGCTGAAATTAAGGATCCTCCTTTATCTTCACTAAGACAACTGGCTTTGCATGTTGCAGGTTTCACCAATGCAGAGAGCATTCTTTTAACTTGTCTCCTTACAATAACTCTTTTTACACACAGAACACTCTAGCATTTTCAAAAATATGAAACCATGATTTTTTTAGGGAAAAACATGATTAAACAGTAGTAGAAAGTAGCTAATTATGGAAGTTGTCACACAAGTTTAAATTAACTTCTCTTTTTACTTTCAGTGGCCTATCTTACATGACCTTTCATAGGGGAAAGAGGGTAAAAAAGATAAGATGTTTTATATTGCTACTGTTTCTATAAAGTAGTAGGATATTCAATTTTGCTACATCTATATTTGAGAGAACTTAATAGAAAACCAGCTTTCAGGGACACTATCAGAAGACACAATGTTCAGACATTCAGCCATTCTCTCAGTTAAATTCAGACTGAGAGTGGTTCATGCTGTTATGCAGTGACAATTTATTAAGGATTATTTTAAGAAAAAAAAAATCACTTTACCTTAGAGACTGTATTTGAGCATCAAGGATATTGACTTTTTCTTGATAAAGAAGTTTTAGATTCTCCTTTAGAAAAGATGGGAGAAAAGATATGTCTTGCTTTCTTCGTAACAGTCTTTATAAATAAACCTAGACTTTACCAACATTCTTTTTCCCTGAGGACATAAACCTGTTGAAATACTAGTGGAAGAGAAACCTAAATATTTCACATTTCTGGAAGTCTAAAAAGTGAACAAACCTCCCATTTTTGTTTCTAAATAAGGTTTTTTGCCAGATCCTCATATGGTAAATTGTTTCAATTCCAACTGCAGTCCTCACTTCTCTACAATGAGTCACAGAAGCTGATGATCATGTCTCGAGTTTGCTCTTGCTCTCCCACAAGTCAGCAGATATTAATACATAATTATTAAGAACTTCAAGTACACAGGCTATTTATTTTTAATACAGTGAGTTACTCTGATAACCTGGTGAAGAACTAGGTATATGTCAACCACACCCATGTTAAATACAATGGTGACAACAAAACAGATAAAGCACTACAAATTTAGCTCACTATGATGCTTAGAAAGAAGTTGCAATCAACATGATTCTCCTGATTTAAATGTGGCAGATGAAGAAAAGAGCAATTACTGTAAAAAATAGCTTCCAAACAACTGCAGGCATCTGTGATCACTGACGTCTTCAGTTGTAAAATAATAGCACAAAAAACCAAACCTATATATTTCTATGAAAAAAACCTCAAATCCCATATAATTAAAGAATTAAAATACTGTATAAATTCCACAGTACACAAGTGCACATGGATAAAATATATAAAAACTGTTAAATCAGCCAAGTTTTTTCCCAAAAGATAGCCACACTACCCCACTACTTCAGAGCAAAAGGAAAATTAATATCCTCTGAAACTAAAAATACAGGAAGAAACAACATCTCTAAATTACTAGAACTCCTCTGTATCTCTAAAAGCACAAGGTAATTCATCTAAAGGAAAGCAGAATGCACAAAACTACTTTTATACCTTACTGAGCCTGTACTGCTCAAGGAGCAGAACAACTCATTATGAAAAGAGCTTATGTGGAGGACTACATAAATTACACCAGCTAGTTCCCACCTGCTTGGGCACTGTGTCACTCCTAAGAATCTCTAAGTACAGTGAAGCCATCATCTTTAAACAAGAATTATCTCTGGGAAGTCATCATCTGCAGATACAACCTGCCATCTGTGTCTAACTGCACAATAATATTAATTAGGGTATAATGAGAAGATGAGGTTTAAGAGAATAAAATTTGAGCTCAGATTAAGGTTCAGTCAACTAAAACTTCTCCTGTGTCTGTTACAAAGTTGATCATCAGAACTGGAACAACAACAACACTGAACAGTTTTGCAAAGGTAGGTCTCTGTGAGGAAAGGTAATACCAACCAGCTCTTCAGTCCATTTTGCTTTGTCTCCAGAAGTTGCTGTAACAAAAGCCTGATCTTTGTTATGTGCCAGTGATGAGGTGACAGGCTGGTGTGTGCTGCAGTCTTTACCACCTACAGGCCAGGAGTTCTGAGAATTTGCCTAAAATAAAAGCATTAATGCTTCAGTTATGTTTATGTAGGCTGGTTTTTTAAACAAATGTACTTACTTAAGTATTAAATCTTATAATCTTCAGTAGAATATAAGAACCAATAAACAAGTTAATTAGGTTAGCAACCTAAGATAATGATGTTACTCAAGGAAATCCATGTTTACAAATTCTCATTAAATTTTGACTAAAAATCCATTTGTGGACAACCATTTGTATACCCTCCCATAAAAATAATCTGACCAGATCCTTGAGCACTGATTAAAACAACAACAAAAAAGAACTTACTGAGGCATCTAAAAGCGTTTGTTCTCTCAACACGTATTCTGCAGTTAAGAATTTCAGCTTCTGATGGAGTTCCTCATTTTCAAGTAAAACTGCCTGTTCTCGATCTTTCACCCCACACAACTCCTCCTACAGGATGAAGGAATTGCATTTAAAAGGCTCCTTAAAATGGCTATCAATATTGAAATGCTTCTTGAGACCAAGAGTCTAGACCAACATTTTCAAATATTTTAACCCTTTTAGAGAGACTAAGAATACTCAAAAGACAAATTTTGTATTTTTGCAGTTTAAATTCCCATAAATCATCTTTTTTAAAAAATGCTTATTTGTATTTGCAATAGGATGCAAAAATGTCTTTAAAGACCTAAACACCAGATACCAAGATGCAGGGTAAGGGATCTACTGAACTGCATTTGGCTCAGTTTAGGTCATTACAGCAATTAATCTCAAGTCTAAGTGTAAGCTGCTTTTAATGCAGTTCTTCACATTTGAGGGACCATGGTTTTAGTAGGTCAAATAAGTTGTTTGATACCTTGTACAGCTTCACTTCTGCTTCCAAATGTTTAATGTACTGTGACTGATCATTGATTATAGGAACAAGATCAGAAAGGGCTGGTAAGTCTGCAGGCACAGCTTCTGGAAGTTTCTGAAGGAAGTAAAGAACAACATGTGTTATGTTCTGATTTTCCATTATTGCAGAGTAAGACGTTGCTTGCACCCAGAATACAACCTACAGTTTTCTGGTATGGCTTCAAAATGCACACAGAGTTGTTAATGAAGTCTTCTCAGAGGAACAGGTAGATTTCTAGCACTGCTTCACACTTCTGAACGAAAACAAGTATCTTTATGCATATCCCTATTTTTGAAACTCACGCAATTCTAACACCTATGATTTTGGGCCAGAAACATACCTTTTTGTACAAAAATATTCCATTATATACTTCTTAAATATATTGAAGTCTAAAAAAGATCAAAGATTCCTACATCCTTGTTTTTAAATATTACTTTTGAAATATTCACCATTCAAAAAAAACCAACTACAAACTTGAACAAAAACTCCACAAAGCAAAATAAAAAAAGCAAACCAAGCTACTAATGGCTATTACATCTACTAGTTATCTTATCTACAGGTTCTGCCAACAATGCATTAAAATTCCTTATCCAATCGTTATAAAGGTATAATCCTTAAATTAGGATGAGGTTAAAGTTTCTAGCAACAAAAACCTTACAGTCCAATTACACCAAATATAAGTATTGGCTGTTCTAAAGGGGGGGAACCTCTTGAGATATCTGAAACCAGGATTGCAGAGAGAAATGGAGGCTATCCAGAACCATCTGAAAAAACATCCCTTTAGAGAAAGAATTCCAAATTTGCAACATATTCTGCCTAGCTCAGTAGACATAAGCCCCGTGCTCTATTGACTCAGGATTCACCTTGATTTAAATTCTTAATCTTAGCTACTTTATAAATTAAAACAAAAAAGGAACCACACTTGTTAAAGTATATATAATACAGCCTTGATAGTATTTCTAAATCATCTGTTTCTCTGGCTCCTATTCATCCATCCCTCTTCTCTGAAAACATAATGAACACCTTGCAGCTGAGACCTCCAGCTGCCTCCCTGACAAGATTAAACCACAGCAGTGTTAGAAAATGTAGAAAAACTCCATTTTTATTCAAATTATTTTTCACTGAAAAACAGTTCTAATGTTTAAACTGAGAAACATCACTGTAATGTAAACAATAGTGCTAAGGAATTTTTCACTAAGAAGAAAATAACAGGGAGTATATTTTTGCAACACAAAAAGAACAGAGACGATTGTGACTTTTTTTACCTTTTTAACAACATAATTGTTATAAATCGATTTGGGATTTTATAATGAATGTTCTCACAATATAATGTGTAACAGGGTGAAAGAACAGAGGTCAGGACAGGCATGCATTTAAATTTGGCCAAATATTAAAATCAGAACTGAAAGACACATTTGATCATTATGAATTACCAAACAATTATGCCTGAGCCTTGGAAATGCTGTTCACATTCAAATACTTAATATTGAAAAGGATTTATAAAATATAAATGCTTAGCAGCTCTAGAAGCCAGCATTCAACAGACAGTTTTGACAAACAGTTTTGCCAACATCACAAATAATTTGGCCCACCCTGTACTTTTCCACAATGTCTCAAATCTCAAGCATCTAAACCACAGAATTAGAGAAACTCTGCCACCCTATAAGCTGGCAGGAGACAACAGGAATCCATCACATCTCCAGCTATAACAACAGTGTCAGGAACAGAGGTTGGGTGCAGCTAGGTTAGCCAAAACCCAGCTTGCAGAACTGCAGTTGTTATATGAAGCAATCTTGCTGGGCCTTGACCTCAGGTGATGAAGTGTAGAGCAAAAGGAAAATTTCTGCCCAACCATCTGGGTGTAATCAAAGAAAGGATTTACTCATTTGATGTCTATTGCAACTTTAATCTACGGGCAAGAAAAGGGAATTTTGTTGCAACAATATCATTTATATGTACGAAGTGTGGTAAAGGTTACTAAAGTGTATAGTTTCTGTGAAATGTTATATTTAGCTATAGATCCTGCAGTCATTTACTATTCAGCAGTCATCAGGTATTTCAGCATCACTCAAAGCAAAAGGTTAAGGTTACTCATAATCTAAGTTTGCTTTCCTTGACATTTGGGAAATTGGATTCTTCTTATACAAGAAGCATTTCTGCAGTGTCCAGTAAATCACCAGACAAGCTCATATTTTATGAGGGCTTGGGCTTATTTTTGGTGTGTGTGCACTTTTGCAGTTCAACATTTTTTTGAGTTTACATGTGATCTGTCTTCAGAACACTTTCATATCCACAAGCAGATGGAGGACAGCTGCAAAGGAGAATAAAGCCACTGCTTCACAGAATGTCTCTCACAGGAAACTTCAAGAGGAAGAAGTGGGACAATGCTGTACCAATACAGTAAATTCCCATTTTTTCTCTGTTTATTCCTCCATTCTTTGATCTGCTCCCTGAAAGCACTATCCCAAGTTTATTAGTTAAAATATTCCATTTTCTAAATTTTCCACTCTACTAAAACTTCCCAATATAAGTAGAAAACTTCACCGAAGATGGAATAAAAGATTCTTTCCCTCCCTTCCAAGGCTAAATACAAACTGATACTGATTCATGTCATGCCAAAGTCAACCACTGATGCATCAATCCCTTGAGCCACAAAACACTAACTCTTTCCTATGCCATTATGAGGCAAAATACCTGGCAGGACAACCATACTGAACTCGTGGATCTTAGAACACTCAAAAAACTTTAAATAAAATTCCTTAAGGTCAGGACAGTAGAGCTATGCTCATTACACAGGCTGAAAGCAGCACAGCAGGAATACAGGTTTTAGATTATTCTGCTGTTAACTCTGACAGCAAAGAGCTGCTTGTCTTGCTTAGTACAAACCAAAAATATTCAGTGTAGGCCATCAAAAGATAAAACTGCAACAGTGCCTTTGAATTATTTTTTATGGAGATTCTAGCAACTCTCAGCTGCTCTGTAACTGAATGGTGCTTCACATGTACTTTGGTGCAGTTCTGCTTCAATGAAGCAGCATCTGAGAAGCCTTGTAAGGGTATAAACAAACTTCAGAGACCACTGCATTTTGGCAGAGAACTACAAAACCTGTTTTTGCATGAATGTCTCTAACGTTTTCAAGAAAGAGCATAGTTAAAGCGTAAGAAGGACACTGAGAATCCTTAAGGTACAGTCAAAGGAAAACAGAGGCTGCTTTTTCAGAAATTTTTCCTTGTTGTCTATCCCAAGCATTTTCAAAACAAAAAGGATGGACAACCACATTGCATGGTCAACAAAAAGAGGAGAACAGTTTAAACCCTGTATTATAGATTTTTTTTTATTCCATTATGGTCATAAGGATACCAAGTTCTGGTCATAGCCTCAGGAAGCTCCCCTATTTAAGATTATAAAAGTGATTCAATGTTTCTTTTCTTCTCTTCATACTATAAAATCAACATGCATGCCATTTATTCAAAACAACACAAATGAAATCAGAAGAAACATACATGGAATGACTTCTTCCTTCTTGAGGGAGACTCTTCACTTTCCATTCTTTCTTGGTGTTGCAACAAAATTTTAAGTTGGTTAACTAGGAAGAGATAAAAACCATTGTAACCAATAAATAATTACTTTTTTCACTGAAATTAGTATAATTTCTAACAATGTTTAAACAATTGGTTTTCAGAGTACTCGTACCTGCGTGACTGTCCTGCAGTTCCTGACTGGCTGCAGTCCCATAGTCATCATTGGCTCTGTCTGCATTGTCACTGCCCTCATCCACAGAGGGCAGTGCATCCTGCCCAAATCCAGTGCCATCATCACCTTTTCCCAAGGCATGTTTCAGTTGAGAGATGCTTTCACTGGCACGTTCTGAAAAAAACCCAACCAGATCATTAGTCACAATAAATAACATAAAAAAAAGATTTACTGGCTGATATTTGAAATGGGAAAAAACATGAGAGAACTACAAGCATTCAGCATGTGTCTAGCTTGACTACTTGACCTAAACTCAGCCACTGGAAGCAATTATCTAATGCAAACAGCTAAAAAAGCTACCATATTTGCAAACTATTTACTAAATAATAATTTTTCAGGGAAGAGCTATATATAGCATCCTAGCCCCTCAATACATTAGGACACTGCAGCAGCACAAGTAATTACATACTTGACCCTAAAATATTTCCTAGCATATGCACCTTCCATACTTTTCAATGAACCTAAATCTCATGCTACATTTTCTACAATATAGAGGACTGGAAACCAAGAAAAGTGTTTTTGCATTTTAGTGATGCCACCACACATTATTACAAAGCAACGTGTCACACAATGAAAGAAATACCTGACTAAATGAAGTCATAACTGAGCAAACCAAGCCACCATAAAACAGTTATTTAATAAAGACCAATGATTTCTGAACAAGTATGAAAAATAAATAACAACACACCCTATTCTAGAAAAAAGACCCAACAAACATAACAGAAAACCTCTATCCACATAAATATAAATATTTTCAAGAACTGACTTACTGACAGATGATACAGAAAAGGTCTTATCTAATGTTCAATATATTTTTCCTTATATTCCTTTCTTAATTTTTTTATTTGATTCCACTGACTTCACAAAAATCATAAGCGTATTTTAAACAGTCATAATTTAGTAAAACAAATGCAAATACCATTTACAAGGCAACGACTCAAAAAAGAAGAGTTTAGGTCAAATATTTCACTTTTGGCATACTCAGGCTCTTCATCCTTTCTTGAGCATTCCAGGATCCTATGAGGGGGGAAGAGCTAATTGAGAAATGGCAGAAGTATCTCACTGATGCAATGACTTAGCTATTTAGCAAACTATGTTGCAACCATTTGTTGCCAAGAAGTGTTCAATGTCATTTAAGTTGTCATGTGGTGTGTCATCTGATAGCATTCAAGTTCCTTCCTTTCCCCATTCCCTGTAGATGTCTGCCAGAGAACCCAGGAGTACCAGTATTTGCTCCTTAGCCACAGGATGAAAAACAAACCAAACCAAACCAGAACCAACCAAGCCCATATATATTGCTTTTCCCAGAACTACTTTCTCTTTGTAGTATTACAGCTTCTGAATTCCAAGCTTTTACTTCATCCACAAAGATAACATTGATCTTCTTACGCTCTGTCCTCTTCTCCCATAAACATACAGGGCAGTAGTAGTGAAACACATTTAAACCATTATCAATGGCACACTGCTGCCAAGTTTTTTTTGACTACACTCTTCCTGCCTCAAATAATGTCACCACGTTCTGGAAAGTGTCATCAAGTGTTTGCTTAAATTTCTTAGAAGCTTGCCTATTTCCAAGTTACTAATGTTGCTGTCATAGGCAAAACACTCACCACTGGGAACTGGGAATTAGGAGGTCCCAGTGGTGTGGCTTTACACTCACCAGATACAAAAGATCCAACACTTACTTCAGTAAGAGTTGAACTGGATGCCTAAAAGGGAATAAGTACATTACAGTATTTTTTATTTCCAAAGTAAGGAACATAACTTTGGGTATTAGGATAAAAGACAATGCATCAGTGAGCGGAAAGACTGTTTGTTGTTTCTTACAATGTAAAATATTCTTTTTCAATATGAAAGAAATTTTAAAAAACACTGTGGATGCAAACTACAGGACAACAAAGAATGTCTGCTTAAAGACAACATGATTAATTTTTTAATTAATTCAGAAGCAATTAATTTTTAAGTGTTCCCCCATTCAATCTTTTTCAATTAAGCTACCCCTGTAACAGTACATTTTATAGAAATATGGCCTCAGTGAAAACATCCTGCAAAAACTGCTCACATGCAGCACTATGATTTGCATATCAAAATCAATCAACATCTTTCTTTTTGACATCTTAACAAGACTCTACAAATAAAATTCAAACATGTATTCCTGTTCTACGCTAAAACATCACTGAAGTACTATTTCCTATTGGAACAGCTGAGGATATAATTGAAATTTGACTCGTGGATTGAAACTTCAAAAAATAAAACTTAACAGTAAGTTCTTTGGTTTTCAGTGTTTAAAGGATCTGAGATGATTATGAAAAATGACAAGCTAGCAGCCAAATCTGATGGATCAAACTCAATACATTAAAAAAATAAAAATCAGTGTAAGATCAGTTTGCCATTGCCTAAACAAGAGATATTTTTTCAGGCACTGCACAGTATTCTTTAAAAAGAGTACTCCTTTAAATGAAAGCACCAAAGCTACCTCATTCATGGATTTGGAAATACCATAGAAAATACTCTGGGAGCAAAAGAATCAATCATCCAAAACAACAGAATTGCCTGAAAGACATGGAAAATAAGTCCAGCTGGTAGAATCATTAAGCAGCATAAATTGAAGAAAACAAATGGCAAGTTATGAAAAAGTTGTCATAAGTCTGTCACCCAAACCTAACAGTCCAGTTCTAATAACGTCTGCAAGAACATGAAGTTACTGGCTATAAATTCCACAAACAGCATCACTTTCTGATATCTCATGGTTCCAAATCAGTAAACAGCCTTAGAAAATTACAAAAGGAATTACACTGATTCTTTAGGTCTTCAAAAAACCCAAAGCAACCACTGTAGAATTTTTGTGAAACAGTAACTGACAAAACAGACAATTAGACACACTAGTTAAGCAGAAAGATTATGGCCATTTAAAGAAAACTTTCCTGTCCAAAACTAGATCAACATTTGCTCCTATTGACAGCTAAAAATCTACAATATTATACCATATACATTTTCAGTCAAGTAACTGCTGAAAAATACTGAAACTGAGAATTTGGTTATAGGGTTTTTGTGTTCAGCACATCTTACTTTATTTCCCATTCTGAAATCCAGCTATTCTTGGCTGCCAAACACATGCCACCACATGCCAAACACAGTATGCTACTGTGGAAGTAACAGACTATATGGCAGTTTTGAGACTAAAGTATCCTATCTATCACTACCTGTGCTGCTAGGATTTTACATGCAGCAATGAGCAATACCAGGCTGTTCATTAGTCAGGCCTCAAAAGATCCCAAGATGTGTGAAATGCTCAGCAGTTTCAAAATAAGGAATCCTTCTGATACAGTTTCTTGGTCTCTTTTTATATGAGAAATAGGTAGTTTTCAGCATAGCTTTTCCCAAGCTATCATCTTTAAAAGCACAGCTGCAGCAGTCATTGTCACAAGTTCCTAAACCAGCCCTTTCTGCAGAGCATAAAGCATTTGCCTAAGTTCTAGAAACCCTCACATGTGAAAATTGCATTGCCAAGTTCCTTTTGACAGATTCTTCACCCTTAAAAGAACATTTCATTTTCAGAAGAATACTAGAAACACCTGTCAAATAAAAATAAAAAGTCTAAGCAAAAAAAAAAAAATTAGAATGTAATTCTAAGCTGCTTCAGTGTCACAGCTAACTTATAGTGATGGAAACTGGGCCACATACTCATTCTTTCTAAGATGGCTCTGACTTCCCATCTCTCCCATTTTATTTTGGAAACCACCACATAAAACAGCCACAAAATGAAACTTTATTTGTAGAAGTCTTATATTTTCATCTGTTTCTCTTTAGAGTTTGCATCTCCATTCTCTGAAATTATGTAGGACACTGCACTCAGCAATGCAGTGGAATACAGAATGTAATTTCCACAATATCCTAAGGCAGACTTGAGGTAGACAAGTGTATCAGGCTCAGTACCTACAAAGGATGGTTTGCCCCTCCTTTGCTCCTGCTCTTATACTGTCTCAGGTCCAAAAGTGAGCCAGTGCGTTTTACTCGAGAGGCAGAAAACTCAACATAAAAAATAAGGTAATAGTTCTCTGTTCAAGAAACCAGAAATATGCTAGAAACAAAGAACTGGATCTAAATAGTCTTCTCAATTTACTGCTATTAGGAGAAAAAGGGAAAGTCACAGGAAGGCATCATGCTTTACTCTTGGCAGTGGTGTAGTGGAAGACCCATTGGACATTCACATTATGCCTGTCAATTTTCAGTTATTAATATGAATACAGCAGCACATCACTTATTCTCCTTTACAAAATACCTCTACCCCCTTGAGAAGAACTTTTTATTAGAAATATTATCTCCTAAACTTTTTAAGGTTCATTTGAAATGGTCTCAATTATATGGAAGTTTATGCAGTAACCTAATAACCCCAACTGTACAAATACCACCCTCTTAACTTAGTACTACACATAGCAATAAAGGATTTCATTATACAAGGTCAGGAAAAGCTACATTATAGAACCTTTGTTATTTTATCAAAGCCTCTCTGTTAGGCTCTAAGACCAGTTAGGTCTTAATCAGGTTTTTTTTGGTCCAGCTTTCTGCCCCCTGGCCACCAGACTCAGTTTACTGAGCACTCAGGCTCCCTGTCTTCTGAGAGATTTTCCTTTGCAACAAAGGACACTGCACTGAAATAATCACTAACTCTGAGAACTTATCCACCCTTCCATCAAACTGAGTAAGGCTGTAAAGTGATTCTTCTGGTGTCCAACATGGGTGGTGAAAACCTGCTGCCATGAGCTCAAGTCTGCATCCAGATAATGTCAAGCATTAACGGTAGGTAAAGGATGCTTTCTTCCAAAACCATCTAAAATTGCAGAACCCACATGACAGGGTCATCCCAAAGGGGAGAAAAATTTTAAGCTGTATAACTATATAAGAGAAATAGGTAAAGCCTTAGATTTGACAACTTTGAGAGTAATAATTACCTGTTTGTCCTACAGTTAATTCCTAACACTAGTAGTAATGATGTGGAAAATACTGTACAACTCAAAGGAGTTAAAAATTGTACATCACTGAGAAATAAAGAGGGTCTTTGAGAAATAAAATGGAACTTAGGTTATATTATGCTGTATTGGGGCTGTTTGTGCATCACCATACTGATTTCTACTGAGAGGCACCACCAGATGTATGAAATCAAGACTACTTTGGCATTGTATGAAAAGAAAATTCTCAATTCTAAAAACATAAAGGTGAAAGGCTCACTAGAAATTCAGGTTATGAAATTATTTAACAAATATAACGGATCCAGTGTAAGGGGATCCAGTCAGAAAAAGACAAAATGAAAATAAGTTGTATGAAGAGAATACATGTATCCAATGTATCCATTAGATATGGTCACCTCTAACAGTCTTACACACAGTTTAACAGCCCTGATATTTGTCATCCTAACTGCTCGGCAAGAACTGCTAACTGCGAATGTCATGTAGGATTACCATGCCCATTTCATCTACAGGAAAAGTAAATAGAAATTACTCCTCAAAGTTCTATCTTCTGGAACAAGAGAAATCTATCGCTAATTTAAAGAACTGATGCTCCTTTGAGAAGGAAGTAATAAAATATTTGCTGAGAATCAAGTATCCACTAGCTATTTGAAAATGTTTCCATCGTTTTATCCTTGTTTCTTTCTTATTTTGGGCAATGTTGCTCCCTGTGGCACAGGAGACATCCCAACAGGCCGTGTGGGGGTGCTGCGCTCAGAACACAACTTTTCGCACCACCAGGTTCGCATACCCACGAACATTTTGAACTGATTTTCTTCAGAATCCGGACCTTTGCTTTGACAGTGACAGTCTGAAGGTTGGTACGCCCAGGTGTCACGGCTGACAGACTCAAGCGCTCTGTCAGGTTATATACCACGCTTCCTGGACAAAGCGGCAGGTATGAAAATACTCGATGACATGGAAAAAACCCACACTCATTAGAATCCATTTGTACCCTCATCTTGACCACGACCAGAACCCGCTGCTTGACTGATGGCCAAAACCCTCACAGGAACCAAAACCGCACCCGAAGCAGCAGCGCTCCTGCCCGAGCCGAGTTACGGTGAGACGAGCGTGTGGCACGGCAAGCACGGCGCCGGCCCTGGGCTGCGGGGAGAGCCAGGCGCAACTTCCCCGCTGCCGCCCGTCCCAGCCCGGCCGGGGCGCTCCGCGGGGCGGGGGCCCGCCCGCAGACCCGGGCGGCGGC